>CM067220.1:114346510-114782241 GCA_034190945.1 Octodonta nipae
GATAACAGAGTTGAACAAACACATTATTAATAAACTTAATAAAAAAAATTAAAATCCTTGTACTTTTTATTTAATTTTTAATCATTTTTCCTTCCTATAACATCGATGATTTACCAAAACAATATTAAATTTAAAGATTTCCTTCTGGGTGTTGCGAGTTCTTTGTCAGCGAGAATATACTTAACCTATACTATAATATAATAAAATGTAATATAATTTAATATAATATTATCGCAGGATTCATGTAACGTTAACCTTTTTCTCCACATTAATTGATTGGAGAGAAAATGTTTTTGCCTAAATAGCACAGTGAATTGACAAAATTGAAGGTGTTCGGTTGATTGAGACATACTCAACACCATCAGAAATAGATGGATGATTTTTGGAAAAAAATTGAATTATTATATTTTTTTAAGAAATGAACTTACCCATATCCTTAAAATTTTCTATTTGAATTATTTCTCATGCGGTAAATTATAATTTCAGATTTCAACAAGATGGTGCACCACCCACTGTGTACGTCCCATGACAATATACCACACATAGTCTTAGCATATATTGAAGGAGACTTGGTACTGAGCATAGAATACATTGGCTAACATGTGTCAACGTTGAGTGTAGGACCCGTATTGACAAGACAGAGATAACCAAATGTCAGATTATCTAACACCAGATAAAACAATCAATGTCACAGTTAGATTGAAAGTGATGAGGAAATAGAAATTTTAAGTGAGACGAAGACGAAGCCCGTGACTGAGATGAATGGGATTAAAAGAGGTTTAGCACCTTAAATAAATTACTGATGGTGTAGCTAGACTACGGTAAAGAAAGGTGACCAACTATTTCGACAAGCTCCATACCAAAATGAAGGTATATCTCATCAAATCGACCATAATCCAGGATAGGAGAGGGACGGGCAGTGCAACCCTGAACCAAGTTCGACTTTACAAACAAATCCCACAAATCTCTCTACTCTTTCGCGGTGACTCCATCTATATCACAGCAGAATGACCCAAATGGATAAAAGCGAATTCGACAATTTTACGCTACTCTAAAAGTCGCCGATAATCGAGAAGGTTAACCAACATAGTTTATGGTGTACATAGATACAGACGAATTTGTAGAGAAACAAATTGAATAGTGAGTTGAATAAAGAAAAGCGTGTTAACATTGAAATATTTTTATTCGAGCTTAGTACTAGTCTTGTTTTTAAACCCAACTATTATGGCGTATTGAGTTAAACCTTTATCTTCAAGTCCAATCGAACATTTATAAAACATCCTTCCAAATGATACATCTGAACTGTTTCGACATGTTTTAAGCACTACTTACTTTCCGTGGAATCAAGAATTCTATGAGCAAATTGATGGTGCCAGTCTGATGAAGTCCTCTCAGCCCGGTTACCGCTATTTTTACGTGGATTTTTTTTGAAGCCAACGCCTTGAATACCGATATCTGCCAGCCGTCAGGTTGGCTCAGTTACGTTGATGACACTATTACGGTTTCTAGCCACGAGGAAGATGCACTAATGGAATGGAACAAAATTTGAACGGCATTGATCAAGAAACTGGCATAGATGTTTTAGTTTAAAAAAATAATGACGACGCCCAGAATTCCAATCACCATCCTAGTCAAATCATGCATTTCAGGCAAATGATTACTCGACCCATGAGATAAGTAGGGCTTTAAAATGAAGACAGAAATCTAATCTGAGAAAATTCTACAATCACTTCAAACTTTATGGATGGTTTGCTTGTCATATATTAAAAATTTAACGGATCGTATTTGGAAGCTGCTCGGAAACATAGAGTTAAATCGGTTTTCATACCAACTCAACAACTTTGCCACATACGCTCATTTCCTAAAGATCCTAGTGAACGAATGCCATCATCAGGAGTTTAAAGGATACCTGGTTCATGTGGTGCTGTATATATCGGTACCACATAGCGGAGTGTCAACACTAGTATTTATGAATATGGACCAAATTGCCGATTGTTACAACAGGAAAAATGGGCTGTCGCAGACCATGCACCATTTTTAGGGAACCACGTTATGCAAAAACCAACATACCCATGTACAATTGACCATAGAAATTTATAGACCTCAAAATAATATTAAGAGAAAAGGTCTAAAATTGAATAGAATATCTTACCCCGCACAGCTATGAACCATCTCCTCTACATAACAGATGTATTTTGTGACTATACTATGATGTTAATCGGAAATGCCACTTCTTCCTTGTATAAAAATTGCAAACTCCTGATAAAAAAATAATTAAAAAAGGCTAAATATATTTATTACTTTATACGAGTCCTATGGCGCCCTCTAGGAATAACCGATACGAGCAAATTTATAATTCGCGCTTTCTAGACTTGCGTTTCCAAAAACAATTTCGTTATTACGGAACAATATTTTGTCACCAATTATCAATATAATTCCCAAAAATTTATGACCCATTAATTCTAGATCATCCTGTATATGTAATTACTGTTCATAATCTTACCTTAAAACTGCCTCAAATAAGGTGTTTCTTCAATACGTATTTATATTATACTATATATATTTATATTATACGTTCAATCATATTGAATTCCTGAATACTTGTTCACATTTACGGTTACAAATCTTCACTATTTAGTAATACTTTTACACTGTTACAGCACATGTAATCATGTGAATATGAAATTACAAAAAGTAAACATTATAAAAGCACAATAACCTCACTCACCCGCAATGCTTGAAGATTTTACAGTTTTCCCGGCTACTTTGTGCCTTGTTCGCCTCTGTTGAGTTTGCAAACATCACAAAAACTTTATACACAAAGACTTTTATTTATAAAAGAGCAAAATTTTCAATCGACAAAGGGACTACTGAATATAAAGATTTCCGTTTCAGCCGCTACACGAACATTTTCTTGTTTCTATTTTCGGTTTTTTGTATGAATTTGTAAATTGTAAACACAGATGGCCGCTTTTACTTCGGCAATGCCGAGGAAAAGCCGAAGTTTATCTGCAGATTAGTTGGAGATTGAAGACGGGGGTGAGTGGGGCAAAAAGTTTTAAAAAATAAATTATATTTATGGAAACATTTTGTGTTGTTATAGGTAGTATAGGCCCTTCTAAGGGCTCAGCCAGGCTTGCGAGCGATCCATTGTGAGATAAATCGTGGACGACTGTAAGACAAACATTTATTTCATAACTTAATGCATGTCACTGCTGGCCATACCAAAAAGTCGCTTGGCGAGAAATCGCTTAGCGACTGAGCCTGTCACTCTGTTTTCAATTCGGTTTGATTTTTTAAGCGCTTTTTGTAGCATTTTGTCTTGTAACTTGTAATTGCACCGAGTGGAGATTCATGGTTAACACGATGTGGTGTGTTAAATAAATAGTTTTTTTACAACAGTTCTAGTTTTATTTAGTAGTACGTCAAATGTGTTTATGCTTAATTTAAGTGGTGGGAATATCTGTCTGTATTTGGGCAATCGTTTGTATGAGTGAAATTCTCCGTAGGTTTTTCTATACCTGTTGATGCAATATAGACCAAATTTTAATGTGTGTGAGGCATCACGAAAATTATATATTTGAATCGCTTTTCGGTGGACAGGTTGTCACGTAAACGCGATTTGTGCGGTGCGGGCGGTGCGTTGCGTCAAAGTGACGGCTACAACTATCAAAAACATATAAAGAATTCATTTTGTTCTTACTGGAAAATAAATTCGTGCGATTGTAGCAATCTTGTGTTGTCGCATCGTTCAATTTGTTACTTTTAGCCTTTAGTTGAAGTTTATAATTGTCACATTGAAGTATCGCATCGCCCGCACCGCGCAAATCGCGTTTACGTGGGACACAGCCTTAGATATGTAATTTTTTCAACTCAAATTAATCTCGAAGGTCAATAGAGAGACATACTTCAAGCAAAACATGCAGTATGAAATTCTCTCAAAACGATATAATTTTTTGAGTTACTTGAGATTGAAAATCAAAAGCATCTTAGCTTAATTTTTCGAGAATACCCCGTAAACCTTACGTTTTATCAAACAAAGTTTATGAAGCATAAATAAAGTTTACAAAAAATTAAGGAATGCTCTGTCTTCTTGAACAGGACATGTCATTAACAGTATTTTTTTAGAATTCCTTTACTGTAGTATTATTTAGATGATCCAAAAGTATGACAGGTTTAGAATTTTCAATTGTAAAAAACAATCGAATTAGTAAAAAAACTATTTCTGTAATTTAAAGAAAAATTGTGAAAATTACTCCCAAACTAAAATTACGTAACATAAAATAATCGATGCAAAAATGTAACTTTTTTAACAAAATCTTCGTCGAGTTTTAAATTATAAATTATTAAATCTGTTATTCAAATTATTAAAAAATACAAATAAAATATATTTTTCAAAATTTAAATAGTGTAGTTTCTAAAGTGGGAATTAAGTCGATGTTTAATATTTTTGTTAATATCGTTTAAACAAATGATTTAAAAATATGATATATTTGTAATTCACATTATGCGCCTTTTATCTGATATTTTACATGATGTATTTGAAAATTTAATAATAATTTGTCCCTAAAATTACTATGGGGGTTTTCTAATAATTTATTTTCCGTTTAATTCTATTATTTGGGGGCCAAATAATAGAAGTAGGGATTTTTTCATATTTTTCCAATAAACAAAAAAAATTAGATCTTATAGTTTGGGGAATAACGGAGGGAATGGGTAATTTTTTTAAAATATTTTTTAATATATTTTAAAATATTCATTAAAAAAAATTAAAAAACATATTTGTATTTGCCTGTGATTTAATACATTACATGACCCGTTAGAAACAATTATAATTTTTTATTTTCCATTTAATTCTATAATTTGCCCCCCAAAATGGATATTAGCGGTTTCTCCTTATTTTTCTAGTAAAGTTCAGGTGAGGGGCTATATTTCGTTTTTTTTTCAAAATTTTTTAGCTTATGGTTTCGGAGATAAGGGGGGGAAATCGGTAAAATATTTTATATTTTTCTTAATATCTTTTAATTCATTTATTTTAAAAATATGAAAAAAATATATTTGTTTTCTTCATCATGAGCCCGTTCATTTGATATATAACATGATGGGTTAGAAACAATTTTAATTTTATATTTTCCATTTAATTCTGAAATTTGCTCCCCAAAATTAAAAGTAGAGGTTCCTCCTTATTTTTCCAGTAAACTTCAGGTCAGAACCTATACCTCTAATTTTTTTCAAAACTTTACGTTTTATAGTTTCGGAGATAAGTGGGGGGAATGGTAAATTTTGGTATATTTTCGTTAATATCTTTTCAAAATAATTTTTTTAAATATAAAAAAAATATATTTGTGTTCCTCAGAATGAGACATTTTATTTGATATATTACATGATGCGTTTGAAATTTTTTAAATTTTTAAATTTTTATTTAATTCTATAATTTGCTCCCTAAAATTAATATTAATGGTTTCTCCTTATTTTTGCTCTAAAGTTCGGGCAACGTTCTATATTTCCTATTTTTTTCAAAATTTTAAACTCAGTAGTTTCGGAGATCAGGGGGGAACGGTAGATTTTTTTTAGTTTTTCCCCCAGAAGTACCCCTAAAATCAACATTTTTTCTTTTACGATATGTACTCCTGATCGGGTCACCAAACTATACATTGATACCAAATTTCAACCTCTTCCGTCCAGTAGTTTAGGAGAAAATTGCTGTGATGTGACAGAGGCAGAAATATTGTATATAAGGAACCCTAAAAATGGAGGTTTTGAGGGTTTTTAGTTCATATGATCTTGTAATATTTGAAAAATAGTTCATGGATTACTCGGATATCTTCAAAATGGACGAGGAAATGCAAAAAAAGTTCCTAGAGTTTTAAGGTTTACTAAACAATACTTACCAGTTTTCATATACTTCATCCCACTTTGCCAAGTTAGGTTGGACATTTTAATATTGAAAATATGAAAATAATAGCTCAATAATGTGGGTAATATACTGCGTGTTGTACCGATCCGAGGATCTCTTTTGTATTATAAAGAAATTATTTATTCATGTAATAGACTCATTTTTATATTCCATTATGCCGGCATACTTAAACAATAGCTCAGGCCCATGCATATTCTTCAATTCACGAGAGGCATTAATTACCTGAAGAACGCTTATAAAGATCTAGTGTCTAACACTTGGCCTCCATTGTCGATTTCCGTACCAGTTCAATAATTAAATCATTATCCTTCTTCAAATAAAGAAGTAGCTTTAATACGCAATGATTTGATTTGATTTCAATTTCAATGTTATATAGTTGGTACTTGCATGAGTGTATACGCTAGTAAAGTATATTTGACAATAGACTTTTGCGCCATCTCGTGTTTTATTTGTGGAACGCTGGTTCTGTCAAAGCCGTAATTTATGTTTGCTGTGTTATAGATTAAAATTTAGTTATCTCATAAAATGGAAAGAAAAAAATCAAACCGAAAGTGCGGTGTAGTTGATTGTGAAAATACACCAAGAAATAACCCAAAATTACAATTATACCACTTTCATGGATTTTCATATCAATTAGAGATGAAGCAAAAATGAATTGCAGCAGTTCGACATCATGAGTAAATAAATTTTATTTCCACGTTGTTGGTCATTATTGTATGTATACAATTAATAATAATTGTTGTTCTGTTAACAAAACTAAGATTTTTTAATTACAGCTGTGGGGCAATCCATCTCAACCAGAAACAAATTCAATGATTAGCAGTGGTCAAATTGTTTGGGAAAAAAGGTAAACAATGCACATAACAAAAGTTACAATCCAACTATATTTCCTGCAATATGTATATAAAAAAGCAAAATCTTCATGCTGGTTTGTGGGCTGAAAGATTACGAGTACCTACGACAAGAAAAAATTGCATCTTCAGGAGTCGAAGCTCCAGTTGAGATTAACAATAGTAAGTAAATATATATAAGAGAAAACAAATTCCATTTATTCATTATATATAATTTATTGGTAGATTTCACTGACAATGAAGTTTTAATGGACCAAGATAATAATTTTGAAGTTGGAACAAGGATAATAAAGCAACAGCAGATGCAAATATACATGTTAATTCAAAAAGAAATGAATACTGATTATATATTATTTATAGCTTTTGTAATAACTAATAATAAAGCGCTCATAAAAAAATAAAAATAATGAGAATAAAAAGTGTTATTTATTTAAAAGAGTATAAATATTGATATATTACAGGAAAGATAGTTGAATTGTAAACTTTGTTATGTATCTACATTGCTTGACTTTTCTGCTCCATCAAACTGAGCACATCAAATCCTTGAATATGTTCCTGGTTGCCATGGCTTTTCATCCCTCCTGCAACTAAAAGTTTCTTTCTTTCTTTATTCCTAAAAGAAAATATTATTAATTTAAAAATTAAAAATTATGTTAACCTTAAATTTCAATTTATTTTGGAAAGAAAAGTATTTACATGATTAACTTTTCTGATTACAAGAATTATTGATTCTTATTTTTGTTAACAGAACAACAATTGTGATTAATTTTATGTATTTAGTAATGACTAAAAACGTGGAAATTTAATTTAATTGCCCTTGACGACGAACTGTTGTAATACATTTTTTCCTTCCTCTCCGATTGCTAAAGAAATCCAGGAAAACGGTAGAATTGTAATTTTTGATTTTTCCTTGATGTATTTTCAAAATCAACTACACCGCACTTTCTGTTTGATGTTTTTCTTTCCATTTTATGGGATAACTAAATTTTAATCTATAAGACAGCAAACATAAATTACGGTCTTGACAGAACCGGCGTTCCACAAATAAAACACGAGATGGTGCAAATGCCTATTGTCAAAGATACTTTACTAGCGTATATGACAATAATTTTCTTTAGACAGTTTCAGTAAATTCTTTTTATAAGGTAAGGTTGTAGCGAAAGCTTTTTAACGGAGGCCCACACTGACACATATGAAAATAGATAAATAAATGCATAACTTTAAATTTCATTTGTTTCGACATATCCCGACCGAAACCTTAAAGTACCCCACAGACTACGATTATTTTCATCCATTTGTATCGCTGTGATTCGGAACGTCGTGAAAAATATGCTAAAAACCCATGTATGTGGTGCAAAACTGTCGTGCCGCATCGTCGGTCCAAATATCTGCCCGTGCTTGATTTGGCGAGCCAACACGACGTTCCGAATCGCGGCGATACAAATGGAAGAAAATAATTGTAGTCTGTGGCGTACTTAAGAAATAGGAACCTGTTTATATATTGAGAGTCCAGGGGTTTATAGGAAATACTGGATTGATTCAGCCGATACTTGTTGGAAATTCATTTCACTGAACTAAAATCACCTTGAATTGCACTTTCCACTTTATTTGGTTTTTTAAAAAACCTTTTCTGACGCGTTTCGATATTAACTTCTTTGACAAAGATAGTGTAGTAAATAGGTGGAAAGACGGTAATCGCATCACAATGGTAAAGGTGTCAAGAAAAGTTCGCCTACGTTTACAAAGTAACTGAAAGAGGTCTCCAAGTGTCTCATCCCTGCGACACAGAATATTTCGATTAACCGAATCAATTTTGGGAAAAAATACTATCCTAAAAATACAATGCAACACTCTTGTTTTGATACTTGGGACTCCCTGTAAATGGTAAAAATAATTTTTAAATTTATCCACATATAATAGATATAATAGATATCTAGTAATTCTAAAAGGTGTTCGAATTTGAGGTTAATTTTTAAATTTTTAATAAAATACACAAATTATTTGAGAATGATAAAATATTTTATTTCAAATGATAGTACAATTGTTTCGGTTTAGTAATGCAAAGCAATATCTTGTAAGTCACCATCTGCTGCTGTAGGACAAGCTTCTAATCTTTTGCCAAAATTTTCGATAACTTTCTGGCATAACTGCCGTTCAATTACTTGAAAATAGTCAAACATGTTCTCCTTTAGGTCATCAATTGTTTGTGGATCGTTGGCATAGACCTTCTCTTTCAAATAGCTCCATAGGAAAAAAATTAGAGGTGTTAGATCGCAAGATCTAGCGGCCCAATTAATGTTTCCTCTTCCAGCAATTATTCGATTACCAAATTTCTGTTTCAAAAGATTGATTGTTTCGTGGATTTGCTTCACCCCAGATTCGGCAAATTTGTTTGTTAACAAATCCACCCAACTCAAAATGTGCTTCATCGGTGAATATGATTTTGTTGAAAAAATTCACATTTTCAAGTTTCTGTTGTATGGCCCAATTAAGGAATGGACGACGTAAACCAAAGTCCGTTAGCTTTATTTCTGAATCTTGTAAGCCTTTAAATGAAGATCTTTGTGCAAAATTCTGAATAAAGTGGTTTTTGGAATGTTCAATTGCTGTGCATGATGACGAGTTGGTGTTTTTGGTTGTTCAACAACGCTAGCAGTATCAGCTGCAATATTTTCTTCTGAACGTCCCCTACGATGATATGTTTTTCTTTTTCATCTTTTACCGAACCAGTTTCCACAAATTTTTGAACAATTTTTCCAATGGTAACATTTAACGGACAATTTTCTCTTCCATATTCTGTACGAAATTTTCTTCCAACTTCTGCACATCTTTCACCAAATTTAAAATATTTTTTAATAATAAACACACCTTGCTCAGTCGTATATATCTCCATTTTTAATAAATGGAATATTGCTACATGTCATCTGTCAAATAACATATGATATCCTAGTATATGGAGATTTGAGTAAAAGGAAGACACACTCTGTGTAAGAAAAAGTATCCACAAAATGGTTTCAATTTGGGGGAGCCACTAGTACCGACCGGGTAATTTGTTCGTAGAAATCAGTTTTCTACGAACAAACCTACGTGAATAAAATTAGGTTAATATGAAGAATTCACATCCAAAAAAATGCAAATTTAACCATCACAGTTCAACACCCAGATTTATATTTAACATTAATAAAGTGTTAAGTCAATGAAATATCTTGTATATAGATAAAAATGACTTAAAAGCAAAATTTTATTTACATATTTTTTAGGATTTAATATAAATATCCTTCATAAATTAAACTCTGAAGAACCCAATATTACATAATTACTAAGCTGATTATGGCATTGTCCACCAACTTGAGAACTTCAACAAACTTCTGAAGATATTGTTACGAAATTTACCCAAAGCCGACCCTGTTTCATTTCAGTACGACAACAAACGTGGAGCCCGTACACTCAGCTCATGACTACTTAGTTGAACGGGTTATAGTTAAAACCGGACGAGATATACCAGAGTCCTGAATTTGTCCAACAACGACATCAGAATTGCCAATGATCAAGAGATCGCTTGTTTCGAGCCAGTAGAGACCATCATCAATTGCGAAGAAGAGTACCAGACGTCGATGAAGGAGCCAGGGTCCGATAAAGAGTTCCTACAACAGTTTGCTGACCATTTGACACACTTGACACCAGAGAACCAGAAGAAAGCCAAGCAATTTATCGCAAAACACTGGCAAATTTTTAACAGTAAAAATGGAACCACCGGTCGCACCAACATCATTCAGCATCGAATAGATACCGGAAAGGCTCAACCCATCAGAATACCACCTAGATGACTACCATTGGGGCAACAACAGGCAGTCGAGGAAAACATCGATTGTTAAAAAATGGAGTTATTGAGCCATCCATCAGTCAATGGTCTGCTCCCGTCGTGCTAGTTAAAAAGAAGGATGGAACCACCCGATTTTGCGTGGATTACAGAAAGCTGAATGATGTCACGAAGAAAGACAGCTATCCACTACCCCGAATCGATGACACTTTGACCACACTAGCAGGCTCCCGTTGGTTCTCCACACTAGACTTAAAAAGTGGATATTGGCAGGTTGCTCTACACGCAAACGACAGAGAGAAGACAGCGTTCTCCACCAGTAAAGGGTTGTTTCAGTTCACGGTCATGCCCTTTGGGTTATGTAATGCACCCGCTACATTTGAGAGGCTAATGGAGTATGTACTGAGCGGGTTAACATGGAGGACGTGCTTAGTATACCTCGACGACATTCTAGTCATGGGTCAGACATTCGACGACCATCTGAAGAACCTGAACGAAGTATTTTCCAGAATTAATAATGCCAACCTGAGACTCAGTCCGAAGAAGTGTTCCTTGTTCCAAAAAGAAGTAGAGTTTTTGGGTCACGTAGTGTCCGAGTCAGGAATCCGCACCAACGAAGACAAGATAGAAGCCATCCATGATTGGCCAGTTCCAAGAGACAAACATGAACTCCGAAGCTTCTTGGGCCTCTGTTCATACTACCGGCGTTTTGTTGAGGGAAACCGGAATGAAATTATTGTGTCACCAGAAAAGAACTTCTTGCAATAATAAGGGCTGTAGACCATTTCCACAAATACCTCTATGGTCGTCATTTTTTAATCCGAACAGATCATGCCGCACTCAAATGGCTGCTGGACATGAAGACACCTGAAGGACAACTGGCCAGATGGATGGAGAAATTACAGCAATACGACTTCAAGGTGGAACACCGTGCCGGCCGTTTGCACAATAATGCCGATGCCCTATCCAGAAGACCCTGTAGAGCGGAATGCAAGCATTGTCTGAAGACGGAACAGCGAGATGGTATCTCCATCAGGCAGATCCGAGTGCAGGCCAATGAAGACTGGACAACGGTACAGTGCATCCAGGACCAAATGGCTGATCCAGACATCGAACCAATCTTGTCACTCAAAACGAGAGGGGCACCCAGGCCACGATGGGACGAGGTAGCTAGATACTCCGACGTGCTGAAATCGTTATGGGCTCAATGGGATTCTCTAAGAGTAGACAATGGTATGCTCAAGCGAGTTTGGGAAAGCGCTGATGGACGAGAAACCAAGTCCCAACTGGTAGTTCCGAAGAAAAAGGTACCAGCCATCCTGACCGAGGTACATGATGGAATTACCGGAGACCACCTGGGCATGAATAAAACCCTAGACAAAGTTCGCCAGCGGTACTACTGGGTGAATTACTTCGAAGACGTCAGAGCTTGGTGCCGCAAATGTGCCACCTGTGCCGCCAGTAAGGGCCCGAAGATCCGGACCAAGGGCAGCAGTACAATGTGGGCGTCCCATTTGAGAGAATTGCTATCGATGTCGCCTGTCCGTTTCCCGAGTCTGAGAGGGGGAACAAATACATTCTGGTCGCAATGGATTACTTCAGCAAATGGCCTGAGGCATATGCGATACCCAACCAAGAGGCAACCACGGTAGCGACGGTGCTAGTAGAACAACTATTCAGCAGGTTTGGCGTCCCGATGGAACTACATTCAGACCAGGGGTGTAACTTCAAATCGAATGTATTCCAGAAAGTCTGCACGATGTTGGGGATCAGGAAAACGAGAACAACACCATTACACCCACAGACGGAATGGTGGAAAGATCAACAGGACCTTGGAACAACACCTATGCAAGGTCGTCAGCAATAACCAGCGTGATTGGGATGAGCATATTCCCCTATTCCTGTTGGCATATCGCTCTGCCGTACATAATAGTACAGGCCTGACCCCAGCCAGGGTCATATTCGGAAAAGAGCTGCGATTACCCTGCGATTTGGCATTTGGCTCCCCCGAAGAACCTCCCCAAGACATCGACGATTATGCCGACCAGCTCCGACGTAACATGCTGGCAATACACGAATTAGCCCGAACGCAGATGTTGGCCACCAGTGACCGGATGAAGACGCGATACGACCTCAAGGCCAATTCAATCGGGTTCCAGGAGAGGGACAGTCTGGCTGTACAATCCCCAACGGAGCAAGGGTAAATCCCCAAAGTTTACACCCGCCTGGGATGGTCCATACGAGGTGGTCAAGAGGCTGAATGACGTCGTGTACCGGATCCGTCGAAACCCCAAGGCTAAATTGAAGGTGGTTCATTTGGATCGACTCGCTCCCTACCATGGAGAAGATGTTTCTGATCGGGACGTTCAGAATTAAAGGGGGGGGGGGCACTGTTACGAAATTTACCTAAAGCCGACCCTGTTTCATTTCAGTACGACAACAAACGCTTTGAGATAAAAAAAAAACGGTTCTCGAAAAGACTCGGCAGCGGAAGGAGTGATGATTAATTTTACGAGAATTTTCTATGCTGGCATATAAAGCAAGCAGCTCGATGGAGAGTTCAGTTATACCGCGACGACTTGCGTATATGAAATTGTTATTGTATTTGAATCAGCTGTTTTAATGTAAATAAAGTTCTAGAAAAGTGAAAGTGAATATTAGTTTTATAAATTTGAATTCAACCCACGGACTTTACAACAATATTTTCCCAGGTGCGTTCACCAGGCATACCTTTGGAAATATTTAAAATACAACTACAGCAGAAAGATGCCAAGAATAGTCATTTAATAGTAGCTAATGGAGCTTTTTGTCCAACTAGACAAGAAAAAATATATGGAAAACCAGTGTGTGAAAATGTTAGAATCCTTGAAAAGAAACTATTCTAGACTAAAATGCAACTGAAATGTGTTCTATAATGACGACAGAAGAGATAATTTAATTATAGCAGTTTGTTCAGTGATGAAAAGAATTGTTAATTACCTTTTATCCAGAGAGAGGTGAACAAGGAAGTAGAAACACCAACTTGGTATAGGGACAGTTTTCAAAATAAATAGATATGTAATATAAACACAAGAATGTAAAAATAAATAATTTTTATTTATATCTAATTCACCAACATCTATTTGTTAATAAGTATAAAAATATTACAAATATATACATTTTTCCATTGTTTAACTATTTCAAAAAATTTTATAACAAAATAACAATCAATTAATACACTATAAACTCATATCACTTGCAGAGATTACAAAAAACGGAGACAACCATTTACAAAGAGAAGTTGGCATAACAGATTTTCTACGTTTTATTTACGATTTTTACTAATAATTACATCTTTCTCACTTTTTCAGCCACTTTACTTCAAAATGTAGGATTTGTGTATTTCAATCATTGACAATTAACTTCATAACATACCCTGTGGTCACACTTGCGCCATTCTGGTCATTTCTTGAACTTCTTATTTGAAACCGTCATTGGACAATTTTTCAGTTTTATTCCCATATAAATTTGTCCTCCTTTTACTCTACACTCCATATCCTAGTAGAAAAAATATAAATAGCGGCAAATTTAAAAATTAACATTAGATTGGAACACCCATTATATACAGGACATTTAAATTTCAAATCGGTGACATGACAAGTTTTTCTAGAAAAAAATTTCTATATTGGCTTTAACCAAAAGAATCAAGTGAATAAAAAAAAATCAAAGTGTTCAAATTGGCCACCATTTACTAGCTGACAATACGATTGTCAAATTCGTGGGACTTCAGTACTTGTGTTTTTGAAAAAAACGATTTTTTCTGTTTTGTTAAAGATAGATGTTTTGTTCGATTTTACTTCAATTTTTTTTCCGAATATTGAACAAACAAGTTGATTTTGAGTAGTTATTTTCTCGTAGGTTTCACAGAAAAATCTAAAAAATAAAAGAAATTCAAAAATGTCAATTGACCAAAAATTACAAGAGAATAGTCACAACACCAAAAGAGGTCACAATATCGAACCTCTAAGTGATACAAACTATTCAAATCAAAAAAGATCCAGACCATCAAAATACACACAACATATCAAATATCAAAATTATTCTGTCTGCAACAGAGAAAAGTGAAAATATGTAATCCGTCAATAATTATTCTCCGATTCTGTATACTGACACTAATATTTAGATTTTTAAGAAGAGAATTGACGTTTTCACATTACTGAAAAATAAAAGAGGTCATCTTGCTATCTACCAGTTTAAAAACTATCCAAATCGGTTAAACAGTTTCCGAGAAATCAGTTACATAATAAACAGCTGACGTTTATATTTAGCCCTTCATTCAGAAGTGGGATTCATAGAAGTCCTAACTGCAAAATAGCTGTCTGTGCGTCATACTGATATTTGGCATTGTCTCTCCCTGCATGTGGCAAGGATTGAAGTTTCAATTTCAACGAATTAACATTTTTTTCATAAGAATTATGCTTATTTATTTTATACAGTTCTTATAAACCGAAAATACATGAATAGAAAAATAACTCTTGAGGTCCTAATCATTTTTTTCTGTACTTTATTTATGAAAAGTATAACTCAAATATTAATTATTGATAATTTAGGTTACGTAATAAAATGTTTTAATGTTCTCCCCTATTACATTGTTGCCAGATTTATGATAGTAAAGGGTGTCTTTTTAGAGGTATAGAACTTTAAATTGGCAGCACTCTTTTAACCGGTGGCCATCTTGTCAGCTGTCAAGTGATTTATGTTTAGTTTGGATTGGCATTTCATCATGAATATGAATAGACTGACGCCTGAACAACGCTTCCAAATTGTGCAAATTTATTTTGAAAATCATGGTTCTGTTCGAAATAAGTATCGCGCACTGCGTCCATTTTACGGTCAATATAATCGTCCATCAGAGCAAATTCGATTAACTATGCAACGTTTTTGTACCACGTTTACTCTAAATGATAATACGCATCCACTGAGATGTCGTACAGTGCGTACAGAAGAATCCATTGCTGCTGTAGAGCGTAGCGTAGAGGAAAACCCGAATCAGTCTATCCGCCATCGTGCTCAGGAATTGGATATGTGTCCATCCACTTTATGGAAGATTTTGCGGAAAGATGTAGGTTTGCGTGCTTACAAAATTCAACTCCTGCAAGAATTGAAGCCACACGATCACCTAGTAAGGCGTACATTCGGTGAATGGGCCCAAAACAAGATTGCCGTTGATCCCAATTTTCATAAGCGAATTTTGTTTAGCGATGAAGCTCACTTTTGGTTAAATGGATACGTCAATAAACCAAACTGCCGTATTTAGAGTGATGATAATCCTCAAGTTCATGTTGAGACACGTTACTTCCAGAAAAACTGACTGTTTGGTGTGCTTTATGGGCTGGTGGAATTACTGGCCCGTACTTCTTTAAAAACGATGCTGGTCAGAATGATAATAATTAGCATTTGATATATACTGACAATTGTGATATTTCATAGATTTATTGGGTTTACAGGTTTTCTCATTAACGTTTTGTGTTACCTTGGGATCTTCCTTAACATAATACAGTATAGACTCTCCAAATCACTTAAGCCGTTTCCGAGAGTTTCAATTTGAAAAACATTTCAACGTCCTGAAATAATATATGGTACCATTTCGAAATTAACGTTAATAGAATACAGATGAACTTTTTCAGATCGGTTAAGCCGTTTTCGAAAAATCATCGAACATACAAAAAATGACTAGATATTTCACGTCATAGAATGCATATATGGGACCTCCTCGGGGTCCACATTAATAGAAACAGTCAACATAAATAAATAATAATTTGGTCAAGTGCGAGTTGGACTGGCATACTACGGGTTCCGTACTATCTTTAAGATTTTATATAATGTAGGTAAATCAAAGTATATCTTTTTCTAATATTCCAGACAAACAGGGAATGAGAGAATTTTCTTATATTTACCCTCATATCTTTTAAACGACGCGATTTAATTTTATAAAAAATATACCCTTTTATTGCTCACACAGAGCTATATGATTCCCTTGATTTTTACATAAATATTTATTTAATTTTCTAATTTAGCCCCCAAAATTAACATTAGAGTTTTATTTTACTAATAACATTTGACCGAAGCTTTATATAATCTATTTTCTTTTAGTTGAATTATTTTAAACATACAAATAGAATATATTTTTCACAATTTTAGATAATGTAGTTTCTGAGATAAGGGGGAAATAAGTTGAAGTTTAATATTTTTGTTAATATGTTTTAAATAAATTATTTTAAAAATATGAAAAAATATATTTGTATTTCTCATTATTATTATTTGCAAGATGCGTTTGAAAAACAATAATTTATTTTCCATTTAATTCGATAATTTGCCCCCCAAAACTAATATTGGGGTTTTCTACTGATTTTCTTATAAAGTTCAAGTGAGGGCCTGTACCCCTAATTATTTTCAAAATTTTAAGTAGTGTGATATCGGAAATAAGGCAGAAAATGAGATTTTTTATATATTTTTGTTAATATCTAATTAATTAATAATTAATTTTATAAATATGAAAAAAGCGATTTTAGTACTCACCATAATGAGCCCTTTCGTTTGATGTATTGCATGATGCGTTTAAAAAAGATATTTTTTTATTTTCCAATTAATTCTATAATTTCACCCAAAATTAATAATAGGGTTATCTCCTTATTTTTCCTGTAATGTTCAAGTAAAGCCATATAAGCCCAATTTTTGTTATAGACCGGAAATAAAAAGGGGGAATGAGTATTTTTTATATTTGCGTTAATATTCTTTAAACCATTTATTTTAAAAATATAAAAAGCTACATAAGTATTTTTCATAATAAGCCATTTCATTTAATGTATTGCATGATGCGTTTAAAAAATATATTTTTTTATTTTTCGTTTAAATCTATGATTTGCCCCCCAAAATTAATATTAGGGATTTCTTCGTTTTTTTGCCTGTAAAGTTTAAGTGAGGGAAAATACGACTAATTTTTTTCAGAATTTAGATATTATATTTTCGGAAATAAAAGGGATGAATGGGTAAATTGTTTTATAATTTTTTAATATATAAAAAATATATTTGTATTCGTCATAGCGAGCCCTTTGATTTGATATATTTAATGATGCGCTAGAAATAATTTTAATGTTATATTTTCCATTAATGCTGTAATTTGCCCCCCCCCTCCAATTAATAATAGGAGTTTCTCTTGAATTTTCCAGTAAAGCTCAACTGAGGTCCTACATTTGTAATGTTTTTCAAATTTTTACGTTTTATAGTTTCGGAGATAAGGAGATGAAGGGGTAATTTTTTAAATATTTTTGTTAATATCTTTTAAATAATTTATTTTAAAAATATGAAAAAAATATATTTATTTTCATCATAATGAGCCCTTCCATTTGATTACGTGATGCGTTAGAAACAATTTTAATTTTATATTCGTCATTTAATTCTGTAATTTGCCCACCAAATTTTTTTTTTCGTTTCCCCCCCTCCAGAAGTACCTCTAAAATAAAATTTTCCTCATTTACGATCGAGTCACCAAACTGTACACTGATACGAAATTTCAACTTTTTCCGTTTAGTAGTTGCTATGATGTGAAAGAGGGAGAAATCCGGAGTGATATTATCAGGGTATATACATATGCGTCGAATATAGAACCTCGTTTTTGAATTCGATTAATAAATAGCTCACGTTTATATATAATTCTTCGTTCAGAAGTGGGGTTCATATACGTACTAACAGCAAAACAGCTGTCTATGCGTCATTATATGCTGACGCTTTGTATTGTCTCTCCCCGCATTCGACGTCGATATTTGTTACAAGTCCTTCGATATTGGAGTCATTGTCCACATCGTTACTATTACTGTTTGTAATTAGGAAGTAACTTGTTTAGATTTAATAACTGATAAATTTAAATGTGACATTGTATGAAGCCCGACACTCGTCCGACCTACATTAACACAGTTTTCCTTATTACACAAACATCATTCAAAATAGGTCTTTGCCAAGTATTACATGACTCATTTACAGTCTAATGTTATTTATAACTGAAATAATGCAACTAGTACATGAAAATTTCTTAAAATACATGATTTGCTTTACTTACCTAACGAACCGAAATCCAATTTCTGCACCATTTCAATCGACATTCTCGTCGCGTTCATCATTAAACTAATTGCGTACATTTTGACGATTATTTCGCGAAATTAAGCAAAAAACCCTTTGCACATAAATTGACAAACGCCAAGACGTATTCTAGCGATGTCAGTATCGAAATCCGTTCACTGGATTTCTATTGCCGTTTAGCATTCGACTTCAATATAGCTAAAAACTGCCGTATCCCGCATTTTAGTTACCTTAAATTAAGAATAGCACTATTTATCACAAATATACCACATCGTTACATAACCTACACACGTTTCAAAAATCACAGAGTGGCTTTCGGTTCTGTACCGGCCGCCGTTCGATTGTTATACACTCAACAAGAAGCGGAAAATGAAAAAGCGCATGACTAGCGTTCGTTTCATCCCCTATAGAATATGAGTCGGCAAAGCAAGCTACTACCCTTCCGTAAGTGAATACGCAAAAGTGAGAGGAGAACATGGAAAATCCAATAAACACCTATATTTCCGATTGGCCTGGACACTATGGTATGATTAAAATTGGTTTTCTGTTTATTAATAATGGATCAGATAAAACTCATCCGTTTGTTTGGGGGAAATTATGCCGAGCTGATGAGTTATCGATAACAACGGCATAGATAATTTTCCTTATCGGTAAATAAATATATAAGAGGAAATGAAACACCTAGTTAACCAGGACAACACACGTGTGAAGTACGAGTGATAATGAGGATCAAGGATAATTTATTTACATAAGCTGTTTCCACTTTACGTTAAAAACAAACTACAGGAATACATTAAAAAAAAAAACAAATAAAAAGAACTTAACTAAAATTCATGTAATAATTTTTTCTGCAACAATTAATTAAATACTTTTTCTGGAGTCCGTTGTACAACAAAGTTGCAAAGTATAACTTATAAATGTATAAATTATTTTCGGTATCACTAACTTGGCACCGACTCAGAAAAAGTAATTAATTGTAGCATAAAAAATATTTTATGAGTTTTAGACAAGTTCCTTTTTTGAAATCAGTTTCTGTTTTTTTTCATGTATTTATTTTACTATTTTTAGTAATGATATTTCAATTTTAAGCCACAATCATGATTTTGACCAATCTCGTTTATTGTTGAAAAGAATAGAGTAACTATTTTAGGTCTGTTAATTATCATTTTGATTTAATTCCAATTACATACATTTTAATAGGCTCTCCTCTTAGGGGCGGATCCAGAGTCGAGCTTCAAAGGGGGCGATAAGGTACGTCAAGGGGGCAATCTTGTACGAAATGTACCTAAGCCTTTGTAGGTTTTCGAAAATATTGTAATTCCTAGGTTCTTATATTATAGACAGTGGATTTTCACTTTAAACTTTCAAAAATAGCTTTATTTTAAGCTTGTGGATGAAAGAATTCCTCGTTCTATTGTGTTAAGCTCAATGATCCACCCCTGTCTCTATTTAAATAAATAGAAATTATTCATTCATAGTCATATTCACAATTCTTAGTGATATAGCATAAACGAATGCAGTTTTCAATAGTAATTAACTTTGTTTGATAACAGTTTGGGATATTGTAATAAATAAAGGTACTTCACTTTTGAGCAAAATTCAATTACGCTGACAAACCTCGTATACAGTTGACAAGTGTCGTGTAATGATTACAGTATACAGTATACTATAACAACGCAACCGGAAATAACCAATTACCAAGCGGGAGGCGTGGGCACTGATCGTCAAGGGCCAATCACAGAAAACTACGAGAATTATGCGAACCGACCTGAAGAGGGCAGATGTGATTCTGCCGAAACGTCGTCATCTTACCATCGATCCCGACAGGGATCAGTTATCAACTACGCGGATGAGTTCTTGGAAACCACCTAACACATTTAGTGCCCGCGAAAACTTAATAAAAACCAGCTTAATGATTTTGAAAAATTTACTATAACTGTTAGAGAACATTAATTTTTCAGAAACAAAAAGTGATGCAAGCGTGAAAATCTGTATATATTCCCCTTAAACGACAAGACTTGAGTTGCTTTCTTGTACTTAGCGTTAAGTTCACGTATACAATGGACAAAAGGGATATTTTTTCTTCACACAAGATTTAATAACTTTAAATGAATAGACATATGATTTGTTATTTAGCGAGTATTATATTTTACTGTTGCTTAGTTGCAAGTCATAAAAATCTAGAAAATATTACATGTCCAATGATATAAATGTCTAAAATGAAAATTAATGTCGACAAAAGTCTCAAAAGGCATTTGTCAAAATCATAATGTACCAAATGACAAACATATTAAAATAAAAATATCTGAAATGTCTACTGTTCAGAAGTAAAAAATGTCAAAATAGTAAGAAATGGCAAAAATGACAAAAATGTCAAAAAGTTCAAATATGTGTAAAATGTTAATAAAGTCAAAATTGTCAAAAATATTGTTATGAAATTTACCAAAGCCGGCCCTGTTTCATTTCCGTACGACAACCATCGCTTTGAGATAAAAAAATGGTTCTCGAAATGACTCGACAGCTGTAGGAGTGATGACTGATTTTACTAGAGAATTCGACTCTGATTTTAAAAGGAGGACCCATCCTGGCAGCAGTTAGTTGGTGAAGCGAAGAGCTTATATGTAAAATTGTTGTTGTGATATTTGAATCAGCTGTTGTATATTCGATGTAAATAAAAGTTCTAGAAAAATGAAAGTGAATATTAGTTTTATAATTTTAAAATTGAACCCACGGATATTGCAATATCAAAAATGTTAAAAACGCTAAAAATGTCAAAAATGCAAAAAATGACAAAAATGTCAAAAATGTAAAAATTTCAAGAATCTCAAGAGTATCAAAAATGTCAAAAAGGTCAAAATGTCAAAAATGTAAAAAATCTCGAAAAGTTACTATCGTAATTTCTTTGCCAGGTTTTAGTAAACCTACGAATTTTTTCATGTGATTTCCATCGTAGGAATTACAGGTAAACGGCGTTACACACAGTACGATTCCCGATTTGGAGTCTCTAGATTTTCCTGAAACTCCTAGATGTCGAAATTCATTTCGGGATGAAATATTAAATGTCAAGAATGGCAAAAATTTCAAGAATTAAAAAAAAATCTAAAATATCAAATGTCAAAAATATCAGAAATATGGGAAATGTCGAAAAGACAAAAATCCCAAAAATGTCATAAAACTCAATGTCAATGTCAGTAATGTTAAAAACGGCAAATATGGCAAAAACGGCCTAAATACCTAACATATTAAAATCCCTAAAATAAAACACCAGAATAGGTATGTCAAAAATTTCAAATCTGTCAAATATGACATAAACATGTATAAATTTCGCTCATGAAGAATGAAGTTACAAATGTATTCAAAATAGTTTCTAAACATGCATCAGATTAAAAAATTGTTCAAGATACATATACCTCAAATCCGCGTATTTGTCTAGCTCGTGTGAAGTCAGGCCGGGGCAGCTAGTTCAAACTATTCTATGTTTAAAATAGAATTGGGCTGATCCCGTGACTAGGATGACAGATAGCCGATGTACAGGGATTTATACAATGGAGGCCGCCTATAAATTAGAGTGACGATACAAAGAGACATTCTGGAAACTCGCTACTGTTTCGATAGAATTGAAAAAATGACAGAATAAGAGAAAGAGTATTTTGTCAAGCAGTGGAGATGATAAGTTCTTCGATTTTAGTAGGTATTAGTTACGGCCCCCAATAATAGCGATTCATTACCAAAAGTCGTCAAACCGATTCTAATCATTACTATATAGTTACGTCTTCAGTACAATCGAAAAAATTCGCCTAATGGAAATTTTCTGAAGATGTGGAATTATAAACTTATTTCTGTCAACAAATCTTGAAGCCGTGAATATTATTGTTTGGAAAAAAAAACAATTCATATACAAACAGTTTATTAAGTACACATTACTTTGAGGCTTATATTTTACCGTGGATATTTAAATTAGTAACAATAATTAAACATATTACATGAGCGTTTTTTTTTAATTCCTTTTTTACCTGCAACCACATTCAAGTACTACCATATCTTTATATGCATAACGATAAGTTAGTACACCATTAACGTCAACATATAAAATTGAAATGGAATCTAATGATGTTGGAACACAACAAGATCTCGAAACTTTCGATGGTGATACACTGTGAAGCATCGCCTGGACGATGGCATGTTTGGTCGGATTTAAATGGTCAGCTACAGGGTAGAAACATCGTCCTTGGCACTGGTAAGCCTGGAATGAATTGGGAATTTCAGTTAAGCCGATTTTTTTAAGGATTGTTATTTGTACTTAAACATTTAAGTATACAGGGTAAGTTCTTTTTTTGATGATCAGTATGGGGATCTCGGAAACTAGCGGAGATAGAGCAATGGTTAAATTGGGATAGATTTGCAGTCTTACTGGCCCAATTTAATGACATTTTCGGATTTTTGTAAAAATCATGGCTTACTAGATATTTTGAAAAAACGAAATTCTGTCGATTTAGTCAAATCCCTCTAGCTCTTTTGTTTTTGATTTATAAAAAAAGTGTAAATATCAAAATTGATGGGAATTGTATCCCTAATATGATTGTCATGTCCTCGTTTGCGTGACACCTCTCGTTTTCGAGATATCACACAAACTTATCTTTTTTGAATGGAAACCATAGTTGGCTATGACCTCAAAAAATCGGACATTATTAGAGCTTTTCAACGATATAATACTCGATATAGTTATTCATAAAAATAACGCAGTTATGGATGCTTTTCTCTCTTATTTTCACTTTTAACGTAGTTAGCCACGAAATAGTTATGAGCAGGAGCTCCATCATGTTGGAACCACTCCATTTCTAAACGAGTTCTCAAATTCAAAATTATGCAACATGTCTTGAAAAGTGTATTGCAAGAAATGTAAGTAGCGCTCCCCAGTAAGTGATTCGTCATAGAAAAAAGGCCCCAGAATAGTAGACCCTATGATACCACACCAAACATTAAAACCAAATTTTATCTGGGGTCGCCTTTTTTCTACATGGAAAGGGTTTTCTTTAGCCCAGATATGCTCATTGTGTCTATTGAACATACCGCAGTTAGTAAATCTAGTTTCATCTGACCATAACACCTTTAATGGAAACTGTGGATTGTCAAGGCACATGTCTCTAAACCATGTACAAAACAAAATACGTCGATGTTCGTCACCACAATGCAAAGTTTGAGAAACTGAAAGTTTGTACGGGTGAAACTGGTACTGGCTTTCAGTACCTTAACTACAGTTCGTTGAGATGTGACAGTTCTGCCGCAATCTCACGAGTTGGTGTAGATAGATTTTGATTTACCATTGCCAAAACATGTATTTGTGCTGCTTCGTTAATTTGATTACGTTCCTTTGGTGGTTTAGTAAAAGATCCATATCTGCGTAAACTATCGTAAAGCCTCTTAAATGTACATAGAGCAGGTTAGCGACGATTAAAATATCTATGAAAGTATTCCTCAGCTACACGAACTGAATTTTTATGGCATGTGATATGACATTCCACCATATTCAGTTTTTCTTCGTTAGAATATTCCATTTAATCACGAAAACTTATCAATATCGACTCTCAGTTCAGCCCTACTAATGGAATTACTCTCAAATGAGAAAACGTCAAAGTGAAAACAATATTTTTCATGGCTACCTACATTAAAAGTGAAAATAAGAGAGAAAAGCATCCATAACTCCGTTTTTTTATGAATAGCTATGTCGAGTATTATATCGTTAGAAAGCTCTAAAAATGTCTTATTTTTTGAGATCATAGCCAACTATGGTTTCCATTCAAAAAAAGATAAGTTTGTGTCATATCTCGAAAACGAGAGCTGTCATGCAAATGAGGACATAACAATCATATTTGGGATACAATTCCCTTCAATTTTGATATTTACACTTCTTTTATAAAATCAAAAACAAATGAGCTAGAGGGATTTGACTAAATCGGCAGAATGTCGTTTCTTCCAAATATCTAGTAAGTCATGACTTTTTACAAAAATCCGAAAGTGTCATTAAATTGGGCCAGTAAAACTGCAAATCCTTCCCAATTTAACCATTGCTGTATCTGCGCTAGTTTCCGAGATCCCCATACTGACCATCAAAAAAACTCACCCTGTATAATGCTGTAAAACGTATCACTGAAACTGTATTATTTGTTTTTAGCCAATATCGTATATAGTTTAAAGAGAAACAACGAAAAGTACAGTAAAACAAAATGCCCAAAATGCTGAAATTAAAAGAAATATTCAGAAAATAAAAGATTAAAGGACACAACACAGTTACTAATGATATGCAATTCTAAATTAAATTGAAAATGTTCTCAAAATATAGAGTGAAAATATCTAATATACTTACCTCATATCCCTTTGGCTGAACTATCCACGTATCGTAACTAATTTCAGCAAAATCCACATACAACGGCTTCTTCTTGCAACTGTTTCTCAGTTTCTTAACCTTTTTCAACAAAGCCTTTTTGTTCGAAAATTCATCATCCCATAATCTATTCGTTTCTTCCTCGTAGTCGTCTTCAATGCTCCTTTTTGCTCGTTTTACATGAGAAGAAGCATTTTCTTCTAATAGATCATGACTTTTCTCAGAAAACGAAGAATATGATAACAATAAAATAGGGTAATCGTGCTCAAAATTCTCTTCTTCAGGCATTAGGGATAACTTCACGTTATTTTTAATTTCTGGTAAAAAGGCTGAAACTGTTAGTACAACGGAAAAAACTTTCTTGTTACATTTTAGTACGTCACCAACAGATTCAGTTACATCAAAAGATACCCAAGTGTTGTTTATGTGATAAATAGGAACTTCCTGGAAGTTGAGAAGAACTTTCATTGACTCATCGTAGATACATACTTTTAGAATTCTGTGTAGTCCTGAAAAACATTACAAATATTAAATTTGTCAGTCCAGAGCCCATTAGGACGTAAATATCATAAGAATACTGGATTTAGCCAGAAGGAAACACGGGTGGATCCAGAAAAGAGCTGCCGAAGGGTCTAACTCGGACTAAATTGACCTAACTAAAGGGGATCGGGCTTCGCTATGGTGTTGAAAACATGGTATTAAATTAAATAATTTGGTGAAGTGCGAGTTGGACTCGCGTACTAAGGGTTCCGTACCACCTTTAAGATTCTAATATTCCAGTTTCAGACAAGCAGTGAATGAGTGCATTTTCTTATATTTACCCTAATATCTTTTAAAGGAAGCGTTTTGAATTTATAAAAAATATACACTTTCATTTTCTACAAAGACTTTTTATTTTATCTGCTTTAGGATTCGCTTGATTTTTATAAGAATACATATGAAATTAATTTTCTAATTTGGCCCCCAAAAATTGACATTAGAGTTTTATTTTACTAATAAACTTCCAGGTAAGCCTTTTATAATCTACGGTCTGAGTTTTGAGGCTCTGTAGATTGGAAGATAAAGCGCAAAATAGGTCAAGTTTTAAATTATAAATTATTAAATACAAATAAAATATTTTTCAAAATTTATATAGTGTAGTTTCTAAAGTGGGAATTAAGTCGATGTTTAATATTTTTGTTAATATCTTATAAACAAATAATTTAAACATATGATATATTTGTAATTCACATAATAAGCCTTTTATCTGATATATTACATGATGCGTTTGAAAATTGAATTTTTATTTTCCATTTAATTGTATAATTTGTCCCTAAAATTACTATGGGGGTTTTCTAATAATTTTACTTATAAATTTCAAGTAATCCCTTTTACCCATAATTATTTTCAATATTTTAGCTAGTATGGTTTCGGAAATAAAGCGAGAAATGAGAATTTTTAATATTTTTATGTTAATCTCTTAATTTTAAAATTATGAAAAATATATATTTTTATTCTTCATAATAAACCCTTTCAGTTGATGTATTGCATGATGCATTAAAAAATATTCTTTTATTTTCCGTTTAATTCAATAATTTGGCCCCCAATATTAATTTTAGGGATTTCTTCGTATTTTTCCTGTAAACAAAACAATTGAGGTCTTATAGTTTGGAGAATAAAGGGGGAATAGGTAATTTTTTAAATATTTTTTATATATTTTAAAATATTTATTAAAAAAATAAAAAAATATGTCATAATGAGCCCTTTGATTTGATATATTACTTGATCCGTTAAAAAAAATTATAATTTTTTATTTTCCATTTAATTCTATTCTCCTTATTTTTCCAGTAAAGTTCAGGTGAGGCGCTATACCTATATTTTTTATCAAAATTTTACAGCTTATAGTTTTGGAGATAAGGGGGGGGGGGAATGGGTAAAAATTGTTTTAATTTTTGTTAATATCTTTTAATTAATTTATTTTAAAAATATGGAAAAAATATATTTGTTTTCGTCATAATGAGCCCTTTCATTTGATATATAACATGATGCGTTAGAAACAATTTTAATTTTATATTTTCCTCTTCGGTCCAGTAGTTTAGGAGAAAATTGGTATGATGTGACATAGGCAGAAATCCGGAGTGTTATTATAAGGGTATCTCCCCCGCCCTGGATTCTCCCCTTGGAGGAATGAATTCCTCCCCGAAGCTCAGTCAATATGGAAAAATATTATAATTAATAAGTAATTATGACAAGAAACCTAGTAAATAGAATTAAAATTGATTTTTGGTAAATACTAGTGTCTATTCAATAGATTTGAAATGCATCCTCAGTTGGGGGTGAACACTAACTCATATTTTGGAAAATTAATAAAAAGTTTAAAACAGTTTTATTTTAGGCATGCTTGAGTCAATGACTTTTAGGTGAACATTGTAATAACATCAACGTTACTCTCTTCGTGTCATTCCTTTGAATATATATTATATATAAATATAGTTTCTGGTCGGGAACCTTCATCAGTTGCCTTCAAGAATAACACTTCTTTATGCATTTGATGCATTTCGTTAAATTTGAAGACGCGAGATGTACTCTAGGATTTTCATTACAGAGTCCGAATCTGGAGCCGTTCCGTGTAATTACTGTTCTCCCTTAACTCCTAGGACAGAATGTCACGATGAATAACTATCGATCTCTATCACCTTTGTACAAAGGAATGTGAAGAGAGTATTCAATATCTGACAGGTGAAGTAACTTCATCGCATTCTGTCCTAGGAGTTAAGGGAGAACAGTTTACACGGAACGGCTTTCGGACTTTCTCTTGAAGATGTCTTTTCTCGCGTCTTCAAATTTAACGAAATGCATAATGCATAAAGAAGTGTTCGAGGGACATTCAAAGAACTGATGTTCCGACCAGAACAATATATATTATATTTATATATAATATATATTGTCTTGCGTACACTCGACAATATCTCTGAGGGTAGAAAAATTTCATCGTGACATTCTGTAGGAGTTAAGGGAGAACTAATTACACGGTCCAGACAGTGTACTGATTCTCTTGAAAATCCTAGATGTCGGTCTTACATCTCGCGTCTTCAAACATCAACGTTCAAAGATATAGGTAAAAATGACTCCATTCAGGTGTTGAAATTGATCAAGAATTATCGATCCTATCACAGTGTATTCCTGCTTCCGCAGATTTTTTACTTTCCAAGCTTTTTTGAAATTAATTCGATAAAGATTGTTTCACAAAAGGGTAGCACTGAGTAACTTAGGTGACAGATGAATGATGTGTGTAAAAGTTCAAGTGGTAAGAAATTTTTTAGCATTAACTATTTCTGTTAGAAACAACGTATTATCATTATAATTTAAGGGTCGCATCTCACAATTATATTGGGATAATTTTCAGGTTCAAACTAAAACTTATTATATTTTTTCTTTCGCTTACCTGTCACTTCAGCGTTTTTCAAACTATATATCTCGAGATGATATTGAACAACCTTGATGTTACTTTCAATGTTCACCTAAAGATCATGGACTGATTTTAGTCTTAATTTTTTCCTCCTGTTTTCCTCTAAAACTTCAATTTAGGTTTCTCTCCACCCAAGGGAGTACTCTTATAGTTAAAGAAAGACCCTACTGGGATATTTTATTTCCTTTAAGTCATTTAGACATTAAGTGTTTTTTGGGATTACTACTATTTTTAAATAATTTTACGAAATATTTGGTAGTTTTTAGTCTTAACTGAGGGTGCAGTTCAGATCTATCGAATAGACTTTAGATTTGCCAAAAATGAATTTTAATTCGATTGATTAGGTTCCAGAAACTAAATTTGAATGCTAAGATAACATTCATCTGTATTAGGGGGAGCTTTCTTGTGATATCTAATAATAATAATCTACTAAATTTCAGAGAAGAAATCATAAAAATACATCAGCATAAATTTATAACACATCTTAATCCTTAATTTAATATTTTACCCTGAGAAATGTATGTAACACCGTTTTCATGTGATTCATAGGATAGAAATCACCTTAACAAATTCGTAGGTTAACTAAAGTCTATCAAATAAAATAAAATACTAATTCTTCAAGTACTTACAATCCATTGAACGCAAGACAATATATTGTTTCTATTTGAGATTCAAAGCTCAAATTATTACATATGTATTTATATAGTAGTTATTCTTGAAATTCCTAAATATGTAATCCATTTCACAATGTATAATATGAAATTGAGTTGTATCTTATATCAAGACATAGCTAAACCTTTTAAAAATTTATAAATCGGACTGTTCCAAATTACTATGAATCCTTATATAGGTACAATTTTGATACTACTGCAAAGTAGTGCGAAGTGAAAAAATTCCTCTCAGTTTCCTTAATATCTTTAGTGAATAGTAAAAATGTCAGCGTAACCATAAAGTATAAAGTTATTCTTTTAACGTACCTTGTGCTTGAATTGGGTTGATATCCAACAGGGTCAAAATTTTTAGCTCAGCACTCATGAAGATCTCATTCTCATCAGATGATGGTATATTAAATATCAGTAAATGGTTTTGCGAGTATGTTTCGAAAACTTCATTTTCATGGAATGAATCTTAAAATAATAGAGTAAATAAACATAACTAACTTATTGAAATAATTTATGTTACTACTTATTTACTTTTCAATTAATTTTAAAGACTATTAATAATTTCTGTATTTGATATTTCAAAAATAAATAGAATTGTATTAGCTAGTACATTTTCCATGATAAAGCATAGAAATTAAAGAAAAAAATAATCTTTAGCTCTACTCCTTGTCTGTTGAGGATACATTATTTTGTGCCCTGTAGGATACGTTTCCATAAGAGGAACATTTTGCCCCGTTTTTTTTTTGTTGCTTTCTGTTTCTAAAAGAAAACAAAAGGTATTGGATTAAATCAAGCTTTTAAGAAAGGAAAACCTTTACTACATGAAAACCTTTACTACATGGAAGTATCGATAATGGAAGAACGAAGGTTCTGAAGCTGAATAAGTTTCATCCTTATTGAATAGAAATCATTCATGAACTTATCGACGGGGACTCTGATAGAACAAATATTGACTTCTGAGAAATTGGGACTGACAAACTTATTTCAGAACCTACACTTACCGGTATGAAAATAGGGCACCTTAAAATATGGATTAAATAGAAATTTCAATATATTTTTGTTTCTGGGCCAATTTTACTTTCTGGAAAACGAAGATAAAAGGTAGTTTTATAACAAATTGGGACTGGAATAACATTACAGGGGGTGTTTTATAGCAGGAGAATCATAAATGTGGTTTCTAATTTAAGTTTTGCCCTTCACAAGAGCCTTTTCGTAAAAATCGCCAATAGACACGTTGCGCCGTACTTCTAGAACTATCAATAAAATAATGGATGTGAAACAATATATCTTGTTAAGAAATACATTTTCAGATCTTCTGAACTGCTAATAACTCAACAGGGTGAATCAAAAGCTGTACTAAAAACATATCCGTGATTCTCCTGGTATAAAGCACCTTCTGCAGGGTCACTAAAATGTCCTGGAATATTTTATCACCATTTTGCTAAAAGAATCAGTAAAATTGGTCCGAGTGTACTTTTTATTTAAACGAAAACAATACTGCCATTACATGGATGATAGAAACCATATGAATTTAGAGGTACACGGTACCCTCAGAAAAATAATGTTTTGGGCTGGTATATTGGAAGATGCTATTATTGATCCTTTATATAGACAGGGAACTTTAAATGGCGAAATTTATGTTCAATGGGTCTATCAAGCGTCCCGGTTAGGCAGTGGTTAGATCCTTATTCCTATCCCAGTTAGTAAACTGGAAGAAGTAGATCATTTTTCTGTGGGGTTACCTGAAATATAATTCAATAATATCGAGCTATTTCCAAAGAAACATTTGCAATTATGAGTCAAGAGTATCAAGATGGGCTCTATTATTATGTTCAAAAGAAATTATTTTCAGCATTTAGGTATTACCCTAACAAATTAACCGAGGAATACTTTGTAAGGTATCACTGAAGCGAATTTTTTGAAAGGTTTATGACAAGTAGCGGTTATCATTTAACATTTATGAGTTGGGGGAGGTTGGTTGGAACTGTGGGGTAAGTCAATACTTCATTTTAGTTCCCCTTCGATATTATTGAAAGTAGTATGAGTAATCTTTTATATATTTTTTCCTTTCTTAGATATATCGACTGTAAGTTCTCTAATTCCCAACCGATATATATTTTTAAGCAACAAAAACTCTATTAAACAATTTTACAAAAAAACCAATGCAAATTTTTAGAAAACTGTAAAACTTACCTGCGTGTGTAGGTATCAAACTTTTTACAACATCCGATTTTTGGGAGTTTTTACCTTCTTTAAGATTTTTTTCGTACAGTTCCAGCATAAATTTAGGCACGTGAAAACTTTTTCTAGATTTATTATTTATTCCGTCGATTTTTATTTTAGTATCATTAGTATCATTTTGTTTTAAGTTTGTGTTTTGGATGACGCCGTTTCTATTTATTATGTTCAAATGCAATGAATGTGACGGACCAGAAAACAAATTTTCGGAAATTATTATTAAGAAACAGATCCACAAACAAATTAAGATTGGAGTTAAAATGATCAGACTTATGTGCATTCTGAATCGAAACTATATAGACATTTAGCAACTTGAGCGTCAAGACGCTCTTCCGTTCGGGCACTTGAGATCCATTTGAATTATCTAAGGCCGTTTATCAAAAACGACTCTGCTTACCTGTTAAAAATAAACTTTATTTATAGTGTTTATTAGTTCAATTTCAGTAGAGATAAAGAATTATTATATAAATGGGAAAATGAATTAAAAGTACTGTAATTTGTAAACAACTTCTGTTTCTGAATAAAAGTAATTTCAAGTTGAAATAGTTTTGAATCGGTTATGAATTTTATTGTACAACGTGTTTCAAAAAACATATGCTAAGGATCGGTTTCAAGTTTATTAAATAATTTAATGAATGGAGTTTCTCATATTTTCGCACAATATCTTTTAAACTAAGCGTTTTAAATTTTTTAAAAATATACACTTTTATTTTTCACACAGAGCTTTTTTATTTTATCTGCTACATCATTCGCTTGAGTTTTATAAAAATATTTATTTTATTTTCTAATTTGGCCCCCAAAAGTTAGATTAGGATTTTTGTTATATTTTATCAATAAACTTTCAGTGAAGCCCTATATAAACTTTTAACTCAATTTTAGGCCCAGTTCTTTGGAAGATAAAGGGGAGAATGGGTGAAATTTTAAATAATAAATTATTAAAACCTTTATACAAATTATTTTAAAAATACAAATAAAATATATTTGTATTTTCATGATGATTGTTATCAATTGATACATTACGGGTGCACTTTAAAAAACTAAATTTTATTTTCCACTTATGTTTATAAATTACGATTAGAATTTGTGTGTTACTTTTCTAAAGGGGTTCAATTTTGCGTATTTTTTAAATAACTTTTTAACAAATTATTTTTAAAATATGAAAAAAATATACTTGTAATCCTCATTTTCCACTTGATATGTGTGTTTGAAAACATTTTGTTTATTTTTCATTTAATTTTGTAATTTGGCCCCCAAACTTAATTTCAGGGTTTCCTCCTTATTTAGCCTGTAAAGTTCTTTTTTTTTTCAAAATTTTAGGACGTGCAGTTTCTGAGATACATTGAGGATAGGTCGATTTTTAATATTTTTGTTAATATCTTTTACACAAATAATTTAAAAAAATGGAAAAATATTTTTCTATTCTGCATAATGAGCCCTTTTATTTATACTGCATTACACGTATACAAAAAGTTTAATTTTTTATTTTGCGTTTGATTCTATAATTTGCCCCCACCCCCAAATATTTTTTTTTCTGTAGAGATCAGGAGATGCCCTTTTATTTTTAAAATTTTATGACTTCTTGTTTCGGAGATAAGGGGGGATGGGTAATTTTTTTGTATATTTTTGTTCAAATCTTTTTAACTGATTATCTTTAAAATATGAAAAAATACATTTATGTTCCCCGAAATTAAAATTAAGTGTTGTTCCTCATTTTTTCTGCAAACTTTGGGTAACGTTCTATATTCTCTATTTTTTCAAAATTATAGGCTTAATAGTTTCGGATTTTTTTTAATTTCCCCCCAGAATTACCCCTAAAATCCAAATTCCTTTATTTACGATATGTACTCTTGAGCAGGTCACCAAACCATACACTGATATCAAATTTCAACCTTTTCCGTCCAGTAATTTCGGAGAAAATTGCTATGATGTGAAAGATAGAGAAATCCCGAGTGGTTGTATATGGTTTTTTTGTATATTATATATATGGAACCCTAAAAATAACAAAAAGTTCATGTACAAAGTGTTTAAAACAACACACGCTAAGGATGGGCTGGAAATTTATCACTCAAAAGGTGGAAACAAAGTGCATATAAACGAATGCCTGCAAATGCTTAATATTCAAGAAACAGGTTGTAAAACATTTTTTATAAATCAGGCAAATGAGGTGGCCAATCAACAGGAACAGCACGTCGAAACCAACGAGTACACAGTATGTTTTACTGAGCTAAGCTCAATCATTGGCTGCAACATATGGTGGTACCCAACATTTTGGAATCATCAATAGGGACACAAAGTGTCGATACTCTGTGGCAACGAGTACTTTTTTTTCGATACCAAAACTTTTGTACTCGATACTTTGTATTCGATATTTTTACTTATTAGGTACATTTAGGAAGGTATCATATCGAATAAATATTAAAAATTTACTCTTATCTTTCCATGATATCTAAGGGACCATTTAAACATTATTGAAGAGCCGGCGGGAATTTGTTTAAATAATTTAGCAACAAATAAAGCAGATAGAGTAAGAAACATTTAACAAAGTACTTAAACAAACTACTCAAACAAAGTACTCTAGCAGGTCGAATTTTATCATGACAGTTGTTTAGAATCTTTTCATTAGATCTAAGGAGCCATGTGAATATTATTAAAAAGCGGGGCGGAAATTTGTTTAGATAATTTAGCAACAAATTAAGCCGAGAGATTAAACAAGCATCAAACAAAGTAGTAAAAAAAAGTACTCTAGGACGTCGAATTTTAGCATGGCAGTTGTTTAAAACCAATTCATTAGATCTAAGGAACCATATAAACATTATTGAAGAGACTTTGTTTAAATAATTTAGCAAAAAATAAAGCTGAGAGAGTAAGAAACATCAAACAAAGTACTCTAGTACGTCGAAATTAATAATGGCAGCAGTTTAGATCTAAGGAAACATATAAACATTATTGAAATGCGGGGTGGGAATTTGTTTAAATAATTTAGCAACAAATAAAGCCGATAAATTAAAAAGACGTCAAAGTACTAAAACAAAGTATTCTAGGACGGTCGAATTTGATCATTGCAGTTGTTTAGAACCATTCCATTGATCTAGGTAACCATATAAACATTATTGAAGGGCGGGGCAAGAATTTCCTTAAATAATTTAGCAACAGAGTGTAAGAATTATCAAACAAAGAATTTAAACAAAGTACTCTAGGACGTCGAATTTTATCCTGACAGTTGTTTGGGATCTTTTCATTAGATTAGGAACCATGTGAATATTATTAAAAGGGGGTGGGGCGGAAATTGTTTAGATCATTTAGGAACAAATTAAGCCGAGTGATGAAAAAATCATCAGACAAATGACTAAAACAAAGTACTCTACGACTCATGGCAGCTATTTAGAATCTTTCCCTTAGATCTCAGGAACCACATAAACATTATTGAAATGCTGGAATTTGTTTTAATAATTTAGCAACAAATAAAGCCTTGAGAGTAAGAAACATCAAACAAAATACTAAAACAAAGTAGTCTAGGACGTCGAATTTCATCATGACTGATGTTTAGAATCTTTTCATTAGATCTAAGGAACCATGTAAATATTATTAAAAGCCGAGAGATTAAAAAAGCATCAAACAAAGTACTAAAACAAAGTACTCTATGACGTCGAATTTGATCATGGCAGTTTTTTATAACCATTCCATTAGATCTAATATAAACAAGTCAGCAAACTTATGGTAAGGTTTAATGACTCACGGCAGGTTTTTCAGGCCCAGAGTCTATTTACTGTATAACAAATGGGAAAATTATTAAAATACATCAATCAGGTCAAAATTAGTAAAAAATATATAGTATCTCATCAGCGGAGCGCCTCAGGACTCAAGTTTGTAGTAAGCATAAGATTGGTTACGTATTCTGACACTTCATGTATATTCAACTTTAGTAACCAGACGATCCTGGTTAATCTTCCAACATATATGTTCGGAGTTTTCTTTCTGGCACTATAATTATTTTTATTTCATAATAAGTGAATTCAACGTATTTTATAACATAAAAAGTATATGTGTGAACCAGTGATTAAATACATCTTTACTCAATGGTGGGTATAAAAGAGACACATGACACTAGGCTGTTTTTTTTTCAATTAGCGCACAATTGAGCAGAGTGCGGCACAGTGCTAGCACTGAGTGTTCCAAATACAGCACTGGCTCGCACAAATGAGCACAAGAAATAACTGTGCCTTTGGGATGTTTTATGTAGGTTTACTAAGTAAAATAACCCTGTTTTCAAATTACCAGAGCACAAAGTGATTTTGTGCCGCACAGTGCGGCAATTTTAGGACGTTAATTGGAACATGGTTGTTTTAAAACCAAACGGTAGAGTACACTGATCACCATAAGGTTAAAAGTGTATTACTCATAAGTTATCAATTGACGTTTATGTGTACGTAAATTATTTACAGAATAATTCAATAATGGTTGTTTTCCAATTACTAGAGCTCAAAGTGTTTTTGTGTAGCCCTGTACCGTAATTTTTGGGCGTTAATTGGAACATACTTCATGTTTTATGATAAAGTTTTATGTTTACTTAGTAAACCTACATAAAACATCCCAAAGGCACAGATATTTCTTGTGCTCATTTGTGCGAGCCAGTGCTGTAATTGGAACACTCAGTGCTAGCACTGTGCCGCACTGTGCTCAATTGAGCGCTAAGTGGAAGTAAACATAAAACTTTATCATAGAACATGAAATATGTTCCAATTAACGCCCGAAAATTACGGTACAGGGCGACAGAAAAACACTTTGTGCTCTAGTAATTGAAAAACAACCATTATGAGTAATACACGTTTAACCTTATGGTGATCAGTGTACTTTACCGGTTGGTTTTAAAACAACCATGTTCCAATTAACGTCCTAAAATTGCCGCACTGTACAGCACAAAATCACTTTGTGCTCTGGTAATTGGAAAACACCCATAATATACTCCAGTCATTGAAGGCAAAAAACGGTAATATTGGGTAATTTGTCCAAGCAGCCCCGATTTTCCTAAAAATATGGATATAATTTCTACTTATTGTCATGCTAGAGGCTTTTATATATATATATATATATATATATATATATATATATATATATAAACAAATTAAAGTATTGTTTAAGCACTGTAAAAATGTATTTATAAACTTTTCCCGAGAATGCATTGTTTTTCGGTTATTTCACGATAAACCTTTCCATTTTTGTTTTGACAAATAAAAACAAAATTTCAACAAGCTATAACTCCGTTTGTATTGAGTCTAGAGAAACCACAAATCCAGTTTTTTTTGTTATTTTATAAGCTACATTTTTGATCGAAATGATTTTTTTCTTAAAGTGCATATTTTCAAAGTTATTTACGAAAAACCGTATGAAAACATGCTTGTTTTTTTGGTTGAAATATCGATATTTTCACTTGAGATTAACTCGAAAAGAATTGACTTTCAGAAAAAAAATTATGGAACAAAAGTTGCTTAAAATTAGTTAATTTGTTCATTCCCGGACTTTTTTCATAGAATATTTTCACCCCTGAGAAAAAAGCAATCCCCGGCACAGGGTCAGCTTTGAAGCAGAGGGTAAATAGTACTCAAATCCAAATTTTTAGGGAAATAGGTGCAGCTTGGACAAGACAAACTACCAAAGAAAATGACCATTGACTGGATTAATATGAAATTTGATGAAACCTTTAGAAGAAGAAGAACACAGGAGTGTTTTATATTTATAACCTCAAAAAGATGGTACAATTTAAAAATATTTATCTGAATATTTTGCATAAGAAAGAAAAGAAACAAGTTGTCGATTACGCCTTTAAATCTACATGATCAGAATAGAATTTCACCCTTGGAAACACTACCCTATTAACTTTGCATGAAGCTTGGGCGACATAAGCCACTTATAATGAAATTTTATTTTAAATAGGAAAAAAGTTAACCCCTAGTGTTATTTTGAATAAAGTTTCGATAATTTATCTTAATGTGAATGTGTAATGGTTGTATTAGTAAGTCATTGTAGTAGACATTTTATTAGGAAGTTCTGTACACAATTAAATGGAAACATTATGAAATTTCTAAATGTAGCTGAAAAGAATGATGCTGCCAAAAATATTGCATTCTTCCTATCTGGAGGCAATAATACCAAGGTAGGCTATACAAATGTAAAATCAATCAATGACAAGTTTTATTAATTGGATTAGTTTTAGCGAGAAGGTTATTCAGTGTACAATAAAATCTATGAATTCAGGTCTGAAGTTTTTGGGGAGCCTGTTAACATGGTAATGACTTCAGTATCTGGGCATCTGTTGAATTTTGAGTTTGTTGGTAAATTCAAAAATTGGCATGCATGTTCACCACTAGAACTATTTGATGCTCCAATTCAAAAAAGTTGTTCTGAAGATGGCCAAAAAATCAAAGTAATTATTGTCATTTTAACTTATTCAATTTATTTTAATCTAACTCTTATAGAGGACTCTTGAAAGGGAAATTGTTTCTTGCCAAGGATTGATTATATGGACTGATTGTGATAGGGAAGGAGAAAATATTGGATTTGAGATTATTAAAGTATGTACAGATGTAAAACCAGATCTTAGGATATACAGAGCAAAATTTTCTGAAATCACAGCTGCATCAGTGCGAAGAGCAATAAGTACACTTGGGCAACCTAATAGAAATCTTAGTCAAGCTGTTGATGTCAGACAAGAATTGGATTTAAGGACAGGTTAGGCATTATTAAGGTTATTTTTAAGAACTTAGAAAAAGTGTGAATTTGACAACAAATAAAAAGGAATGTCATGGTAATTTATATAGATTTAAACAAATTTGAGTAATGAATTTAGGATTACCTTGGATTTTATAAAAAATTGAACAGTTTTGAATCACTATATTGCATAATATACCTACTTTGTTTCAGAATTAATATACAAAAATTAAAAAAGTGTGACAGATTAATTTAGATGCTTTATCAGTCAAGATCATCAGTATATATGTATTCCATCTGTTAAGCAATGGGTGGTAGTCATGTGTAATACTGTGTTGAATGGCACTCTTGTGCTGACACCTTTATATGTGTCATTGGTACTGAAACTGCATTCTTGAATGTAATGACACTGACACACTTGTCATCGTTGCATGAATTGTGTCAAGTTTTGTTGGTTGGGCTGATGTGTTATGATTCTATTCATCCATACATTCATCCAGGTTTCAAAATCAAGATTTACTTATGGTCTTTACTATAACACAATTAAAATCAAATCAGTTGTTCAATATATGTTGTTCATGAAACTAACTTAAATGATTACCGATAATCTAGTCTTGATTTTCATTTGTTAGTATAATACCCACAAAATATAACAGTAATAAGTATATACATCTCATTTAGCAGTTGACCAAAAATAAATCTGAATGGTGATGTCAAATTAAAATTATTACATTGGCACATGAACACACAATCGTTAAGTATTTCCAAGCGAAAAGTGCTTTCTTGCAGGACAGAGTGAGACGGACTCAGACACTACGCCGGCCGCTGGCAGTGAACCTGGTATATTTCAAACAATTTGGCTATTGTGTCATGAGACAATTGACTGTGTTCATATGGAAAGCAGTGTCAGTGTTATTGTATCAACACAGGAAAATTCACAATTTTACCCATGACTAATGGGTGGCACCAAGTGACACTTGGTTTAGGAATTAATTTTGTTGGCCAGATGTTCTTTGATATTTATGTTGATAATCAAATTAATGATAAATATGTGATGCCACCCATCTTTTAACAGGTTGAATAACCATAGTTGGATTGTACCTCCATTAGTTTGATGGCTATCTTTGTATGTATGATTATTTATATGACTTCCAATAAATATCCAACTTCTTGTCAAGGTGGCCAGCTGAGCTGAGTTTTCAGACTCTTGTTACCCCTTACTTACCTTAAATCATCTACATATTTGTTAACTGAAGCTTACACCTGGCATTTGTATTTCCATATCTCTCTGGGTGACTTATTTATTCATAATGTCTTTGTTTAATGTCAAAGTCTCCAACCCTTATGTTATTACAGGAAGTACACACTGGTCACTGATTCTGTACTGGAATTTTGGCAGTCACATCTGCCCTGTTCATGGTTCTTTTGTATTGCTCTCTGATCTACCTGCTCAGGCTTCTGGGTACATGACCATTAACGCATCCAGCATGCAGTTGAATATGCTTTGACATTTATGGGTCTCATATTATTGGGTGCATTGAGGGAATCATAGCACTGCAGCACTTTCTTATGATATGGAAGGCTATCCAGTGTGACATTATTGAGGTATTTTTGAGACATATTTTTTTCTTTCTGATTCTTGTGCTTATCTAGCCTAGGTTTAATTCTCCTGTAGGTTTGTTATACATATGTTTTGTAGTTTCCCAGAATTCCCTTCTAACTGATAAAAGATGCCTTTATATCAATATCCAGAAATTATCAGGTATCAGAAAAGCCTCCAAATAATTCAGGAAATTACAACACATGTGAAACATAAGGCTGTAAGAATGAAATGCAAAAATTATTTATAAAGAAAACAAAGGTAATATACCATAAACTAATACATTGAGGGTATTCCAATACGTTGATAAAAAAACTGCCTGATGAGAGTCTGTGAAAAGTCAATAATCTAAGGTAAACCCATTGACAAAGAAATCACAACAACCAGAAGGACATGTTTAAATTTAATTTATTTTGGTAAAACATAGATGTTATAGTAAGGAGTAAATGATTAAGAATTGGTAAATTTTGGTGAATGTTTTTTAATGTAAACTTTTTTTTATCAATTAATATTGTAGTTGTTTTTTGCATTTTTTAAAATTTACCAAAAAACAAAGTGTTTCTTGGGATCCAAAATCGATGTTTAGTAATGTTAAAATGCCTAGAATAGGTGTACGCTGAATGTACCGTCAGCTAAGTAAATTTGAGTGGTCGAATTATTGGTTTACGGAAGGCGGGTTTTTCTTTTCGAGAAATCGCTAAGCGCATGAACAGAAATCCAACTACTATTATGAGACCTTGTCAAGCGTGGTATGATAATACCCAAAATCAGAGAATAATAGGTTCCGGACGTCGAAGGGGCACAAATGAATTTCAAGATCGACAAATAAGACTTATGGCCTTTAGAGATCAATTTTGGGCAACTAGAAATTTGGCTTGTGAGTGGTTAGGAGAACAAGGCTATCTTGTAAGTGTCCGAACGGTTTACCGCTGTGTAAAGATCTTCAGGACTGCAGCATTAATGACCAGATTTTGTGCTATTTCTGATCCCTGAGCATCGACGGCAACGACTACAGTGGTGCAGAGAACGACAACATTGGACTGTGGATTGGCATCAGGTCGTCTTCTCTGATGAATCTCGATTCTGCTTAGGTGGACATGATGGCCGAAGAAGGGTTAGACGACGTCGAGGAGAAAAACGTCAACCTCAATTTGATGTTGAGGGACATAATCACCGAACAGTAGGCGTTATGGTAGGGGGTGCTATTACACATGAAAGTAGGCCACCTTTAATGTGTTTGAGGCAGCATGACAGTGCATTGTTATCTTCAGGCAGTTGTGAAGCCGTATGTACTTCCTTACATTAACCAGCTCATAGATCCCATATTTCAACAATATAATGCTCTACCTCATATTGCTCGAATGAGTTTAAACTTTTTTGAAGTGACCTATGTGAAGTTGTTGCCATGGCCGCCCAGAAACTCCGATCTTTCACCCATAGAACATATTTGGGATGTGATATGTTTGGGTAGAAGTTCGGAAATTTTTGGTGGTTCTAAGATATGAAATACAGGTAGCTTGGGATAGTATTCCTCAACATCTAATTCTGGGTGTTGCGATTTCTTTGACGGTGAGTATATTTTTTCAATATGTCTAGTAGTACTGAGATATTGCTGTGACACTGGGTATGAAAACTAAAACATTTGATACTATTCGTGTAATTTGTAAAATAAACTCCGAGGTAGAAAACAAACAAATTAGTTTCATTTGATCAAATAGAATAATTATCAGAATAATGATTTTTTAAATTTTGACAGGTGCTGCTTTCACTCGTTTACAGACCTTAAGACTTCAAAAAGTTTTCCCTCAAAAACTGGCTAATAAACTTATAAGTTATGGTTCTTGTCAATTTCCAACATTAGGATTTGTTGTTGAAAGATATCAAGCTATTGAAAATTTCATTGCAGAACCATTTTGGAGGATAAAAAGTAAGTTTGATGATCTGCTACTGGGGCAAATGGTTTTAGTTACTCATAATACTCATTCAGCTTTATGAATACTCATATTTATAAATTCATTATTACTCTTAAATATGATCAACATTCTTTCAAATTAAGTAGTTTTTGTGACTTCCATCAATTGCCTAGCTTTGTTTTAATCTAAAAGAACTGTAACTGAAAAACCCATGTTTAACGCTTTTATATGTGTATAATTAGGGACAATTGCAATTTTTTATGTTTTCTTGGGAATAATACTAAAATCTATATATAAATAGGCAAAGACAAAACGATATTCTTCATTCATTTTTGTTTTGTTTAGTAGCTACTGACGACCTTCAGTGCAGAATGCTAATATTAATTTATAATATTGGTTCATTCACTAAATAAAATATAATAAAAAGTCATTATTTACGTCCAAACTGTCAACGCCAAACAACTGACAGTGCCTCCTATTTGACCTGTGATGCCGCCGCCGCCAGACGGTCAAAACTCAAAACATTGAGTAATTATATATGAAGAGAGCGATCGTTAGATATTTTATATGAAGGGAGCGATCGTTAGATATTTTATATGAAGGGAGCGATGGTTAGATATATTCTTAGAGCATGTACTTCTGGAAGTGACATGCAAGCGTTGTTATTGTTTAGTGGTAAAATAGTCAATGTAGTAGATTAGTATTGATTTTTCGGACGCGTTGCAGTAGCTTTCATATTAAATATTCTCTTTTTAATGTGAATTTAAATTATTTGATTAATATATTATTATCACAACTTTTCCGAAGGTACTCTCTTCGAGGTGTCATTCCTTTGTACGCAAGACAATATATATTATATATAATATATATTGTTTCTGGCCAGGGAACCTTCATCAGTTGCGCTTCCCACAATTGAATGTTCTCTCGAACACTTCTTTATGTTTTTGATATATTTCGTTAAATTTGAAGACGCGAGATATAAGACATCTAGGATTTTCGAGAGAATTAGCACACAGAGGTTCCGAATCTGGAGCCGTTCCGTGTATTTGCTGTTTTCCCTTAACTCCTAGGATAGAATGTCACGATAAAATTTTCAGGTTACTTCACCTGTCGGAGATGTTGAATACTCTCTTCGAGGTGTCATTTGCGTACAAAGGACTGACACCTCGAAGAGAGTGTTGAATATCTCTGACAGGTGAAGTAACCTGAAAATTTTATCCTGGCATTCTGTCCTAGGAGTTAAGGGAGAACAGCAATTATACGGAACGGCTTCAGATTCGAAATCTCTGTGTGATTATTCTCTCGAAAATCCTAGATGTCCGTCTTACATCTCGCGTCTTCAAACTTCCCGAATGTGTTGTGCAAAAAAAAATGTCAGACAGCGGACAATAGAGAATGTATTAAATATTTAAGTTATCCTAGGGTTGTTGGTCCTCTCTTTTCTTTAATAATCCTGAACTTGATTGAAACCACAAATGACGAAAACTTTTAGGTTGCAAAGAACAATCTTCCAATTATTATATCAAATATTTTGCCAGGAGCGGTTCCAGCCAAAAATTTGAGGGGTGATTCATTTGTCAAAAATATTTCGAATACTGATAGCTATTTGATTACATTTTTATTTTCTTTTTATTTCAATAGATTTGTCAATATGAGTTAACAATTTTGGTCATTACATCTACTTCTCCGATTTCTCCACAACTCTGTTTCTTATAAGATTATACTTTTTACAATTTCATGAAATAGGGTCGAATTTTGACCACTGGGCGACCACTAGTTGAAATAAAAAGTTATATATTTATTTCAATTGTGGTGTTATTCACAAGAAAACATAAAAACAATCAAGAATATGCCACAAATAACATTTAGAAAACAACAATTGGAATACTTGAATTTTATATAGATTATTTGATTTTTGTTCTAACCAATTGGGAATAACACTAGTTACACTAGTTTTTTATACTGCTTTAAATAACCAAATCTCAGGAAATTCACTTATAGTAGGCCTCTTTGGTAGATAAATTAATGAACAGAATCAGTGAAATTTTTTGTTTTTCGAGAATTGAGGACGAAACATGAAGTCTGAGAGACAAATTAAAAAATAATTTCCAGCCTGGGAGGTATAGGAATTGTATGGTTCTTGAAAAACTGGTGATGTTATTTACATTTTTGGTTGCTGGAATTTTTCAGTGCAATGCGTCTTCAATTGAATATTGCCTTTGTCAACCATTATTATTCTCTGGCATTTTTCAACTACGTTTACAACCTTTTTTAGGTTATTCTCAAATTCATCTCTTCCCCCAAAACAGAAAAATAAATACAGAAATTAGGTTACATTCATACAAATCACAGTTTCCCATGAAAACTGATATTCCACGTAATTTCTAAGCTACCAGAAGGTCCTATTTCCTTTTTAAAGTTAACTATAAATTTTCAAATTTCATTGCTATGATTCGTTGCTTTTGGTGCACATATATTCTTTTTTAATTACAATTCACAACATATGCGATTTTTCTAGTGAACCATACAGTTGGTGATGTTACTAGTGAGTTTACTTGGGCTAGAGATAGATTGTTTGATAAAAATTGCTGTGAAGCAATCCTAGATATATGTAAAGAAAATCCGAGTGCTAAAGTGGAAACTAGGGATGGTAGAGACAAGAGTAAATGGCGGCCGTTACCTCTGGATACAGTGGTAAGTGTAGATAAACGAATCCAGTTTTTTTCACATTTATATAAAGTTGTTTTCAGGAAATGGAAAAGAACGTTTCCAGAAAATTGAAAATTAACGCCAAGGATGCCATGAGGATAGCAGAAAAATTATACACTCAAGGTTTCATTAGTTATCCGCGTACTGAAACCAACATATTTCCGAAAGAATTAAATTTGACTAGTTTGGTTGAGAGGCAAACAGACAGCGGAGAGTGGGGTCCGTTTGCGCGACGGATTTTAGATGAAGGCGGGCCAACGCCTAGACAGGGAAGGAAATCGGATCAAGTAAGAACCATAAAAAATCTTAAGGAACAGTTTTATTAATTTTTTATACGAAATCTTGCCATTAAATCGGGTTTCCCACGATGCACAATATTCAATTTCATAAATCCTCCTCGGTAAAAATGTTTTTTGTGTAAGTGAACCAAATTTTACAGGTTTTCAGCATACTGAACAAACGGTCTCATGACACTAACCCCCTAGACTCACTACTAGCTGAGATGTTGACGTTCAAAGTTTCGATTTTCGTCAATTACGTTAATTTTCCTAAAGTTTTTTTTCAAAGAAGGATAGTTTTGAGGAAAAATGATTCAGATAAAAGTTGTAGAGTTCTAAGGGGACTGTAATTTCATTCTCCGAGTTTGATGTTGAAATTATGAATAAAATAAATAAAAATTATGATTTAATCGGTTTGCTGTTAAATTTCATCACTTAAAAATCTCTATTGACCTGTGTAAAAAAGTAATGGAGCAAGATTGTACCCTTGTGGGATGATTATTGAAAAATACAAATTGTGTCTATGATGTACGAGGGTGAATCAAATATGAACCGGACTTTTCTGTGTCTCGCCCTGTAGGTAATTCGAGTGGCGTGACGTCTCGATATATGTTAGGTAGGGATGTTAAGAAGAGGGGAGTTCGTCGGTTTGGCGAGGCGTAGTCGATGCGCTGTTAGTAGCATCATGTCAGAGCAAGAGGTGCATACGTCTGTTGCGCAACGTGTTGTTATCAAATTTTTGGCGCGGGAAGGCGTTAGACCGTCTGAAATTTTGCGTCGACTATCTGCACAGTTCGGCAATGAAACACTTTCAAGGACCCAAGTGTACGACTGGCACAAAACGTTTTCAGATGGCCGAGAGACAGTGGAACATGAGCCTCATGCACGCCGTCCCACGACAAGCATCAATGAGGCGAATATCTATGCAATTCGTGAGCTAATTGAACGTGACCGCCATCTTACAGTATTGGCAATTGCTGAACACGGAATATCATACGGGAGTGCTCAATCAACCATTTCAGATGAGTTGGGTTACCGAAAAGTGTGTGCAAGATGGGTTCCTCGCCTTCTAAGGGAAGATCAGAAAGCAAACCGTCTTGCCGTATGTGAAAGGCTGTTAGCAAGATATCGAGCAGAGGGGGATGAGTTTTTGAGACATATTGTCACCTGTGATGAGACATGGGTGCATCATTATACTCCGGAGTCCAAACGTGCAAGCATGGAGTGGCGAAAACCTGGAGAGGCAGCATCGCGGAAAGCCAAGACCCGTCTTTCTGCAGTTTTTTGGGATTCGAAAGGCGTACTGCTTATCGATTTTCTGCACGAACGCCGTACAATTAATGCTGAGTATTACTGCGAACTACTCCAACAAGTGAAACTTGCCTATCGGCAAAAGAGGCGGGATATGTTTATCCGAAGTGTGATTCTGTTGCATGACAACTCTCGGCCACATACAGCTGCACTGACTCAAGGAAAATTGAACAAAATGCATTGGGAAACCCTTGAACACCCGCCTTACAGTCCTGATTTGTCGCCATGTGACTACCACATGTCTGGGCCACTTAAAGAAGAACTGGGAGGCCACCACTTTGAGGACAACGAAGGTGTAGAAACGTTTGTGCGCAATTGGTTCTCGACACAACCAGTTTCATTCTTTGAGAAAGGTATTAAAAAACTTCCGATTCGGTGGGAAAAATAAGAGAGGAGACTATGTAGAAAAATAATATGTATTAAAATTTGTATTGACCGTACCAATAAAATTTTTAAAACAAAAGTCGGGTTCATATTAGATTCACCCTCGTAAATATGAAAAACACAATTCAGATTTTGAGAAAAAAACTATGCCAGGTTTTTTCATAAAATGCTGTGGCAAATCCATTGCTTGAGGGAGGAGAATTGAGTTATGGATTAATTCTATTATACAAAAGGACTAGTATTAAACCGTAGGATGGTCCTATCATGATTCAGAAAACACCCCAGAAAGCACCCCAGACATCCTTCAACCATAAAAAGGTATTCAGAAAACATTGGGGCCATCTACGAGAGCAGTGGATGAGTCCACCCATCACATTATTGAAGAGTAGATGCTTTGTACCATTTTTTTTTGAAAAGTTATGAAATATGTTACAGTGTTGAGAATTAAATCTAATAAACAACATAGTTAAGCTATATTTACTGAAAATGGAAAAAATTATAAATAAAAAATTAAAATAGTTGTAAATTTTGAAATTTACGGAACATGAGTATATCAAAATAAAATTATTAAAATTAAAAAGGTAATTTTGAGGTTTTTGAACTCAAATTGTTGAAAAACAGTTGAAGAGTGTTTAAGGCTACTATTTTAGTTTTTGAATGACAGGACACTCCACTGAGGTAATATGCTACTTTTAACATTGTTATTAATGCTAAAACTACAAAGGCTACAGTGCCTATTGTTTGTTAGATAATTTTCATGCAAAAGACAAAACACCCAGGGACATTTTGTTTTGTCAAAAATTAAATGAATCAGTGTATTCATAATTTATCCTTGGGTTTGTTGTCACATATTTGTATAAATAACTTAGGCTAATGTTGTTATGGATGAATTAATTTATTGGTTAAAATCATTTTTTAAATCCATTCCTTTAATTTTAGGCTCATCCTCCCATACACCCTATAAAACCCGCCCCGAATTTAACAGGGAACGATAAGAGGTTGTACGAATACATAGTTAGGCATTTTCTAGCTTGTGTTCACAAAGATGCAAAAGGTTTTGAAACTACAGTTCAGGTGGATATTGCAGGTGAAAAATTCACAGCGAAAGGTCTCATCATTTTAGAGAAGAACTATTTGGAAGTGTATGTTTATGAAAAATGGAATGCGAAGGAAATTAATGATTATAACGTGGGAGATACGTTTTTACCGACTGTACTAGATATTGTAAGTAGTTTACACTAGAATTATCAAAAAATTTAATTTCTCATAAATACTATTCTGTTTGCTGCGGACATTTTGGTTTTCTTAGAACGTAAGATAAAGGCACAGTATCCCTAATATATTTTTTAAACTATACATTTTAAAATTATAAAATAAAATGTTCTTACATCGTTTAATTAACGTTACTAAAAATTAATCCTTCTCGAAATTAATTGTAATAAAAACTATCTCTCCGATTAAACAAATTGGTGGCAAAAATCATTCCCAGACCGATTAATGATAAAAATGTACTGAAAATTCCAGCCCTTCTTGAGGAAAAAAATATACGTTAGAAAGACGGGAATACTACGGACACGTTAGAGGGATATGATAGGTATTTATATAGGCTAACGTACAGTAGCTGTTCAGTTCAATAGTGGATCAGCTTATTTTCGAAAGAATCAACGGAGCGAATTATATATAGCTTTAAAAAATAAAACAGTAGTGCATTTAATAAAGACGATTTATTTTCTGAAATTAATTAGATGTTTTAGAACCTACGAAAATTTATAGCAGTGGTGTCGGAAGTCGGGATTACGTGGAATTAAATTCTAACTTCATTTATGGGGAAAACGAGAAGTACGAAGACTGCGATAGACGAAACCTATCAGACATTTTTAGATTTACGACTTATCGATAAGTTGGATGAAAAAATAAATAAGATCCTGAAAAAACGAGATAAAAAGTAAACCTAGACTCGACCGGAAATTCAAGAGAGCTTCTGATGAGGAATTAGAAAATATTGAAACTACTATGAATAATAAACAAACTCTGATTTCTTCCTTGAAAGGTGAACACGGAATTTAACTGACTTTCCATATAAGAAGAAAATCTGCTGCTTGAAGAATTACAGAGACAAGATGAACTTAAAACATTTGAATTAAAAAGGCAAAATGACTTAAAAATTTAACAAGAACAATTTGAACTAAAAAGACAATATGAATTAGAAATACAAAGGAAACATTTTGTCACCAATTTGTTTATTTGTAGAGGCAATTTTCATTACAGATGATTAATTTCAAGAAGGATTTCTTTTTTATAGAAGTAAAACTAAACGTTGTAAGAATATGTATGAGAACAATATTAGAAATGTAAATTTGTTTCATAGCTAATTTGAAGAATACTTCCTTTGAGGTGTCATTCTTTCGTATACAAGACAGTATTGTTTCTCATCAGAACCTTCATCACTTGCGCTTCTCTCGAAAAATTACATTATATCTCCCGTCAACGTGTTCTGGAGATGTATATTCTAGTAGATTTTTTCCAATGTATTTTTTTATCTGCGGTACTCAAGTTATTCAATTCCAGTAAAACATGTATTTTTTGATTCTTGGCCTAAAATTCTGAATCTTACAGAATAGGAAACTATTCTCTCATACAAATCCGTCATTTCAACGCAACTACAAATTTTCTGTTGATACTCTGTTTTCACTGTTTTCTAAGTTATTAATCCTTATGTCGATTTATTGCAGTATATTATTACTTATTTTAAGATTTCTTTTTTTATGATAGGTTGAAAGTTCAACAACTGCACCTAAATTATTAACAGAAGCTGACCTTATAGCTCTTATGGAAAAACATGGTATTGGGACTGATGCAACACATGCTGAACATATTGACAAGATCAAATCTCGGGAATATGTTGGGTTGCATGACAATATGTATTTTGTACCAGGAACTTTGGGAATGGGTTTAGTTGAAGGGTAAGTTTTTTTTCTACTTAAAAGTAAAATTGATTGAAGAATTACTACGTGAGCCCGAAGTCGCCAGGGTTACTTAAGAAATGACTAACATAGAGTTATTGTACTTTTGTTTTTAGTTACAACACTATAGACTTGGAAATTTCACTCGCTAAACCGACTTTACGAGCTCAATTCGAAAACGATCTCAAATTAATTAGTGACGGTTTAAAAGATCCCGAAGTTGTAAGGTTAGAGCAGATTGAAAATTATAGGGCGATGTTCCAAACCGTTATGGAAAAATTGAGGTTTCTCGATGAAAGTTTAGCTAATAGGTTGGAGGATAGACCTCAAGATGTATCAGATATGACCTTCACTGGAAACGATGACTTTAAACCAGCCTTAAAATGTCCTAAATGTGGAAATGATATGATAGTGAGGTAACTGTTTGTTTTGGGTTAAATCCCTTTTAAAACTTTACAAATATTTATTTTTAGAGATAAGAAAAATGGACCTGGTAAGTTTTTGTCTTGTACTGCTTACCCAAATTGTAAAAATTCCGCGTGGTTTCCGTTAAATGTGGAAAATGTGACGGTTTTAGATGAACACTGTCCGACGGTAAGTTATACATCTTGCCCTTGTTTTACTCAAGTTAAATATTTAACATATACTTTCGCAAAATAATAAATAGCTCTGGTGAAAATAAACTTTATTAATTTCCGAATAGATGGTTAAAGCTAGCGTCGAGCCACCCTTCACTCCAAACTGAAAGCCCTTTTGTGTATAACTTTGTTAATCAAAGATTCCTATATGACATCGTATCATCCTAATTCCCGTAGAGAAATTGTAGAGAGTAAGCAAATCTTCAAAATGAGTATTTATAAATCTTGATCGCTGAATTTTTCATAAAGAAAAGCAGGGAAAAAAATGATATAAAGTGATTGTTTATAAAAACTTGCTTGTAAAATAGCTGGAACCTTAATCTTAATAGTGCTTGTGAATTTTGGCATAAACAACAGACCGTTAATTCTCAGATATCTCGACAGTGGCGAATCCAATTAGTGGGCAAAATGAATTTAATTAATAACAGTAAAGAGTATTCATGTAACCAGTAATCATTAATACAATTTACCTCAAGAAAACCCTAGATTCGCGTATGTGCCTTGACAGCTGTTGTCAGTGAACTGCTGACTGACTGTCGCATATTCGTATTTGTAATGTAATATTTACTATTATTTTAAATTAACTTGCTGATATTGTGTAAGTAATTTCGAAAAGAGTGTTGAGGGGGTCTTGAATTATTTTTGCCTGTTCATTGGGGTTTTCTCTCCTCAATATTTTTTCTTATCTGTTTGGAGACGTTTCAACTCCGATTCTGGAGTCGTGTCAACCGTTTTGTTGAGAAAGTCGAGGTTTTTTTCAAAAAAATTTCGCTCTGATGTGGATTTTGTTGTTTCAAAAAAATTTTGACAGTGACAATTTGTCATTTGTCGATTGAATTGATACTGAGGGTACCATTTTTTGCTCTTCTAGCAATAGATCTCTCCACCCCAAATGAAGGTCGATTGAAGGGGCCCCGATTTTCGTGTTGTTTATCATCATACAGCTGGCTTCTTTGAGTTTTCTCTTTTTTAAATTTTGCTTTTTCAACAAGATCTTTGTTTTATTCCAATCTATCCTATGGCTGCCGGTGATGGTTAATACATGGTTGGTCAAATAGTTATACCGGTGAAACTTCAAGACCTTTAGAAGTAAGGAAAAAATAACACCAATATAACATTTCAAGAACTAATGTGGAGAAATCAAATTTGGCCAACCATGAATCAACCAGCACCAGCAGCCATAGGCTAGATTGGGATAAAACAAAGATCTTGTTGAAAGAGGAAAATTTAAAAAAGAAAAAACTTAAAAAAGCCAGCTGTATGATGATAAACAACACGGAAATCGGGGCCCCTTCAATCGATCTTCATTTGGGCTGGAGAGATCTGTTGCTAGAAGAGCAAAAAAAATGGTACCCTCAGTATCAAGTGATTGACAAATGACAAATTGTCACTGTCAAACATTTTTTGACAAACAACAAAATCCACATCACAGCGAAAATTTTTTGAAAAAACCTCGAATTACTCCACAAACATTTACTCAAAACTCAAGTCAGTCGAATTGACAACGACTCCAGACTCGGAGTTGAAACGTCTTCAAACAGATAAGAAAAAATGTTGAGGAGAGAAAACACCAATGAACAGGCAAAATAATTGCTGATATTATAACAAAAATCAAAGATAAACAAATTGAAGTGGAATTTATGAACTTAGTATTTACAGATCGGACTAGCCTCGGTAATATGGTGGGATGTGCAAAATATCTCTTTAAATTATTTAAATTTCAAGTCTTCAAAAAGTACTTATTCAATAGTATCCATCGTGAGTTCACATAAACTTAGCAACATAAACTATTTCCGATGATTAATAGTCTAATGTTAGTTACTAAAAAGTTATCTGTTTTTGAAAAAATACACACACTTTTTACCAGTTTTTCCGAGTTTACTCGGAGAAAAATGATCCTATTATTAAGAAGGATTTATAATTCTCTACGACTTTTTTATTGTCGGCATTATGATTTTTTCATTACTTTTCATTATATAAGCAAAACATAAAAGAAATTCGTATTTTTGCGGATTTTTATTATTTAACCTATACGAATTTGCTGTTAAATTCTTCTCAATTATTTTCTACAAACTGTTACTAACGTGATGACATAAGCGAATTACTGTTGAATTGTACGTCAGAAAATGAGTTCTATTTTGCTCTATAGCCTAATAACTCTATTAGTAATTTAAAGTGTTCAAATGTGTATAAAAAAATTATCCGGACTAAAGTATCTGACCTCTTTTATCCGCTAGATACTATTTGCAGATCATTACAATATATTCTGGATATGTTAAAGTATTCCATAAAAATAGCGAATCTTTCTTTTACAGTGTGGTCCAAATGTCAAAAAGCTGAAGATGAAATTTAAACAAAATCTTTTCCCCGGTGAGCCAAACCCAAATATTTTGTGTATTGGAGGGTGCGATATGGGTGTTTTAGAAACACTGGATATAGATGTTTCTTCTGTAAAGCAAAGTAGGTATATTTTACTCCAAAAATGGAATATTTTTCGGAATGTCATTTTATGAGTTACTATCTGTTTGTAGGGGTTCAAAATATTATAAATAATCAACCAGTTTCCCGAAATCAAGGCAGTTTGAACGGGTTTATTACCACCACGAGAGGCAGTGGTACTACACGTCAAAACTCAAATAGTAGTGACAGTGGATTTAGCAGCAACAATCACGAAAGGTCAGATAGTTTCCGGCAAAATAACAGACATAATGGTAATCAAAGTAATATTGGCAATACGTCAGTTTTACCACCACCTAATCGCTCAAATAGTGTGTCAGATCACCCGTCAACGTCGTTTGGAAACAGTAGGGTTTCTTTTGGAAATGCTGCCAATGAAGATATCGTTTGTACTTGTAATGTGGAAGCAAAAATTTTTACTGTCCGAAAGGAAGGGCCAAACACAGGTAACCAAGTTTAACCTCAAATAGTTATGGAATATTTACTTTGGGTATAACAAATTTATTTTGACAAGTAAAAGGATATTCAAAGTTAGGTCAAAATATGTTGTACTTTTGAAATAATCCAGTTTTAACAAATGTGTATGTGATGTTTTTGAATATCACTCTAAGAGAAGTATGAAACTCGTTGAAAAAAAAAATTTTAACAACACTGTACATCACGTTTTTTAAATTTTATTAGTGAAAATGTTTTATGTCATGAGAGTTTTAAGTTTAATTTTTGTCAAAGCTAATATATAGACGATTAAAAAAACTTCATGAACTACTTTTTGGAAAGGCCGCTGAACTTTGGCGTGTCACAGTAGTGTGAAAATAAAGTACTCCAAAAATAGCCAATCGCCGTTCAACAACTGGCTTGTCATCTCCATAAATTAAACTAATTAAATCTACCTATATAGTACTGCAATAAACTCCATGGGTTCAAATTTAATTAATTTTAAAAACTTATCTTCACTTTCACTTTCTAGAAACTTTATTTACACATAAAAATTCAATATTAACAACAGCTGATTTCTATAATCAATTCACACGGAATATAAACTCAACTAGCTAAGCTGTACTAACTAAGTTATGAATTCTATATTGCTTTATATAGCGTACATTTTCCAGTCGTTTTGGATGGGTGTTACATTTGTTTGCCTAGCGTCGAGATCAGTAGTTTTTGCCCCATTCGTAAATTCCAATTCATTTTTATTATTATCCCAGCGGTTGGTGTTTTACCTTGCTTTAGTCAGGGACGGCGTAGGTCAATTTTATAACAGTACAATCATTTGGCAGTTTACCAGGAAAGTTTTCCGGGAGTTTTAATTTTGCAGAATTCGATGTGCTCTTTACGAATTTCAAGTTGGTCATCTCGTATCTTTGCCACTCGTTCCCATATTGGAAAATTAGCGCCTATAGCATTTACGATAAAATATATATGTACAAAATTAAACTAGAGAAAATTTCCTGCAATTTATGCATTAATATATTTTTTGTAAGATCAATAGTTTCGGTGTGCGAGCGCCGCAAAATATACTGCAATCTGCGTTTTGGCTAAAAAACTCATTTCAACACCACCTTGAGGTAGCGTAAGCGGCGAGTTTTTTTGTACCTCTGTAAGCCTAATCCACATGTAATGTACAATTTTGAAATTTAGTGCAGTCTTCTTCGCTTTGCTCTTCCTGATATGCCAAATATTGCGAGTTCGTCCTCAGTATCGATCGAGAAAACACAGACCATAATTTCATCTAATTCATCTGTGATGGGACTATCAGAATCATTGCATTCGCTTTCGAGTCCATCACACGTTTGCTCGAAAATAGCCGCTGTTTCTTCCTCTTCATGGATGAAAAATAATATTTTGACACCAAAAAGCTTGAGCGTATTTCCTCTATAACGATTGCTGCAATATGCCGACATTCTTCTGTCTTGTCAATTTTTTTTATGGTACCAGGCTTTCGTTAATACTCGTAGTTTAAACCCTGTATTTCGGAAACAAACCACAGGAGCCTTATTACCACTGAAGGCACTTAAATCAGATATGCTCATATTATGTGAGGAGTTATAGTTTCACCCTTTTTATATGTAGACGGTAATCAATCGCCCAGAGAAAACTTACACTCATCGCAATATCGGACTCGTTTGGTTTGCATACTCATCTCTTTTTTTTGTATCTTCAGTCGGTGGTGCTTGGTACAATTTTTTCAAGTAGGAATTGTGATATTGTGCATCGGCTGCGACTAAATGATTATCATGCTGGAGACGCTCAACTATTGCTGGACCCTAATCATTATTACAAGCTCTAGCAAGTTTTTAAATACTGTTTTTCATCGATAATTTACGTATACCCCCTATACAGATTCTAAAATAGATGAGTTTTTTAAATGAATGATACTCAGAAATGAGTGTTCCGTCTGCAAATAAATTCAAGATAGTTCCCCCGAAACGAAAATGTCGTTTACACTAGGGTACATGGAAATATAAAACATCATATCAAAATACTTCACGGGCGAGAGAAATCAGCTTATTTGACGTATTTATCTTGAACATTTGTTTAATATGGTACTTTTCACATCACGTAGATTTTTATGAAAACCATTTTAACATCATCATTCATGAGAGAAAATTATATGGCAACAACCGCTTCTAAAAATACATTATTTTCAAATTTAATATGAACAGCTAGACATATTTGACGTGTTTGAGAGTTTTGACATTTGATATTGTCGTTTTTCTATTTTCATTTCTGTTTTTTGACGTTTCATTGCTTTTTTCACGTTTTTAGATCGTTTTGACACTTTTGAGATTTTTTAATTTTTTGACATGTTTGATATTTTTGGCAATTTTGGCATTTTTTCACTTTTGACATTTTCGACAATTGTCATTTTGGACATTTCTAACATTCTCTAGTTTCAACAATTTTTATATTGTGATGTTTGATTACATTTCCAATATTTTTTGAGATTTCATCTGCGATTTATCTGATAGTGAACGTTTTGCAGTCCTCACCGCCTCAGTATTGGCAAAATGACAAATAATGTCTGTATTCCATTAAAGGACAGAATCAATTTATCGATTCTCATGCAATGAATAAATACTCCGCACAGCATTTATCGACTACGTGTTGATCGCATTTGGTATACATTCTCTTCTCCTGAAAAGACAACTGAATCTTTTGTGTTCCCTGAAAATTACTGACACCCATCCTCCTCATTTAATGACAGAATTTTTGTAAAATGTCATATCAAGTCTCTATTAATTTAAGAAATTAATATTACAATGCTCATATCTGTATTATTTTCGATTCCCGAGAAATAGGGATTTTTCTTAAAATTTTCACAAATTGATAAAACCCGCTTCTATTGATTTTAGAAGATGTATGGATTTCAAAATTGTCAGAATTACTTTTTATTTAGAACAGTATATATTTCAAGATTGACACAAGAATTACTTTCTATTTAGGATATATTAAATTATTTCTAAAACAGTACTAAACCCCATTTCCCCCATTTAATATTTACATTGTGTTTAGGTTCCAGAAAAATAGTACATTTTTCAAAAAACATTTTTCCACCTGTCCTCTATGAGTTAATTAAATTTTTGCAAAATGATAATACTCGTTATTATTAGTTTGGAGCGAGGAGTATATACACCAACTTTCACGCCTGTGTCACATTTTGTTTCCGAGATATTACATTTGTTTATTTAAAAAATCTGGATAGGGTCACTCTAATCACCGAGCGGTATGAAATATACTTTACGACCTATTCCCATACCTATCAAATGTACATAAAAAATTCATCGGCGAGCCGTTTCGGAGGAGTGTTTTTTTAAACTATAACATTTGCCATATATTTTTGAGTCATTTAAAGTTTTTACTTGGTCATTTTTAACTATGGCAAAATTATAAATCTATCTAAAATATACATGTGTTTTACAACCTTTACAATGTTCTGTTTTAAATGCGAAAATAATTAAATAACCTCGTACCAATTCAGAAATGTGAAGAAGGTGGTACAGTTACTTTGTATTTCTATCTGCCCCAATGTTATTATAGATTTTATTTAAAAGCTATGTTTAACTGTACAATTAGATTGATTCCGTGTTTCATAATATGGTTTCATATTTTAGGTAGACAATTTTACAAATGTGCAAATAACGTTTGTAATTTCTTCTTGTGGGCTCCTGACCCTAATGCCAGTACCAGTTTCCAAAATCCAAACACTAGCAGTACGTTTGCTGCTGCCCAAGTTACTTGTACCTGTGGACAACCTGCTGCAAAACGAAAAGTTGTTAAAGAAGGTCCGAATACCGGAAGAGAATTTTACTGTTGTCCCAAACCTCAAAACGAAGGATGTCGATTCTTCAAATGGGCAGATGAGGTAATTTGGAATAACATATCACATATACTCGGCTATTCTTAAAACCTGTAAATAGTAAGCATTTGTGTCATTGGCGAAATGAATTGGATGGAACACCCATCTAATTACATATCCTTTTTTGGTGTTTGTTTCCTGTAAATAAGTTTATAACACTGTTTCCGCTAGCGTTGGGTTTTATGACTCTTTTTAGTGAGTGGGCTCATTTCGTTCAGCTCACCAAAACGAGTCGTTCACAATGAGTCGTTCAATTGAACGATCTCCTAAAACACAGCCGTTTAGCCTTAGGCGGATTTATATAATGTCTCTACTTGTCTAGTTTACTGCTCAAACTAATATTAAAGTTTTGCTGAGTCATAATTTAAAGATCATTAATTCACGTAAATACAAAATTTTTATTTTTGTATTATTTGGTAACAAAAATAAGAAAAAAACTCTAAACATTAAAAACAAATAAAATTATATATAAAAATACTACAAAACAATAACAATCCTGTGCATTAGTAATAAAAATTTAAAATACCCATTCATCGATTCGTTGAAAATAAAACCTTCCGACCAAATTTTAAAATACCTTTCATCTCATGAACCAGACCGCTGATGGCTCTTTTCTCTCCACTGCTCCGAGCCGAGGTGACTGTGCCGGTCGAAAGATTGCACGATGAACGAGTCAACGAGTTTAGTTCGTTATTGAACGTTGAACGTTTAGCACATCATATGACTCTCGACTCGCTCGAACTGAATGACTCTATTAATGGCGAACTGAACGAGCTATTTAACGTAACTGTGCCGCTCATTCGTGGCACATGCTGAAGAGTCGTTCGTTTTGAACGACCCATGCCTAGTTTCCGCAAAATTGCAATCATACTAATAGCTTGCACATACATGATTAACAGAAGATGTTATTTGATTTACCAGTGTCAAACCAAGCTCATAGAGACTGGCGTCATTGGTATTTAATCCAATTTTAAACATATTGTTGGATTTGTTTAGAGTGCCAGGCTATTTTATAAAATATAATAATATACACAAATGACGATCGCCTGCAAATAAATTCAAGAAGTTTCCCCCTCAAAACACTGACAGATGTTGTTTATATACAATATAAAGAGGAACCTATCCCTGCGGTACACCAAACTTAACTTTTCGTTTATCTGATATACAATTATTAAACTTAGTTTGTTGGCACCTTACAGTAGGATAACTGTCAAACTGTAAAAATAATGGAAAAACTTAAAAGATAGCCCCAACAGTATAAATAGCAACGCCTCAAGTAGCCAAACCTAGTAGAGCTTTTCGCTTTTCTAAATAGTGCCACCAATACGGAAAAAACTACTACAGAAAGCAATAAAGTGCAAGCCCGTGGAAAAAGCTAAAAGTTGCCGCAAATAATAACCCATAAACGCTATCAATATAATAATGTTAGTGACAACTTATTTTTGCTCATTTTATAAAATTTAAGTTAGAAGTTTGACCAGACTTTTTTAGTATTTGTTTGACAGCCATTAATCTTCTTTATCCAGGTATCATTGTCCACTGCTGGACAAAAGCCTTTCAGTTTGTGGTCTTTGGCAATACTCATCAACTGATTTTTAGTTCTTTTTATATCGTCTCTCCACCTCTTGGGGGTCTTTCTACGCTCCGTTAATGCTTCGCGGTTGCCATTTTAGCAGTCTCTTCGTTCATTACTCGTCGTTACTTCCAGCGGCTTGTTTTTAAGTGATCGGATAGTCTTACGTCCAGCACTTAGCGTTCCATCTTACCTCGAGCAATTCTCATTTTTTGTGTTCGCTCTTGTTAATGCCTCTGTTCCATACATCTTGACCGGGAGTACACACTGGTTGTACCTTACGTTTCAGGAATATCGGGATATCGTTCTTGGACACACTGCTTAGTTTGCCATACACTGCCCATCCTTCTCCTATTTATTCAGGCATTAATACTGCCTACTGCCTATGTATTTGTAAATATGATAAATGGTCATCAATATACAGTATTTTTTTGAGGGTCTGCCTAATCAATATGAAAGTTGTGCCATATACTACTTGGGGGAGTGTGCCCCTTTTTACAACAGTTAAGTATTGGGTGCCTTCGACGGTGCTTCAAATGCTGGCACTTTGGGCACAACGCCCAGGCGTGCAGAGGCAAGACTGACCGAAGCAGTTGTTGTCACAGATGCGGAGGCGCTGGTCACAATGCCTCGGCTTGTCAACAACCTGCCAAGTGCTTACTCTGCAAAGAGAAAGATAGTAGGTCAGACTGCCGGCACGTTGCGGGTAGTTGGAAATGTCCGATCTACCAACAGGCGATGAGAGCAGCACAAGCCCGTAAATGAAAGTACTGCAACTCAACCTCAACCATTGCGAAGCAGCCCAAGACCTACTGGTACAGCGGGTGCGGGAATTGGATTGCGACGTAGCCATAATCTGCGAGCAGTATAAAAACTTCGACACCCTGTCCTGGGTAAATGACACAACGGACAGAGCAGCGATATGGGCTTGCGGTAAACTTCCGTTCCAACAACTCCCAAATACCCCCGAACCATGGCTTGTGAGAGCCAAAGTGGGAGGGGTTCACTTCTATAGCTGCTATGCACCTCCTAGTGCACAGCTCGAGGAGTTCGAGTTATTCTTGGACACCTTGGCGGAGGATGTACGGAAGCGTGAATCGGTCGCCATCGCAGGAGATTTCAACGCCTGGGCAATTGACTGGGGATGGCGGGAAACGACCGCGAGAGGACGAGCTCTCCTTGAGACCATGTCTTCGCTCAACCTGGTACTCCTCAACACAGGAGACGTAAGCACATATCGCAAAGGCACAGCCAGCTCCATTATCGATGTGACATTCGTTAGCAGCAACCTAATTAAAGGGGGCTGTGAGTGGCGGGTCGATGAGGAGTTTACTAATAGCGACCACCAAGCTATTATATGGGAAATCAACACCACTCCCAAACGAAGATTGTGTGTCAGTCGTGCGAGGCCACAGCCAGTCGGTTGGAACAAAAATGCTTTCGATGCTGATTCATTCGCCTTGGTTATGGGGCAAGAACCATTGTCAATAGCAACAAGCGCAGAAGCCACTGCCAAAGAGGTAATGGCAAGCGTTGTCAAGTCCTGCGATGCTTCCATGCCAAGGAGACGGCAGAACAACAGCCGCCCACCAGTTTACTGGTGGAACGACACGATCTCACAACACCGACGAGAGTGTCTCAAAGCACGAAGGCTGCATCAACGAGCACGGAGACGCGACAGGGTCACAACAGAAGAACTAAGGCTCGACTATGAGATCAAAAGACAACAACTACGAAGAGCCATTCTCTCAAGCAAGAGATCCTACTGGAAGTAGTTGTGTGACGAAGTTAATCAAGATCCATGGGGAAAACCGTATAAAATCGTGATGCATTAAATTAAGGCCCCTCCCATTACATCAACGAACTGCCCCGAATCATTGCACCGCATTGTCACTCACTTGTTTCCTGCGAAGCCTGAGCTACCCGCTTATCCTTCGTGGCAGGTGAGGGACGAAGATATACCACCAGTGACTATGAGTGAGCTGATGGGCGCGTGCAACCGGCTCCAAAACGGTAAGGCTGCCGGTCCAGATGGCATACCTAACATCGCGCTAAAATGCGCCATAGCCAATAGGCCTGACATGTTTCTACACATGTATGAGACCTGCCTAAAGCAGGGGGTTTTCCCGACTAAGTGGAAAAAGCAGAGGCTTGTGCTCCTCCCTAAAGGGGGAAAGAAACCTCCCGACGAACCGTCATCATATCGTCCCCTCTGTATGTTGGACTCTGCGGGAAAACTCCTTGAAAGGATAATAGCAGATAGGCTGGAGCCCTACGTTGAGCCGAAACTTTCCACCAACCAATTCGGGTTCAGAAAGGGGAGATCAACCATCGATGCCGTGAAGCTCGTTACCAGCATCGCCAGAGAGGCTATCTCGGGAAAGAGATGGAGAAGAGGTGGAAAAAAGTACTGTCTAATAGCCACCCTGGATATCAAGAACGCCTTTAACTCGGCCCGCTGGGACCGCATTTTGGAGGCTCTTGTCAGGATGGAAGTTCCGCAGTACTTGCGCAGAATGGTTTCAGCGTATTTCAAGGACCGCATCTTGTTGTACCAAACTGAAAATGGGCAAGTAGACTATAAGATCACAGGAGGTGTACCTCAGGGCTCTGTTCTTGGCCCCCTCTTATGGAACGTAATGTACAACGACCTGCTCCTGCTCGGTCTGCCTGAGGGCGTCAGGCTAGTGGCATTCGCCGATGATGTGGCATTGATCATAGTGCGCAAGCACATAGAGGAGATACAAACAACCTTCTCATTCGCTATAGCCACAATTCAGCATTGGATGCTCGCAGCGGACTTGAGTTTAGCAGAACAAAAGACCGAAACACGTCTTGTTAGCAGTCGGAAGGCAAGGGAAACCATCACCCTCAAAATAGGCGACACCTACATACAGTCGCAGCCCTTCATCAGCAATTTGGGGGTGCTCCTGGACACACGGCTCAACTTCAAAGAGCACATAATCGCGGCCAGCAAGAAAGCAGCTGGGGTACAGGGGGCATTATCTAGAATAATGCCGAATGTCGGAGGCCCTAGACAGATAAGAAGACAGCTACTGGCAACAGTAACTACTTCTGTTTTGTTGTACGGGGCACCGGTATCGTACCGCCGGAAAATGAAATCAGTCCAGCGGCTCTCAGCGATTCGAGTGGCATCATCCTACCGCACTGTGTCTTACGAGGCGGTGAGTGTGATTGCCTCTACCCTACCAATCGACATCCTGGCTGCAGAAAGGGGACGGCTTTATCGCAGAAAGTTTGAGAAAGACCAACCGACAGGAAACAGCGATGAAAGAGCCATGAGTCTAGGGCAATGGCAGGAGAGGTGGGACAGCTCTACTAAAGGCCGGTGGACATATCGATTGATACCTAACATCAGTCGTTGGGTCAACCGCCAGCATGGGGAGGTTGGGTTTTACATCACTCAACTACTGACTGGACATGGATGCTTTCGAGCATACTTGCACAGGTTCAGGAGGGCAAACTCCCCAAACTGCCCACACTGTACGGACGTGGTAGAGGACGCGGAACACGTGTTCTTCTCCTGCCCCCGGTTTCAGGATCAACGTGCTGAAGTGGAGAGGATTCTGGAGACTAATATCGTTACAGAACAATTAGTAGAAGCCATGCTGAAGGGCCCCCAAGCCTGGAACTTGGTATCAGATTACGCGGAGACTATCCTCAAAGAGCACCGCAATACCTTCGAGGAGTAGGCTTTAGAGGCTTTCAATGTAAGAGCAGTAAACATCTGCAATGAACCACCCTTGCGAAGTAGTATTGAGTAAGAGTGCCGCAAGGGACCATGGTTGTAGGAGAAAGAGGTTAGGGTTTTAGCGGGTATACGGTATACTGGTTTCAATGCAACGATTTACTCTAGCTTTGTAGTCATTGCATCGGGAGTCCCGCACGACGGCTAGCACGTGCTAGCTAAGTACGCAATGTATTTCCCCCCTCTTCGGATAAAAAAAAAAAAAAGTATTGGGTGACAGAGTTTGAACGAGGGCGTACGATTGGCAGCCCACATATCGAACATCGTAGTGGTCGACCAACTGAGTTGGCCAAGCCAGAAATGCTGAAATAAGCCAGAGATTAAATGACCGTCGACTTAAAGGACGCGGGATAGCAGATATGGTAAGCACTTCCAAAAGTGCTGTATTGTGCACATTGACCGTAAATTTGGAAAACTGTTTGCTAGATGGATGCCGCGATTACTCAGGATGAAAAAATGGCGCCAACTCCGTGTTTAGCGGATTTCACAGCAATTATAGCTTTGATTAATTACCATGGGTTCCATCACTTCAAACCAATGCACTGAATGAGGAAAACCGAAATCGGCTACAAAGAAGTCGAAGAAAGCTCCATCATAAGGGATGCGAGTGGAATAATTTTCATTGATATTCTCCAGAAAGGAAAAATTAGCAATTATTAGAACTTATTGCAGCCGCTTGAGTGATACAGATAAAACGCCCGCACGTGCCAGAAAAAGGAAGAGTGTGTTTCTTCACTAGAATGCACCAGTTTCCCATGTGTTCTCACCGTAGCCCAGGGGCGGATCCAGACACGTGCTTCCGGCGGGATTTCATGCTTCTTGTACTAAATTTACATAAATAAAATCTTAAACCCAGATTTCTTGGGTTATTACATTAACCATAGTCGTTCTGAGGTTTAAACCCATAGAAGTTATTTTCGTCTAGGCTCTAGGAGTTAGGATTATCTCGTTTTAATAATGAATTGGGTAATGTTGGAATGAGTTTCCTCATACACCCATTCACCAGATTAGCTTATTTTTGTTTCTCAACTTGCGGGTGGATTTACTATTTCGAGTAACTTGACGATTCTTTCTATAAAAATGTATCAAAGCTATTGAACATTCCGGTAAGAGTATTTCGACCTAAATGGAGATTATTTAGACAAATAAAGATATATTTCTGAAATTGTTTGATTATTTGTTAACTAAATTACGAAAAACTGGTTCCAACGTAAAATAAGATTCTAGAATAGTATAAGAGAACTTGTTTACGTTATGTTACGTTCAAGTATACGAGCGTAAAGAATTTTTGGTTATTTTACTTTTGAAACCTATAAAAAACACCTTTTTATTTATATATAATTCGGACCTGTGTAGAATGAATTATTTAGAGTTGTGACAGTTTTGATGATTTTTTTTAAACAAAAATTGTGATGTGACATTTTTGATGATATAGTTAGAGATGTGACGGTATTTAATATTAATTTTTTTCTCTGGATGTTTCAGTTACTGTTAAAAAAATAATTTTTGCTAAAAAGGTTTATTAAAATATAACTGGCCAAATTTGGTACATAGTAAACGTTAAAAATGCGTATAAAAAATTTAATATCGAAAGTAAGTTAGAGAATATTTGTAAAACAAGTCGTAATAATGTGTTTTTATTATATTCTTTCACAATGTGATTGTAGAGCTTTCTTTTTGACATCAGTTAAAGGCAATTTCCTTTTTTAAGTTCCGTATCCGCATATGAAGTTATATAAAAAATATATGAGGCTGTTCTTTTTCTTCCTTAAGGATTTTTATTTCATGCCAGTTCACTTTTGTTCTATCAAGGGTTATGGAAAAGTCATTGCCCCATTCTTCTTGTAATAACTTGAGGTCCAAAAAGTCATCGCTTACTTGAGTTTAGATATTTGGGTTTTATAACTTCAGTGTACCTAGCAATAAATTCTATGCAAATTAGAAAGTTTCAAGTAATTCACAAAAATTGTTTGCCTTTCCATCAGTAAGTTTTTTGTTGCAACCCAGCCTATATGTCCACAAAAAGGACGCATTTTTCTGGCAGCAACTTGCTTCTTGCCATTTGAAAGAGATATATAAAATTTACCGGAATTTCTCATCAATCGAGTTTTTTTTTGACATCCATTTGTCAGGCAATTGGTAAGGCGATCAACATTACATGATACAGTATGAACCTGTTAATCGACTCCTTTTTTTAGAAGTAGGATTTTCACAAGGATCATTTAAACCTGATGTTAACTTTCACTACCATTAAATTTAGTTGACAAAGTTTCATTCAGCTTAGTGTAATCAATATTTTCTTTGATATAAGAACCTGGAACCGTTAAGTTCGGAAGGCAATGTGTAGTATGTCGAGAATTTTCAGCTGGTTTATAGAGTTCTCAGCCTCTGCAAAGTTAATTGACATGGCTAAGTTAATATACTTTTGACGATTGATAGATTTATTTTTTAGGAGCCCATTTCCGGTATTAACTCAAATATCATGATTTTTGAGTTGTGTCACTTTTGTTGGAAGGGTGCGATATATAAAATACACGGCCGTTAAGATATATCAGAAGATAACAGTTATAAAATTCTATTAAAAATCGTTTTTGACAAACTTCTTTATTTGAAGGATAATGATACTGGAGGAGGTGGTAGTACTGCTAATTGGCGAGCTGGTAACAGCAGTAGCAATAATTGGCAAGCAAAAGCACCAAAAAAGAACACCACTACACGAACAGCGCCTTACAATGCTGGAGCGAGAGCGGCGCCCAAATGTGGAATCTGCAGAGAAACGGGTTTGTAAAAATAATATTTTATCAATAGCTAACTTAATTCTTTATACTATGAAAATTGTTCAACAATACGCAAGGTGTCTAAAGAAAGTATGATTATTATCATATGTGTATAAATACGTAAAATTTCTGTGATCATTTTATTTATGACAAACGTTCTTCTGATATATCCGGCAGTCGGCTCGGTGACTGATGTAGTTCCGACCCTTCTTCACATTATTAGAACTAAGTATCTACGGCTGTATAACTTGCGTACTCAACCCCGGTAGCTTCGTGTTTTTTACTAGTGATGTGTCGGATATCCGTATCCGAATCCGCGGATATCCGAGGGAGAAGAAAAATCCGTATCCGTTAGTTTTTGGCAGATCTTTTATCTTATTAATTTTTAATTCATAGATAAAATTTTATATGTAGGTGATTAGGTAACAATGAAAAACTGTTAAATTCCATTCAGATTATTTTAATTTTTTTTAAATCGTATTCGGCACTTTTATATTGCAAACGTTTATCGCAGTGAAGTGAGTCCCATACCGATAGTACTAAATTAACTATCTTTAATATGAGATCTATCAAACATCTTAGTAAAATGCTTATTAAAATGATGATATATTTAAACATTTATTATAGGAAGTTTATATAAAATATTATTTAAAATATCTTTATGAGATAAATTGGGTTAAATCTTCGTGTTAAGCTTAATAAAATAATAAAATATTTAAGTATTATAGAAAAAACAAAACTTTACATCTTGGTAATATTTTAAATTCTAATTAAGTAAATTAATACTTCGTGACATATAAAGTGTTGACATTAAATTCAAAACACAGTGACAATTAGAGAAACTTAAAAAAGTTAAAAGTAATAATTAAAATTAAGTAATGGTAAATTGTATTTCAAAAAGAGCATCTTGGCAGCTTTGTCTCCCAAAAGGCTGTTACGATGTGGCTCATAAACAATTCCTGCTGCACTAAAAAATTGCTAACTTGGAACGCTTGTCGCCGATGATGTGTGCGAGCGATGTGACTGAGACCTCCAAGTGACTACTTGTCCAGTCTATAACTATCATACTTTAATGTCATTGGTTATGAGAGTTAACTCTTCTAGAGGTCAATAACTTTTGTCCATAACAGATTGTCTCTTTCCAAAGGTTTTGTGCAATATTTACCGCTGCGTATTCTAAAAAAGTTAAGATCCGTATCCGCGGATCTTGGGACCAAATATCCGTATTCAGATCCGTATCCGCGGATATACAATTTTAATGATCCGGCACATCACTATTTTTTACTCATTTTGCCGAAGGCGCCAGGTAAGAAAAAACTTAAATCGCTCTCAGTTTCTCCAAATTTTCCCATATTCGGACCATAATGAACATTTAAAATATCCAGAAATATCGAGTGACGCGCTTACAAACTAAGATCATTTAATTTTTATTTATATAGATGAATATAATGACTCTTTTATTAGCCAAAATCAATATACTCTAAATGAGGTCCGAGCATTCTTCAAATCGAGAACGATGATTATTGATAATGCATGTAAGATGTATTTGTTTTCTTAAGTTTCCAAAAATTTAGAGTAACTGTCTCCATTACACATTTCAAATACTCATCTTTTACAGTAAAGAATTGAGGAGAGAAAATCAACTGAAGACTAGGAATTTATTATTCCCAGAAGATTAGCCTTATTTCTTCTTTGATGTTTTCCTTTAATTCGTTTGTATCAACTGGATTATTGTTATATATGAATTAATACCTATAACTATTCAGTTGCTTGATTTTATGACTTTTTGTACAATCTTGTTTGTTGTGATGCAAGAAAAACTCGGTAAAGTTTCGCAATATGACTATTTATTAACAATAAGTGTCAGCCATTTTGATCGTAAAAACAGTATGGCGCTTAGCAGAATTCGCCAAACTCTTCAATCACGCTCACAAAATCGATTGTTATACTTGTTATTCTTCCTTAACGACTGCAAATACTCTAACCGTGACTGTCGCGCTTCTGCGGTAAATACCCTAAACAAATTGTACATATTCTTTTTGGACACCATGTTTAAGATCAAATTCTCAGATGATTTTCTAAATAGAATTAACCATTAAAACTAAATAGTACACCTTCCTAGATTGCATTAGTAAGCATCTTATATAAAGTCTTAAGTTGATCGCAATAGAAAAATTCTAGAGATGGATATGCTAGTTTTACTTTGTTTTTGATTTAATCATGTTTAACTTAATCATTTTAATTATATTGTTCTATTTTAGGCCATACAAAGAGAACCTGCCCTAACAAGTGAAATTGTGAATAGTAAATTAGATTTATATATTTTCATCACAAGTATTTGTATCTTTTAAATAATAAAAGAGTTTTACAGTTTTAAGATTTGTTGATTTTAAATGTGAACCTTCCTTGTTGTTTTTCATATTTAAAATTAACTTAAAACTTTCAGCAATCTCATTAACGTGGAATTGTGAGCTAACGGAGTTCAAAAATGTAGAATATTCTGGTATTCTCTGAAAATTAGATACTCCATAAATCTAAACACAGTAACTGCTCAGTATAAAATTGGTTTATTGTATAAGAAATAAAACAATTCAAATTCAATGTTTATATTCTTAATATTTTATAAAAAATCAACTAATCACTTTTTAATAACCTGAATAACATCCTCATCGTGCATTATATGACTCGCACCTACACGCTGAGGTGAATATTTAGTACTTGTACCCCATACCAGAGCATATTTGAATTGGGCTGCTAGAGTTCGATGGATGGCATGACATACATGCTCTACAGTCACCCCTCTTCTCAAAATCAAACCATCTGAGAAGTCTGGTGGTTGTCCTGGTTTCTTGGTGTAAACCCTTATGAGACTCAAATATTCCCATAGTACAGCTAAGAGGTAGTCCAGGTTCAGCTTCATATTACAACTTGAAACAAAAAAATACTAATTATATATCTTAAAACTGTAATGTCAAATAAGTTTTGTTTTCATCATATTCTGTTCATAGCACATAATACCTATATCTGCATCCAAAAAACATTGTTCTCATGTACCTTGAGTTGTGAAGAGTGATTAGTATAGAGTTGAGAGATGGTGCCAGAAATCTTGGTTTAAGACAATAGAAAATAGTCTACAATGGTGGTATATTACATTTTGGCCTCATTAACCATGTTGGGTAAACAATGACTCAAAGTATAATACATTCCAAACACAGAACTCCCATAGAGCTCAAGAGCTGCAGAAGCTTGAAAAACAGGTTGATAATGAAACATTATCCTCTACAGCTAACACAAGCAGTTTCCAATGTTGCAGAGAGTAAAATTATTTCAGTTTAACAAAATCATTCAACAGAGTACACATTTTAGATTATTATTTATTTGGTTAGATTACAATATGGAATGGGCAGCTGACCTCTCTTACAGATTATTGGCACTTCATTACATGTGAAATAAAACCTTTAATTATTTTAGTTAGCGCTTAGTGTAATAAACACACATTTCTATCTTAGTTTAATTTAAAATATTGATTTGGCCCCTATTTGGACTCAAAATCTGCCAACCTGTTCAGCTAATTTCCACCCCTCTCAACCAAAAGTTGGCAACATTCCTAATCATGGCCCATTTGACCTCCTATCTAGTGGGTTGGAAAGGTTGAAATTTAATACTAACTTAGGGACTGATAGCATAGATAAACAAATTCAGATAAAAATATCAAGTGTGACATCTGAGGTATCAAATGAAATGACTACTTGTAAGAAATACAAAGATATTTTAAAAAGCTTTCAAATAAATAATAGTTTAAAGGATATTAAAGAAATATAGAAAAAAAACTCATAAACTACCATGTCTAAAATTTTGAAAAATTAGGGAACATCTGCCTTCACTTAAAGGTTACTGGAAAAATAAAAAATCCAGGGTTAGTTTTGTGGGGCATCTCCAAAAATTAAAAAATATATATATAATTTACTTCAATTATATGAAATGTGGAAGCTGTCATAGTATATGAGTGCAACTTGTGAGTAAATAACTGAAAATTAAACATACTGATTTTTTCTGTTCTGTCCAGTATTTACCTTTTAAATTTTGAATCATCCTATCCTGTCAGTTTTTTAAATTGTGCATTCAGTTTCTTAGTCTATAAGAATATAAGTTTTGAATTTTAGTAGGTATCTTCAGATTTTTTTGGTTTTAATGTTACATATTTTATTTAAAGGTACATTACAGTATGTAACATATTGGTTTTTAATACATACCTTACAACAACGCTGTTAGGTTGCCTTGCAATTCTATCAACTTCTTCAATAGAAATCTGATCTATTTTATTGTAAACATAAATACAAGGCAAGTACACTCTATTTGCACAAATGACATCAATCAGCTCATCGGCTGTGCAATCTTCTCTAAATAAAACTTCAGCATTGAAAATTTTGTATTCATGAAGAATCATTTGAACTAGTTTTTCATCAATTTTTGTGAGAGGGCATGTTGAGTTAAATGAAATTCCACCACCTTTTTTAATCTGCAAATACACATATTTTTGGTTATGTTTTTTTTTGTTCTTTATATGATGCAAGAATATAAAATTTTACATTCTTAAGTTATGTTGTCTGCAGTCCAGTTGAAAAAATTGTAGTGATCTGCAATTAACAACATACTGTTATTGAAATTTTGGAAATAAAGTCAGACACAGATTGAAAACTGATGGGAATTTACATATCTTACCTATGTTTCCCTTAGTGAGTGTGCCATTTGAATGGTAATGAAAACGCAATATTGAGCCAACAAATTAGTGAAATAATAAGCAATTTTGATTTGGTGGATTAATACACACAAACATGTACCAATGTCATGTCAAACATAATGTGTAATTTATACAACATCAAAGAATCCTATATAAGAAGAGAATTTCAAATGTGATCATCACCCTGCCCCCTCCCCAACAGTCTTATGTTGAGTGAATTCAACCCTAAAGAGAAGACAGTTGTATATATGAGCTTAAGGTAATAGCAATAGTAAGTTCAGATGATAAAGATAATCTTATCTGTTAAAGTGGATTCAAAATAGCTACTTAAAGAAGTCATAACATCAAATTTTAAATTCAACTGGCATCACTATCAGAGAGTCAAGACAATTTTACTTTTTATTACTATGAAGTCTCAGATGAAAATATCTAAATTTGACGAAACATTATTAATTTTTATAGTAAATAAAAATGGACCACATTGCTTATATTTTTTAGGATGTTAAATAGTTAATGTGCACAGTATTTTGAATTAATAAACATAAAAATGTAAAATTATTTGTCTTCAATAAACCTGTTTCCTGTAATAAAAACTCATTTAGACACAAACCTTGAAATATATATTTGGTTTTATTTTGTTTAATCTTATCCCAACACTTTCTAATTCTTTTTCTAACAAGTCACGATGGACGTCTTTTTTTGTAGCATCTAACATCATTAGAACTAAATCTGCAGTTCGAGCAACAGCAATTACTTGTCTACCTGTAATATACAAAATATGTGTTACAGATTTACTTACAAAACTATTCTAGTAGGATAATTTAATAAAAAAGGGTTCATATACTTAAGGTATGCAACAGTCACCCTTGTTTTTACTTTTCCATCAAAGGACCTGCTATTAAAAAGAAACGACTCACCTCTTCCTTTTCCTTGTGCTGCTCCTTCAATAATACCTGGCAAATCTAGCAATTGAATGTTTGCACCATTGTAGTCTATAACACCAGGTATACATGTTAGTGTGGTAAATTCATATGAAGCAGCTTCACTTTCTGTTTTTGTAAGGGTTGACAATAATGTAGACTAAAATTTAAAACAAATTATAAGGGATTAACATAATTTTCAATACTTCAAACCATAATTTTTGACACCATGTATAGGTATGATCATAATAAAAAAGAATGAAATTTTCAGTTCCATTCAAAATATAAATAAAAAAATGTACATGCCTTTCCTACAGATGGAAACCCTATAAGAGCTACTCTAGCATCACCGCTTTTTAATACATCGAATCCTTCTCCTTTTTCAGACTTTTTGGAAGGTTCTAACAATTGGGATCTGTATTTGGCGAGTTTTGCTTTTAATAACCCCAAATGGTATTCAGTTGCTGTAAAATGAATTTATTAGATGATGCCTATATTATTTATTACACTAGTTACCTTTGTTCTTCTGGGTCCTGGAAATTTCCTTTTCAATCTCTGATATTTTTTCTAGGATACCCATTATTTAATTCTATAAAACACATAAAAATTAAAAGTAATATTTTAAACTAAACACACCGAAATCTCCAATAGTTGACACTTGACAGAAGTAATAAATGATAATTGACATTGACTAAGTTGACATTTGAATGACATTAAATTGACAGAACAGTGTCATTATTTAATTCGTGGTTTAATATCAGATTTAAACTTAGGTTTAAAATGTAATAATATTACAAAGTGGTTAAGAAATTATATTATGGAAGCTTGCATTTGGTCAAAATTAAAGTAATACTATTATATCAAAATTATAATTAAGGAGCGCGACATCTATAAGTTCCTGGTGAAAATCGTGTTGTTTTTCATTTTACAAACTCCACCGCCTGTTGTTCGAAACTATCTCGATAGATGGCAATAGAGGCAAATACATTAGTTTTCAAAGCTACGTAATTGATCATTAGTCATTTAGCGAATACATTTTTATTTTTAATCCTTTGTTTTATATGCCTTTTCATGATAAATAATAAGGCATTATTGTAAAAATGCATACTTATTTGGTCCTCATATTTTAAGATTATTTCGAAATATGCCATTTTAATATTGAATTTTTCAGAAAATGATTAACAATGAAAACTGTTGCAAACACCCTGTACGATCAATATTTATTTTATGGCATATCATTTTTGCACATATTTTTCCGATTTTTTGAAAAACAGTATGTTATATGAAATAGACAAATATACGGTTTCAACGCGGAATATACCTTAACAGAATAGAACTTTAAATAATTAAATTAATAGAGATTCATTTTATGTCTGCAATACATGTTGGCCGAGCTTAGGCCAACGCTAGCATAGTCCAATTAATTAATAAAAGGCAAGTGGTACTGCCTCGACGTTTGGCAAGTTTGTCGAAAACCAATGCAAATGGCCAACATAGCCGAGTTTTGAAGAGATGCCCATACGTTAGGCTTGGTCAGTTTATATTGTGAATTGAAAGAATATGGACGACACTATTTAAGCTGCTGCTATATATTTAATGAGTGCTTATAATTATTATGTCAGTGTATACCGCACTAAGGTAGTGAGAAGGAAAAGACAAAAAGAAGGTGGTGGATGTTGAGTATTCACAGAAATAGAACAAGGTATGTATACTGACCTTTGGTTTTGTTAACTTTTTTTTTATTGTTCCAATTTTGTTTAATTAAACTTTCTTTTCACAGGAATAGTATGGAAAATCAGCTATCTGAGCTTCTTCAAGAACCTGAATCACGGGAATTTCAAAATTTCGTTCGAATGTCGGATAGCGATTTTGAATATTTACTTCAGAAAATTTAGAGAAATCAGTGTAGATTCATTGTACTCCAGTTTCTTAATGACGGTTTTCCCCGATTATCTGGAAAATGAGTAATGTCACGTTATTGAACATTATGTGGAGTTATTCCGTAATATTTCTTAATGCAATGCAGTTTAAATTATCAAAACTGATTAAGCCGTTTTGGAGTAATCGATAATATACATAAAAAAATAACCTCCTCTTTGTTGGTAGTCGATTGAAAATATAATTTAATTGAGTAGGTACCTTTATTTAAATTTATTTCGGTATGTTTCTAGATATATATGAATTGGCTTCTTAATTAAAAATTATTTTAGGGTTTTGTAATAATAATAAGTTCTCCGTCTTTCATTATTTCTCCAAACTTCGAAAAAAGGTTAAAATTTGGTTTGGTGACCCGATTAGGAGTACATATAGTAAATGAAGAAATTTTGATATTTTGGGCTAATTCTGGGGCGAAAATTTAAAAAAATCCATCTTCTCCCCCTTATCTCCGTAACTTTTGAAAATAAAAAAATAGGGAAATGAAAAGTTTTCCAAAAGTTTAAAATTTTGCTTAGTTTAAATGATAATAACTTAAACTTTATAGGAAAATATACAAATTCCTAATATTAATTTTGGGGGGGGGCAATAAGAAAATAATAAATATTTTTTTAAAAGGCATAATGTAATATATCAAATGAGAGGGCTCATTATCATTATTAAACTGCTCGACTTATTCCCTCACAACCTACATTTTTAATAGAATTAGAAATTTATATTAAGTTTGGAGTCCAAATTACAGAATTAAATGAAAAATGATTTTTTTTCAAATGTATCATGCAATATATTAAGGGAAATAATAAGGTATAAGTAAATATTTATTTCATATTTTTACTATAATTTGTTAAAACGTTATTAAAAAAATATACTACATTCGAATTTATAGACTTAAATGGAGAATAAAATTTTATTTTTGTGCACCCGTTACGTAGTGTATCAAATGAAAAGAATCAAAGGTTATACATTTGACCCATTCTCCCCTTTAACTTCCAAACTACTGACCCTACCCACAAGATTAGGGCTATACGAAAATAAAGCGAAAATCCAACTGAAAATTGGAGGCGAAAATTAAATAAATATTTCTACTGTCATGCAGACGCTTAGTTTAAATGATAATAAGGAAAATATAAGAAAATTCACTCATTCTCTGCTTGACCAAGTTATTTATATACGTTGTATCAAATCTCAAAGGTTATACCGAACCCTTAGTATACGAGTCCAACTCGCACTTGAACAAATTATTTTAAAGTATTTGCGGGTTCACAAATATTTTTTAAAAGCTTTTATTGGTTACAAATGTCATACGTAAAAGTCCAAAAGATTTATTTGCGGATTACGAGGTCCTCCGTTTAAGTCAACAATCCCGAAAATAGTCACTTAAATGCTCTAAATGTAAATTTGGATAATATGGCATGTATAAACGGCATTTGCCACATAATTAAAGGAATGGCCTGAATGATTTTCGAAATAATTTTACGTTTTTCAACCAGTCGAAGTGCTAACGGATATATTAAAATATCACCAATAATTTCACATCCAATACATTTTTAAAATAACAATTTTAATAATTTGGTCAAGATTTCTATGTAAATCATATTATATATTTTTCTAATTCTCCAGTATCAGACAAGCAGGGAATGAGTGGATTTTCTTATATTTTCCTTATTATCCTTAAATTAATTAAGATTAAGATTTTCGCTTTATTTCACCAATAAACGTTCAATATGATGTTTTGTTTGTATTTTAGGCCCAGTAGTTTGGGAGATAACGGGGAGAATGGGTCAAATTTTAATTATTAAATCTTTTAAACAAATTATATTAAAAATACAAATAAAATATAGTTGTAATGTTTATCACCATCCCTTTCATTTGATACATTACGGATGTACTTAAAAAATAATGGTTTTATTTTCCAATTTAGTTTATAAAATAATTTCAATATCTTTTTAATAAATAATTTAAAAAAATTGAAAAAATATATTTGCGCCTTAAATTTTTATTTTTTTTATTTTTTATTTAATTCCCAAAATTAATATTAGGGTTTTCTCCTAATCTTTCCTGTAATGTTGAAGTGAGCCCTATATTTCTATTTTTTCAAAACTTTAAATCGTACGGTTTCGGAGATAAAGGGGGGAATGAATATCTTTTAGACAAATTCATTTGTATTCCTCATAATGAGCCCTCTCTTTGGATATATTACATGAGAGTTTTTTTAAATTTTCCATTTAATTGTATTTGTCCCCCAAAATTAACATTAGGGCTTTCTCCTTATGTTTCCTGTAAAGTTCTAGTGGGCTCCTATATCTATATTCGGGTTTTCCCCTAGTATTCCTGGGGAATTTGGGCCACGGCCTATATTCACAATTTTTTACCAAACTTTAGGCTCAATATTTTCGGAAATAGAAGGGGGAATGGTGGTTGATTTGTGTAAAATTTCCCCCCAGAAGTACTCCTAAAATCAAAATTTGTGTATTTTCAAAAGTTTTCCTGACTGGCTCACCAAACCCTGCACTGATACCAAATTTCAACCTTTTCCATCAAGTAATTTCAGAGAAAATTGGGTGTGGTGTAACAGTAGGACAGATCAGGAGTGCTCTTGTAAGGATTTCCGTATACTGAATGTATGAAACCCTAAAACACAGCATTTTATACTTATGGTGATTAGTAAAATGTAGTCCCAATTCATGGGGCAATCGATTACGAATTAAGCACTGCGTTCATAAGATTTGTTTGTTAAATTATTACAAACCATAGTAAAGCTATGATGTTGATCGTTTTAGCTTTTGGTCCTCATAGGTCTTTCATAGTTCTTCTATTATTCATGGTACTATATTTTCTTAGCATTTTGTTTTTATCTTTTGTAAATTAAATATATTAAAAAAACAAATACTGACAATACAAAATTAACTTAACCAGAAATCAAGAAATAATATTTTTTTGCAACCATGAAGTTTTAAATAATTGGGTAGGAATACTTTTTTTCTTTTTTGCACCGATAGTTTTTAATTTATTTATTGGTATCAAATATTTTCTGCATCTCTTATTTCTGCTCATTTATTTCCATAGAGCGTTTATATAAACCTAATAATGTAATATTCAGTGAACTAAAGTAAAAATAGAGCTTCTATCACATCTAACTTCGTTTATTTCTGAAATGCAAATCAAGACTCCCTTCACGACAAACCGCCCTGGCACGAAGAAATTTTCGATGATAGGAATGGATTACAAATTAGGATAGAATAGTTTCAATTTGTAGAATATATAGGCCCTTCGCAATAAGTTGAATTCGGTCCTAATTCGATCTGAAAGTTCGAGCGAAGGTGGCCGTGGAATTGGGCAGTCAATGGACAATCGAGGAATCGCATCTGGGTAGCTGGCGTCGTCCCTCGGGAACGAGGACGCTACTGTGACGCCATTTGTACCCTTGTTAAGTTCGGTTTGTTTCTCTCTCTGCTCTTGAAATTTGGGAAGACTCTGCAATTTTGTAAATGACAACCGGAGTAAGTTCAATGGAATAATAAGAAAACTGATTTACAGTTGTTGCATGAAGTGAATAAAAAATTAAATATGGAAGTATACAATGCGTTCGTGAAATATCGCATGAATTTATTAGCTAAATATAGAATCTTAAGGAATATTCTAGAAACAGGTCGTTACGTGCGCTCCTCCAAATAATAATGTAATATACAAGGTGAGCTACCTGAGAGTGATGACATCTTATTAAATTGAAATCAGTATTTTTTTTCAATTTCCAGACATCACTTGCCGAGCCCTTTCCATATTTTTGCCATATTTTGGAATTGAGTCACAATATCTTTGTAAAATACAATTTAAAATATTCAAACTGATTCAGTCGTTTTCGAGAAATCCGTCAAGTTTCATTTAAATGCACTCCGATTTTCTGGAAAACGAAAATTATATGGAAGGTACCTTTCCGCAATATTCCGTAACGCAATGCAGTGTAAATCAGCAAAATTGCTTAAGTTGTTTTTAAATCATCGCTGACACATAATTTCACCGAACAATTTATTGAAAACCTTTTTCGAAGTCGTTAATAATGTTCAATAGATCTGTACATAATTAAAAAAAATATGCGCATGCGTCAACGTTCGTAATTTTTTTCGGGCAGTTTATAATTGTTTATAACGTGAATACGATAATTTCAATGTAATTTATAAATTTACTATTAGTAGTAAAGTTTTAATAGTTATAAATTTAAAGTGAACTATCAGTATAACGATTTTAATTAACACTTTATCAATAAAGAATGGTGCAAAAAGCATTAATGCCATGGAATATGTGGGAGCCATACTCATAGTAAATAATTTTTGGAGAATTTATTTAACTTTATTAGTTCAAAGCCTTGCATCGAAAACCTATTAGATCAACAAAAAGAATAAATAGTTAAAAGTTTGTCTAAAATGTGCTAAATGTGATGTATGAGTTAGAGATGTGAACTAAGTGACGGTCTATTATGTAAATAAAGATACATATATTTATTTGCTAAAAGATATAATATTAAATAAAACGAGTGTTAACCTTTTCAAAATCAGTTGTAAATAATGTACTTGTGTGAATTTTATATTTTATTATTAGCAACTGTACAGCCTGCAGTAATATTGCATACAATTTACCATAGTAATAATAAATAAATTAAATTAGTAGTTTTTATTACTAATAGTTATTTTATTAATTATCAGTATATTAATTACCTTAAAACTAATATGAGTATCATTTTTGTTCTAACCTGTCAAATAGATCATCTTCATTTTCGCCTTGAAGATGAAAATAACATTTTAATCACCATTGCAACTTAATACAATTATGTGCTTTATATGAAAGATGTAGAAATGAAGCCCCATAAATTTATATTTAATTTAATTTCATTGATAATAAAGGTAATGATACTAGTTTCCCTTGCATATTTGTAAAAAGTGCCCGAAACTTTCATATTCCCTCATTTTTAACATGCCGAACTCGTCACGGCATTGCAAAGAATGTAAAGATCTATTCTAGAAACTCATCGGGCATTAGGTCATTCTATGCATAGATAAGAGATTTATTGATTCTATGGTGCTTATAATCGCAAGAGTCATTAACTTAATAAACAATCAACCGTTTTTGCAAGTATGTTTACTCTAAACAACAATAAGCATCCTTACGCGGTGGTAAAGTGCGTACATAACAAGCGATAGGTGGTGTGCTGCGTAGAGTTGATGGTGATCCAAATGCATCAGTTCGTAGTCCAAGCCTTGGAGGCAACACCCAAATGAAAATAATTCGTTTTGAATTCTTTTCAAAGACTTACCTGAGAAGTCCCGGAAATTATGTCTTACAGATGCCATTCTCAAGAAGCCTTAACAAAGAGGTTTTGAAAATATCATTTTTTGGTTTCCTATATCCAATATGCGGAAACTTTTATTCAATCACCCATGATTTCTCCGTCTTTCACATTACAGTAATTTTCTCCGAAACTACAGGAGGAAAAAGGTTGAAATTTTGTATCAATGTATAGTTTGGTATCTTCGGAACTATCGATCTTTAAAATTTAAAAAAAGGAATATAGGCGTTGCTTGAAATATACAGGAAAAATAAGGAGAAACTTCTAATATTAAATTTGGACGGCAAATTATAGAATTAAATGATAGACTCAATCTGAGGAACACAAATATATTTATTGTAAAATTTTAAAAATGATTTGTTTACAAGAAAAATTTAATTAAAATTTAAAAATATATTTTTCCAAACGCATCAAAATTATTTAAAAGATATTAACAAAAATATTTAATAAATTATCCATTTCCCCTTTATCTCCACAACTATAAGACGCTAAAATTTCAAAAAAAGGTCACATGAACTTTACACTGAAAAATAAGGAAAAACCCACTAATATTGATTTTGGGAGGCAAATGACTGAATTAAATGAAAAATAAAAAAATAATCTCGTTTCTAACGAGTCATGTCATATATCAAATCACAGGGCTCATTATTATGAATACAAATATATTTTTTTATTTTTTTTTAAATGAATATTTTAATATATAATAAAAAATATTTTAAAAAATTACCCATTCCCCCCTTTATTTCCCAAAATATAAGACCTAAATTTTTTGTTTTCAGAAAAAATACAAAGAAATCCCTAATATTAATATTGGGGCCAAATTATAGAATTAAAAGGAAAATAAATAAATATATTTTTTTAACGCATCATGCAATACATCAAATGAAAGGGCTCATTATGAAGAATACAAATATATATTTTTCATATTTTTAAAATTAATTGTTTACAAGATATTAACATAAAGGTATAAAATATTCTCATTTCTCGCTTAATTTCGGAAACCATACTACCTAAAATTATGAAAATAATTAGGGGTACTAGGGCTCACTTTAAATTTATAAGAAAAAATATTAGAAAACCCTCATAGTAATTTTATGGACAAATTATACAATTAAAATAAATAAAATAAAAATTCAATTTTCAAACGCATCATGTAATATATATCATCTTTATGTGAATTACAAATATATAATATTTTTAAATCATTTGTTTAAAAGACATTAACAAAAATATTAAACATCGACTTAATTCTCACTTTATAAACTACACTAATAATTCGAATAACAGATTTAATAATTTATAATTTAAAACTTGACCTAGTTTCCCCTTTATCTTCCAATCTACAGAGCCTGAAAATTCAGACAGTAGATTATAAAAGGTTTCCCTGAAAGTTTATTAGTAAAATAAAACTCTAATGTTAATTTTTGTAATTTTGTATTCTTATAAAAATCAAGTAAATCCTGAAGCAGATAAAACAAAAAGTCTATGCGTGGAAAATGAAGGTGTATATTTTTTATAAATTTAAAACGCTTCCTTCAAACGATATTAGGGTAAATATAAGAAAATGCACTCATTCCCTGCTTGTCTGAAACTGGAATATTAGAATCTTGAAGGTGGTACGGAACCCTTAGTATGCGAGTCCAACTTTATAAAAGCAGAGACTCTTAATATATTACTTAATCCGTGTTTCTTACAGAGAGAACTGAGTTGTTTGGGTATGCGTATTTCAAGATCAAGGTTGTGTGGTGATTATCCTGAAACAAATGTAATTTCAAGTTATGTGTTTCACTCCCAGACTCATCTGTTGTCATATGTGTAAGTGCTTTCGCATCAATAATCACAACTAGTGAAAATTCGTGTTAGTGTTGAGAAATTATTATAATGAATTTCTCATATATTGCATACCTTACAAATTAACATCTTTCATTCAGGCTATATTTTTAATATGGACAACACTGAAAATATTGGCCTGATTTTCAGATGCACTAACCACGCCACTGCGTCACACTCTTATTTCTTCCTAATCCCAACAAGGCACGAATTCACCCTTTCTTTAGTTTAGTGAGAAAGAAAGGGAGCGTGAGGGAGGTAGGCAAGGCAAGATATTATGTGACAAATTGCACATTATTGAAATGACAGAGAAGGCTCTTAAATTCGGGCGCAAAACTTCGAGAAAGAGGTGTAAAATGGAGTATTTAGCGGAATAAAGGGGATTGAAATTTTCACTCATTCGCCCGGAGAATGTATTTATTAGCTTAAGACAAGAACTGTCGTTATTATTCACCACGTCCTTAATCGACTTATGCGTGAGCTGTTGACGACTCCCCAGTTCGGTTTGCCTTTTACGAAATTTCCATTTCTGTGTCTAAGAGGTGAAATATTGGAAAGGGAAGACTTATGGAAAATGGATTCAGGTCTGTTACGAAATAATTTCGGATAGCTATCTTGTATTTGATAAATGAAGCAAAAGCTACGCAATAATCTTTCAAAAATGGTAAATGGTTTTGTCCAGCAACTTTCGTATTTATGTATTTCTTTTAAGTTTTAGTTAAGAGATATTTTTAAATTTAGAATAAAGTTCTTTATTATTTAAGATTTGAACGTGAAACTAATATCGACATCTAGGAGTTTCTAAGAATGAGGTGAGCTAGTAGAGGTGATGATGGTGATGAAGGATTGTCCACAGTCTCTCGAAAATCATTTATCCGGTATGAGTGCTTAAATATTAAGTAACTAAAGAAATGGAATAAAATAAATCGCTTGAGTATGATTCTCGATTATTTAATACATGTGCTTAATTCGAAAACGATTTTCCCATAAATTAGGCTTCGGTCAGTGAAGACCCTTTTTCGGTTATATTAATTTTTGGAATTTTGCGCCCGAATAGCTCAGTTTGGTCAGAGTAGTACCGGTCTAAACAAGAAGTGGATTAATAAAAAAAAGAACAGCTCTTTTTTTTATTATACTACAATAAGCAAAGAAACTGTTACTACATACTAGAGGGAATTCGAAAAGATATCAAAAATTACCCAATGTTTGGACAGTAATACTTACTTGTATTTTTTTCATTTCGGTGACATTTTTTTTCTTTTTAAAAACTAAGCTAATTAAAATCTCACAGTGTACCATTTTGACGAATAATTAAATTATAGTAATTTCACTTACATAGAGAAAAACGTCAAGTTTGAAAAAAAAATGCTTTCATTCGTTTTTTTGTTATTATCGGAACAACTAATTTAGACGGTTTCGAAATTTTTTTGGCCTAATTGAATGTATTTTATAACAAAATGTAGCAATGTATAAAATTGTCGGTCCCCTGTAAAACGTAAGGGATAGCAAATATAAAATATAATATACCAAATTTCGTTTTAATTAGAACTAGGTTAAAACTGATTTTGAAGATTTAATTATATAGCAACAAGTGATGCTAATAAAAGCTCATCAATTTCTAATAATTTATTTTATTTATTTATTATTACACTATCCAACAATACAAAGACCAATTATAGGACAGGGACAAACATAGAAATATCAAAAATAAAGACAATTCGTAACTAAACATTATACATCAGAATATTAAAAAAGGTGATTACTTTTTTTTATTACACTTATGGAGGAATTAAAAATGTCTAATTTTACGGGGTTGCAACTTTCGCATATAAAATAGATAGGTGAAAACTTTAAAATATTAGTTCTTGGTTTTGGTAAATAAAATTTATTATCAGTACTCGACCTAGGTCGAGGAACATGCAGAGGTAATTGATGTAAAATGTCACTGCTATCTGTTTGGTTTCTAAACAACTTATTTTGAAAGACAACTGAATGAACTCTCCTCCGATCGTGCAGACTAAGAAGCGAGAATCAGTAGCTCAGATTGAGGAAAACCTAATTTTAAGAGCTAGAAATTTCAAAAATCGCCTCTGAATTTTCGACCATCTCACTGTACTTATTATACACTGGAAGTCAAACCAAAGCAGCGCATTCAAGCCGAGATTTCACAAAGGCGTTGTAAAGTAAAATCAGATTGCTTGGGTCTGAGAAGCCCTCAAAGTTTCGAATTATGAAACCAAGACTTTTATAAGCTGCTTGTACAGTATTTTCATCATGCATGTTAAAATTTAATTTGTGATAACACCAAGATCTCTAATATTGTTCGGTCTTGACAATGTAACACCCTCTACCTTATAGTCTAACAAAATAGGAGTTTGCCTTCTGGTAAAAGTCATGGCGTGACACTTTGATGCATTTAATGGCAGATCGTTTTTTTTACATCAGGCAGTCATCATTTAAGTTTTCTATTACAGTAAAGATTTTAATATCATCAGCATATAGAAGGTATTGAACATCAACACCAACAATGTCATTTATAAATAAGACAAATAATAGTGGCCCCAACATTGAGCCTTGCGGAACTCCCGATGTGGACACAATTTCTGATGACTTGAAATCGTGGCACTCAACGCATTGGTTTCGTTCGTAAAATATGATTCTAACAATATAAAATCTTTTAGTTTGATAAGCAGAATGCCGTGATTCAATCTATCGAAGGCATTGGAACAACACGTATAGATTTGTTTATTCATATCTAGATGTTCAGAAATGTACTGGATTGAACAAAAAAGGTTAGTAATGGTGGATCTTTGTTTAACAAAACCATGCTGGTATGTGACCGACTTTTGTCTCCTTTTTTTCAGTATTGGGCAAATCCTCGACAATTTCCAAACAGCAGGAAATTTTCCGTTTATTAAAGCAAGATTAAATATCTTTATCTAAGGAGTAGCAAGAACAGCTGCACAATCGCGAATTATAAACGCTGGAATCTGATCAGGACGTTTTTTTTTGTTTAGGCTTCACACGCTAAAATTTCATCCTGTTCGTTTTATATTTATATTCTACCTAGGTAAACGAACACAAGGTTATTTTTTGTTTGTTAGGTCGTAATAGAAAAACCAACTTAATTTGGAATACTTTTTATCCTCTAGAATTATCTACTTGGATGAACTCACGGACAAAACTTAGTAGTCGATAATGAGATCTACTTATTGTGTGAATTGAATAAAAATTGGAAATGGGACAGAAATCTTGGCAACAGAAGAAGAAGAAGAAATAAAAACTGATTTTGAAGTTTTGTTCATAATCGAGTCTCAAATGACATTTTACAGGATCCACGGACGACTAATTTATAAACGAAATGAAAGTTTTCACGCTAGGTACTTTTTTTCCGTTAAATACCACGATAAAAGGACAGACATGAGGTGATTCCTTAAACATTCATCGCGTTGGCGTAGCAAGAAATTAATGGCATTGCCTTGCCATAGTGTAAAGGTTGAAAAAAGTAAAGGGGTGGCCTGGCCTCGACTCGATTCAAGGAGAATAGAGAATAAGAGACATTCTCGTCGAGTTGAGCGTTTCGTCCTCTAACGTATTCCACTCGAAAGGTTATCCCGAGTTACAAAAGGGTTGAAAACAAAACAAAAGAGCTTTTAAGCTGCAGATTAGAATGGAAGGATTAAACCTGGAAAAGGACGACAACAATATTGTAGAGTGTCAAGAATAAGGAAGAATGAAACAATAATTCCAATCAGTGGTGTAGTAACACTGATAAAATCTAGTATTAAGAAATAATAGGGGAGGAAACAATGGCGAAGGAAGTATGTGTTGTTATTTTTCAGTTTCAATTATTAGACCAGGGTCGATAATTTTTTAAACCAAAAAAATAGTAGTAGGATGAAACCCCTTGGAAAAGGAAGAGAATACAACAAGTATAAAAGGAACAATAATTTAGAGGCTATCTGAAGTTGGGAAGTGGGAGGGGGTGGGGTTTTAAGGGTAAAAAAACGGTTTATCTCGATTTCCGGTAAAACTACAAGTCTTATGGAAAAAAGTTAAGTGGCAAAAGTTTTAGGTAATAAAAAGACTTTTGTGTTTACACTTTCAATAACCTCAAACTTAATCTGAAAAATTCAAAAAAACGAGTTTTTTGTTTTTAATTTTTCTCTTACAAACAAAAAAATTCCCCAAATTTGGTGAAAATTTATTTTTTCTCCTCTTTTTGACTTAATATCGAAAAAGCACCCTAATTATCAATGGAAAATTCTCACGTTAAAATATCTGCTTTTTCAAAAAAGTCGGTGGGCTTTTAGTAGGAGAGATAGAGCGGGATTTTGCTCGTCATCCTGAAAATGAACAGAATATATCGTATTAAGTTCAATTCCTGAAGTACATCACGTTTCTAGGCCGGCGCCAGTGGAAGTGATAACCCAGGATAGTTACAGGTTGTGAAAATGGTATTTTTTTTGGTCATGCTCATCATCGAGTAAACTTTCCAAAATTGACTGCATACAAGATTGTGATATATTTTTAAGCATATTCCCGAGAGGCGTCTGCATAGAGCGTTACCATCAAGCTGGCGGACAGGAGTAAAAAAAATAGTGGTGCATTTGGTAATTAAGTAAAAAGAACGACATTTACACTACTTTTTTGCGTACACAAAAGGAATCATAATCCAAAAGGACGTACAGCTAAATGATACAAATATATTTTTCATAACGTCATTAATGTGGTCTGTATGACGTCATACACAATTTTTTTGAAATGAGAAGCCACATCTTAATTGAGGATTCGGAAAGAGCGGAAAATTTCATGTCCGAATATGACTTTGACCATGACTTCGAACTTGATGTTCCGGGTGATTCCAAGATCAAAGTTTTTTTGAAAAATCAACCAATTATAGCTAAATTAGGTGATTTTGAATCTGAAATCAGTCTTTCAAAATTTACAATCCAAGATGGCGGACCATTTTTTTAAAAAGAAGTCAACCAATTGATGCACAACCAAAATTAACGGTAATCAATGTTTTTAATCCTGATCCGAAAGATGACTGATTCAAAGAGGGTATTCCAAATTAAAAACAAATTTGACGTTGAACTTGGCCACTACTTATTTTGAAATTTTCAAACACTGATTTCATATTCCTAATCGAAAACCCCCATATACCAAATTGGGAGTAGGTTGGTTCATTTTTTTCAAATTGCCAATTTTCAAAATCTGATTACGAATTTGAAATCAGATTTTCCCAATACAAGAGGGCGGACCAGTTTTTCAAACAAAAACTGATTTTAGATTCAAAATCACCTAATTTAGCTATAATAGGTTGATTTTTCAAACAAACTTTGATCTTGAAATGACCTTGAAAGCCAAGTTTAAGGTCATGGTCAAAGTCATATTCGGACCTGAAATTTTCCGCTCTTTCCAAATCAATTATGAAAAATGTGGCTTCGCATTTAAAAATATTGTGTATGACGTCATACAGACCACATTCATTACGTCATGAAAAATATATTTATGTTATTTCGCTGTACGACTTTTGGATTATGATTTCTTTTGTGTAAGCAAAAAAATGGTGCTCTTTTGGCGTTCTTTTTACTTAATGACGAAGTTCACTCCTATTTTTGACAAGTTTACCCCTTTTTGCCAGCTTGATGGTAACGCTCTAGGCAGACGCCTCTGGGGTATTTCCTTAAATGCATCACAATTTTGTATGCAGCCAATTTTGGAACGTTTACTCGATGCTGAGCATGACCAAAAAAAAATTACCACTTTCACTCCCTGTAAATATCCTCGGTTATCACTTCCACTGGAGCCTGCCTAGAAACGTGATGTAGTTCAGGAATTGAACTTAATACGATACATGCTGTACATTTTCTCGATGACGAGTAAAAACCGGTTCTATCTATTTTTTTTGTTGGTTGAAAACTCTACTTTCTCAGGGTGTAAAAAAATATGGACATTACTGTGGTAAATGTTCACAGAAAATGCAATTAAACGATAAACAATCTAATCCGTTTTTTTATCATTATGTACAAATTTGAGCTATTTATTAAAATTTTTATTTTAATTACTCGAAAAACCTAAGATATCATTTTATGTTGATTGTATATTACGATCAAGGTTCCAAGCATGTTCACAAGTTTTTGATTTTTCGAACTGACGTTCCTTTATATAATTTTTTTGGTGATTTACTCGAATATTTATATGTTTCTTCAATATAAAATTTGTTACATTCGCAAGGAATTTTAAAAATCCAATTTTTTGAGTATTGTGTTGGCGTTATTTGGCTTAGTTTTTGAAATAATTGATTTCAGTGTATTTCTTGTTTAGAATGTTGTTTTAATATTAAATCTGTAGCCCACTCTTTTTAGTTTTTTTAAAGATCCTCAAGTTTGGATTTTCAACGTGGAGCTATTTTTCAAGTTTGTATTTTTAAGATAGGAGCTATTTTAAGATGGGATCATGCTTTTACTTTGGATATGTCTAACTGTTATTTGAATTTTTGTTATGATGAAGCCTTATCTTATCATATGATGGGGCTTATCTTTTTGGATGAAGGTGTTTTACGTTGGAGTTGGGCCTATTTAATAATTTAACCGTTTAAGTGGAGTCTTGTCTACATTGAAGTTGAGTTTTGGATGGAGTTATTCATGTTTCCGGCACCGTTTCCTTTTTATGGTGGAAATATATTTTTTATGCTGTTTAATTGGTCATTTTAAGGAGTTTATGTTATAACTTATTTTAGGAAAGTTAGCCATGCATCAACTGGCTATTTAACGGTTAATTTAATGGGATTCAATTACTGTGCAGCCATTGGGGAATGAAATACAGATTTCGTGATGGAATTGTGAAATATTTGGCTTTGAGTTTCCAGGACTAGAAGTCAGTACAAACAACCATTTCGATGTATATAGGGTAATAGAAAATTACTGAACATCTTTGTAAAAGGTAGGTTTACTCTGTTAACAGTTTATACTGGCATCTTTTTTGAACCACTTATTTTGATTATAGGATCATACTTGAGCACATTTTTTCTCTATTTGGTCCCATCACGTCGGCTTTTTTTCTAACCTCAATAAAATTTACAGGAAATGGTAAAATTCAACAAAATAATCCTGCTACCTTTAAAAAACTTTTAACTACACATCCTTAAGACCTGGAACGAGTTCGTAAAATGATAACTGGCAACCGCAAAAATACATAACTTCAAAATTGGATAAGCCCCAAAACCCAAGAACCCTAAATAAGCAACGAATAAAGTCACACATAGGGTAGAAATCTTCATTTTTGAATAGTAAACCTTTTTAAGCTAAAGTCCCGAAACCCCATAACATGAAAACACGACAAAGCGTCATTCTGAAACCTCTAAACCCCACAGCTAAAACCGCAAAACCAGGGCCGGCATTATTAAGGTTGAGGGTGACTTCAAACTAAGAAGCCCCTAATCGAAACTCATAAAATTAAGCACACGAACCCTCATAACCTAGGGTCACCACATACCCTGGACGCAGTAAAATTACATCCTTATACCCTAGGTGAAACAAGAGACTGTTAGAGTTTGCAGGTAAAGTTTGATACTAAGCTCCATTTGCTCCTTTATCCTCTTTGTAACAAACATGGATCTCTCATTTGGGCTTGGACGCTTCGGTGTGAAAAAGCTGTTTTTTCTCGCTTATCTGCTGTGCTATGAACATGTATCTCGTTTAGTTTAGTAGTTTCCGCCTCATCCTTCACCCGGCCCTGGTTTTGAAGTTTTGAAGTTTTAGGGTTATTCAGCTTCGGGGTTTTGAGGTTTCAGATTGAGGCCTTGACGTGTTTTCAGGTTATGACGTTTAGAGGTTTTAGGATAAAAAATTTACCATTAAAAAATGAAGGTTTATTTATGCTCTATATGTAAGTTTGTTCGTCGCTTATTTTGGAATTTTTGTTGGGCTCATCCAATTTTTTTAGATTAGAAAAAAACATTCAGACGTAATGGGACCAAATGAGATTCGGTTTCAGCCACCAAAAAAAAAAAAATATTATACGATAGGTTTGACCGAGGAAATTTTTCGTCGACTTTTTTTTGTGGTTCTGTTTTACTAATTAGAAACATTAATGCTGTATAGTTTTAAGCAAATCGGACGACGCAATGAAAAAGTTTTATACAAAAATTACCTTTTCCCTCAACCCACCTCCAACAACTTATTATCGAAAAAAAGTAGACTATAACCGTCTCCAAAATTTACCCCAATCGATTCAGCGATTTAGGCATGAAATTGTAAAAGACGAACAAACTCACTTTCATATTTCTAATATTAGTTAGGATTATTGTAGATCATTAGGCCAATTAATTGTTCAGACTGTGTAATATCGATAAACTTTTCATTGCATTTAGGAGAAGATTTTTCTAACATGTGAGATTATCCTTAGTCACATCTCTTGTCGTATTCTTTCTTTATTTATATCTTTCCCTTTACAGATATTTGTTCAAATAAAATACCAGCAGACAGGGAACATAATACATTTACATTTCTCTGTGTAGGTTCTTTATTAAAATTTCGAAAATATCACTGACATAGCCTCAAGCAAGGCAATGGATACGATACTAATATTAAATCTTGAGAAAACAATACCCAAGCGGATACCATAAAAGATGTCGAATTTAAATTTATTCCTTCCCCAATTCATTTTTTCGCTCTTCGAGATTTCGAGATTACGCTGGCACAGCAAAACTGGTGTAGTTAACAGCTCCCCGGTGGGACATTAAACTTGAATGTCATACACAGGATTTCATGTGGAAGCGATATCATACGAATGCTCTCTGTTGGCTGGATCTCTCTTTTTACAACCGCTCAGACTCAGAATTATAATAGAAACTACGGAAAAACGCACTTGTTTTCAGTTGTCAGCAGTTTTTTTTATTTTATTTGAGATCTGGGAGATTATTTTTTTAGAGGTTTACGTTTTCAGGATGAATGTTTCATTCACTAGATGGTGATTTCTATTTATTTTTTTTGAAACCAAAAATGTGAGATTTATTGAAATTGAGTTTTACTGAATTGTTAATATTTTGTTTATTCTTCGTATTATTAGATTGTTCACGTTAAAAGAATCTGTTGAACAACCACCAACGAATACTTGAGAGAAAAGTGGGTTTTCATTTCAAAATAAATTATAAAATATCGTTAAAAGAAAAAGACAAAATCAGATTATTTTTTACAGAGATATCACTTCTACAAATTAAATACAAAGACATGTCTAAAAAGATTATTTATTACCCTTTAAAAAATAAATGTTTGGAAATAATCTCCAATTACACCAAAATTGGTTCAGGGTGGTTTTTAGGATCTCTGATGGACGATGAAAATAACTGAAAAGACGAAAATTGTAAATTCCGGACTTATGATCAGAGACTCTAAAAACCCCTATATACAAATTTTACCATATATCGGTTGATTTTATTTTCATCGGCCATCTTGGATCCGCCATTTTTGAATTTTGGAAATCTGACCTCGGATTCGTGATCAGAGACCCTAAAAACCACCCTAAACCAATTTTGGTGTAATTGGTAATTATTTTCAAAAATTATTCTTTTACTGTTTCTAGATCATTTCTGTAAAAATAATCTGATTTAAAAAAATGTAGTGTCAAAAGAGCAAAAAAGAGACTAGATACCTCCTTTTTCTTTAAACTTGTAGAAGTGATATTCACCCCCGCTTAGGATTTGAAAATAGAGGGTGGCCGATACGTGTAAAATGTGCGCTTCCTAAATATAAATTAAGGGTTTTTTTGTCTTCTTCTTTTAAAGATATTTTAAAAGTTAATTTGGGTTGCTAGATTTGAAATGAAAGCCCTGTATTTCTAAAATACCAAAGGTAAGTTCCCGCTGTCTGTACACATGTTTAACAATTTTTGAACGACGCAACTAAAGTCATATAGAGGACAAAAAAAATTTATTATCTTATAAATAGTAAATCTAAAAAAAAATTCTTTAGAATTTTATGTAGCGCTCTTAAGTACGAATTTGTTATAAAAAAACTATATGACGTGTACCGATATAAGTACGTTCAAAATAACATGCAACTGCTATCAATTAAAATAAGACCGACATAACTTTTCGTTTTGTTGAATTAGGAAATTATGTTTTATGGCCAAGGTCGCAGCACGTTCAAAATTTTGAGACTTTGAATTTTTGTTAATATGTAATTTTTATTGTTCGTACGTTTAGACGTCTAGGAGTTTCTAAAATATCACAATTATATATAAAAGTAGATCTGTCATAAGACTGGTATCAACACAACCTTATCCAAAGTTCCCGATTCCTGGCATCTTGCTCCATCTTATTGTAAGTCTGTCCTTTCATGATGTCAGTGAGCATTTCATTCTTCTGTTTTCCTCGACCTTTAATACCTTGAATTTCTCCTTCCATTTTTCTCTCTTGAAAGCAATCTCTTCTTATAATGTGTCCGATCGATTTAGCTTTCCTTATTCTTATAGCTTGCAATATTGATCAATCTTTATTTACTCTCCTCAAGACCTCTTCATTTCTTATTTTATCTGACCATTTGATGTTTTGCATTCTTCTCCATAGCCACATTTCAAAACTTTCAAGGTATTTTTCTTCTTCTTGTCTTAATATCCATGTCTCTGATCCGTATAAAACCACACTCCACATCTAGCATTTAGCGATTTTTTTCTCAGCTTCATGGAAATCTTTTTTGCCCTTAATAGGTCCTTTACTTTGGCAACTGTTATTTTGCAAATGGCTATATTCTGCTCCTGACTTCTTCAGAGCAAGTTCCAGTTGAATTCCTTATTCCTTCCAAACATATAAATTTACTAACTTGTTTCAGTTCTTGCCCCTCCAGCATAATCCTCAGATCTTCTACTGTTGTTACTACTCGCATTATTAAACTTTATAAATGCTTTTTTTTTCTTTTGCGTTAGGTTTTTGGTTTCGATTTTCGTAATGTATAATTATTTAAATACAAAATAATAATATTTCTTTCTATATTCTAATAGTCTAATTACTGAACATAAGATTATATAAAGAAGACAATTTGGAGACAAGTCCATAACTTGGCACATGCTTGGGTTTTGGCCCATTAAATAGAATTGAACCTCATTGCACAAAGACTAACACCACACGAAAATGAAAAGAGTCTGTCTTAAATCTATTGATAAAAGCTTTTCAATTGTCCTTTTTAGTATATTGGGATATTTTATGACCTCATTAAGACTTATGAGAAACCTTTCTTTTAAGTTTTTCCTTATGATTTTAATGACATCATTTAACCATTAGAGAGTAATTTGGAGCGTTACCTAAAATTCGACCTACAAACCATTTTGAAGACACTTTATATTTTTTTACTACCATATCTACAGGGTGTTTTGTAGAAACTTCACCAAACTTAGAAGGCGGTTAGGTGGGCTCATGTGCCATATTATGTAGCCCATATAATACCTAGATAGCTTACGGTTTTTGTTTTTTTGTTTTTTTTTCTTAGTCAGATTTTTTCATATAAACTTTTGTAACTTTTTTATTTTTCACTGTATCTTCACCAAATAAATGTAATCTATGATGTTGGTTTGCTTTTCTGCATTCAAAATTTGACACAAATAATTGGTTGGAAAAAAATGATATGTGTTGCGTTCTCGCAACTTATTTGTTCTTAGTTTTTAATGTTGATTGAATTATCCAATTGATTTTTAAACTTTTGCACCTTTTTCGAAAATTCTCCGTCGCGCCAATGCTAATTTATATTTGTACATTTTTTCTGAGTTTCGTGTTGTGACCGCCGACGAATTCGGAAGCTCACTCTTTTTGATTCCGTTGTAAGACGGCCGCTTTATGTTGTTATTATGTTACGATTTCGCGAGTTATTAGTTCCGGTCGTAACAACCGCTAAACCACTTTCATTTGTTTCTTTTGTGTTTACAAAATTTGTTTATTAAACCCGCAATTTTTGTTTGCTCAATAAATGAACATTGCGTCGCTTTTTTTTGTGTAACGTGTTGTCCAGATTACTTTAAGAACAGACGAAGTTCTACAACAGTTCCTGCTGCTGCGGAGCTAGCTCTGAAGAAAGAAGAACCAAGCAAACACCACCTGCAGGGCTTCGACTTCCGTTCCGCTAAAGGTCCTTCGTCAATTATATACTTGCGTTGAACCAGCATTGAACAAAAACCGCAATATCTAATTCACACATTTTTTTTTGATATTATATCTAAGTTGTCATCGAAGATATTACAATATGAGTCCACAAAAGGTGAGGTTGCATAAAAAAGTCATTAAGTTAAACACTTTATCACAATTCAAAAAAAAATAAGAAGCACATCGAGAGCTTCGAATGCTTACAAAAACTTTTCTACTTCAACCCCTTTCCAATGATATATTACACAAACTGGAAAGTAATTAGTATCATAATAAAATTTGGGATTGTAACATACATCAAGTTACAATAATCTCTTCGAGGTGTCATTCTTTTGTACGCAAGACAATATATATTATGATATATATTGTCTTGTACGAGATTTAGTAAATTTACAGTTATGTATCAAATACATAAATAAGTGTTCGAGAGGACATTCTATTGTGGGAAGCGCAACTGATGAAGGTTCCCGACCAGAAACAATATATATATATATATATATATATATATATATATATATATATCTTTATATATATAAATCTTCTGTAGGTGTGTTAGTCATTGAACTCCTCCTAAACGGCTGGACCGATTTTGATGAAATTTTTTGTGTGAATTCCAGGGGTTTGAGGGTGGTTTAGATTCACAATACGGTCAACTAGATATTGTTTTTTAGTTAAATTATTTATTTAAAAATTGTTGTTGATGTTAGCACAACTTACATAGGATCCGGTAGACTGCGCTGTAGTCGCTGTGTCAAATATTCAAGAGTGTGCTTTAGTTTCAGTTACGTCTGAGAGATGGCGTTCAGATTATATTGTTACAGCTAATTTTTAAAAGTTTACATGGGACAGGACAACGTCTGTCGGGTCCGCTAGTATATCATATATATTGTCTTGCGTACAAAAGAATGATACGTCGAAGAGAGTATTCAATATCTCTGACAGGTGAAGTAACCTGAAAATTTAATCATTCTAACCTAGGAGTTACGGGAGAACAGCAATTACACAGAACGGTTCCAGATTCGGAACCTTTGTGTGCTAGTTTCCCCGAAAATCCTAGATGTTAGTCTTACATCTCGCGTCTACAAAGTTACAATAATTTGTTATAAATTTTGTTAAACAGGATTTTACCGCTACGGATGCAACCGCTATACTGCTAGACTGCTACAGTGGTAATCTCTAGTCGCATATCATCCCACAATATTTCAAAAGTAATATTTATCCTTTTTCTTAACTGCTCCTTGGTTTTTATTTTTCCCTCATAAACGACTTGCTTGGCCGGACCCCATATAAAAAATCAAATCCGGTCTGGGGACCTTGGAGGCCAGCTCTTTCACTCCACGAGTATGGGAATGAATTGTCCAGGAGCTCTCTGACAGTTCGCCTGTAATGTGCTGGACAGACATCTTTCTTTGAATATTATTGGCCTGTATTCCAATGGGATTTCATCTAATAAGATCGATCATCCCACACTTTTTTAGAACGCAACATTGATTCTTTTCCTTAACTGCTCCTTGGTTTCTATTTCTATCTCGTCAATGACTTGAATTTTTAATGAACGATTTATCGTTGGAAACCTTCATCAGTTGCGCTACTAGAAAAAAACCGACATCTCTAAAATTATTATTTACATGCCACTGGTGTTGGGTATTGTACTAAATTAATACTGTTACCTGGTGATTCATGGTTAGAAATTTCTATATACAAATTCGATGATGAACCAAACAATATGCCTTTCGAGACTTGATATGCTTTTCAGCGCATAACGATTTATAATTAGTTTTTCTTTGGTAGCTGCCATTCATTTTCTACATAACGACGTTATTCTTTCTTGCAGTATCACTACAAAAGTTTTAATTTCAATTTTCTGTAAAACCACCAAATATATACTGGAGTCTTGCTTGCTGAAAAAGCATCAATGCAAATGAAAATAACGGCTTTATTAAATGTAGAAAAAAGCTCCGAGGCTTTAGCCAAACATATCCTTTCGGTGAGCTTTTTAGATACTCGATATCGAAGGATTTACTTCTTCACCAGTCGAGCGAGTGAAAATCAACCGTCGAACAGAAACAAACATAAGCCAATCCCTGAAAAATTTTATATACGCCAGTATGGAGCTCCAGAACGGACGTGGTATTTCACTTTTATGATTCCAAAAAGTTCCAGTGTTAAATCAGTGGTGTGTTACTATATCCCCCTAAAAGGAGAACTTATGTTTGCTTTTTATATTTCCACGTATAGGTAAAAGTATTCGATTTTATTGTTGACGATTCAGTCGTCCAAATAAAACCTCATCTAGAATGGGAATAAACACAAACACAAGTCATGTGGATAGAAGTTTGGCGTTCGTTAGATTAAATTGTATCCCTGGAATGTACAGTTTTGATGGAAACATCTTCAAATGCCAATGCCGTAGTATTTCAGCATTCAAGTTACTTATGTTTCTAAAGAAAACACTTATTAGTTGATTTTAATAAATTTTAATAAATTTAAAACGAATTGTGGAAAGGGTTTTTTTAAATGAATATTCATGAAAAATAATTAAAAAACAAAAAACAACTAAAAATAACTTAAGTAAAAACAAAAAATTTCATATTTTTGTGTTTTGTTTTAAAGTCAGGATTCTTTAATGTATACAGGGTGTAAACAGTTTGAGTGCATATATTTTATGGGCTTCAATAACCACGAAAATCCAAAACACATTTTAAGTATGATAAATTATTGACAATGCGGCAATAACGCGCACGTGAAGTAATTCATGAATACGTAAAGAATTAACGTCTGCAACGAAAAAGAACACCTGTAATTTTTAGTCGGTAATTCAGATACTTTCATAATTCTGTCGATAATTAGATATGTTTCGATAAATAAAATCTATATTTCTGAAATAAATTTGGCCTTAAATGTCAATTTTTGGAAGAAAATTCGCGAGATCATGTTAAACGACAAAATGATAAAAGGTATTTACCTACATTTTATTTAGAAATACCTCGACACAATATAAAGTAAAAATGATCTAATTTAAAGGCTTAATTGTCCAGATACAAATTATTTAACTTCAGATCTTTCGGTTAGATAAATGTAAGTAAACCCTAATAAATAAACTCCAAAGTTATTATTTTCAACACAAAAAAGCACCAAACTGCACGATTTAACAGACTTCTGGTAAAATTCTAACATTTTTTACTAAATAAACATTTTACGAAAACTGCACACTAACCAACCAGCCTTTAGAATGCAAACAAAAAAAAAAACACAATACAAAAACTACGAATACTGATGTTACATTCGTTGGGAAGAAACATCTGATTTTTCGCGATGTTTCAATATTTGTTCACTCAATTTGCAATGTTGTTTCAATATATTTTTAATTAATAAAAAAAATGGTTGGTCAATGTTGAAGTGATTTGTAAAATCAAATGATCTATTTAGAAGTTACGTTGAAGTTTGAGAAGCAATATTAGTGCAAAATTGTCCGTATGTGACTATAAAAACTCGTAACTTACCATATTTTTTGACAAAACTAAAGCACTTTATAAAGTGATATAAGGGTTTTTGTTTTATTGTCACTTGACCTGTTATTTTAGTGATTGAATATAGTGAGGATGCTTTGGAAATAGTAAACGTTACCTAAAATGAAAGATGAAAAACAAGAAACGCTTGGAAAAAAATTGTCCACAGGAAAAATAACTTATTTGGTATATGGGCTTGACTATACTTGATAATGTATCAATCTGATGAACACTGGGCTTAATTCCTGAATAAGAGGAGTGCATTTAAGAATTTTAAGGCCCAAAACCTAATTAAATTAAAGTTTGCATGAAAACATATGGATAAGGTGGGATCCAAATTTAAATACCATATTCTTCGTTATTGACAAAATTAAAGGTACTTTACTTTAAGGCAAGTATAAGTACAAATTCTCTCCATACTATTGACTCTTTCTTTTTTTCTATTGTTTAAATTATTCCTGTATACCAATGATGTTACTTCGCCGTATATGTGTAGTATTGCATTTATGCAACTGCTCATGGTCTACCCTATATAACAAAATTCACCTTTTTAAACCACATTTTATGATTATAAATTTACTCTACCATTTTTTTCAATCACCCGGTATATGGAACTATGCAACTACTTTTTTTAAACCCATGTCTATAATTATACCCCGTCCTACGTCCTATAATTCAAACTAGTGAATGACCCAGTGGTCGAAATTCGACGATATTTCATGAAATTGTAAAAAGTATATTTTTTAAGAAACATAGCCGTGGAGAAATCGGAGAAGTAGATGTAATGACCATATTGACATCTACTGCAATAATAAAAAAAATGTAATGAAATATCGATATTCGAAATATTTTTGACAAATGAATGACCCCCCACCAAATTTGTAGCTGAAACCGCTCCTGGCAAAATATTCCATATAATAATTGAAAGATTGTTCTTTACAACCTAAAAGTTTTCGTCATTTGCGGTTTCAATCAAGTTCAGGAATATTAAAAAAAAAGAGAGGACCAACAACCCTAGGAGAACTTAAATATTTAATACATTCTCTATTGTCCGCTGTCTGATAATTTTTTACACAACACCTTCGGGAAGGTTGTGATAATAATATATTAATTAAATAAATTAAAAACAGAATATTTAATATGAAAGTTACTGCAACGCGTCCGAAAAATCAATACTGATCTACCACATTGACTATTTTACCACTAAACACTAACAATGCTTGTATGCCACTTCCAGAAGAACATTCTCTAAAAATATAACACCATCTAACGATCGCCCCTTCATATATAATTACTCAATGTTTTGAGTTTTGACCGTCTGGCGGCGGCGGCACTGTCAGTTGTTTGGCCTTGACGGTATGGACGTAAATAATGAATTTTTATTATATTTTATTTAATTAATGAACCAATATTATAAATTAATATCAGCATTCTGTACGGAAGGTCGTCAGTAGCTACTTTACAAAATAAAAATGAAGAAAATCGGTTGAGAGACAGGAGAGAAAATGATACCTAATCGTTTTGTCTTTGCCTATATATATATATATATATATATATATATATATATATATATATATATATATATCCTAAATGCTTATTTTTGATAGATTCTAAATAATAATAATTTTACCCCATCCTTACTTCAAACACCTTGTCTAAGCAACTAATTATGTTCCAAACTATATAATTTTTCTTAAACGCCCTGTATAACTAATTATACTCCACCTTATATTTCAACCATCCTGTATACTCAACTGCTTCTGACAATTTTTAAAGCCTTTTGTATAACTGTAATTATTCTCCGTTCTATAACGCAAATATCCATTCTGTATAACTATAGTTTTGCTCCACTTTTATTTCAACCACGCAACTACTTATGTGCTACCCAATACAATATTTTAGAGCCACCCTGTATAACTAATTCAATTCCAACTTATATTTCAACCATCCTATGTATACAACTGCTCATATATCAAATATTACATGCACGCACACACACATCTTCAACCAACCGTATTCCTCACAGAAGAGATCACCGGAATAACACATTTTCGTTTTAATAAGCTAATCGAATATTTTCTGCAATTTCACGCAACTGTAACTTATCTTCGTCTCTAAAATAAACTGACTTCAGAAGCACAAAAATGAAAATCATTACAAACACCCTGTACGACATACTTTTATGGCATATCTTGACATTTAAACTAGATATTTATGGAGAAAATTTGACATTTACCATGATGTTTACAATTTTTGTGCATGAATTTTTCCGATTTTCTGAAAAATTTTATGTTTTATGTGATGTAGAAAAATGTACGTAATCAAGCTGGAACATATCTTTGTATAATACAATTTATAGTATACAAATTGCGTGAGAAGTTTTAGAGAAAACAGTGAAGATTTATTGAAAATCTCTAAAATCTAGTCCCTTATTTACTTTTATTTCTGATTTTCTAGAACACCGTAAATCTCATGGTATAAGGCGTGTTCCTACCCGACGTAAAACCGATAAGCAACCGGTAATTGTATTGCGCGTAAGAACATTGTAAACGGTAACTCGTCACCGCGCACGAAGATTATCGGTTGTGTATCGGTAATTTGGTCTGTTGGAACGAACCTATAGACAATTTTATGGGACCTTTCTGTAATGTTCCTAATATAATGTAGTTTATATCATCCAAATTGCCCAAGCCCAAGCCAAGGAAAAGGTATGGTATTCAATATCAGTTCAGTTTTTAATTTATATTCAATTTGAATTGTAATTAAGGGTAAGGTCAATTATAAATTTTGATCAAATCTTTCTACATTCACACTTCTTCATATATGTGTAAAAGCTAATCCCCGTAAATAAATTACAAACTATTACTTAACATTAAATTAATATTAATTTCACAATTGTCAAGTCCGACAATCTACTACTATCAGCTACCTTTCTATAGTCCGCTTTTTTTCCAACACAAAAACAATTCCGAAAATTTTTCATAAACAGACAGTTCTGTCAATCATTAGACGATGCATATTAAAAAAAAAATAATAAAATGTCGGTGATCAATTTTAAACTGGCATCAGGGTTACTTTGATACAATCCTTTTTTCTTACAGAATTCGAAAGTATTCCCAACCAGGAACAAAACACAAACAAGAATTTTTAAAATTCATCCATGGGTCTAGGATTTATATGTTTTTTTATGTATTTGCGGTTACTTTGACTAAGATAAACAAAGGAATTTTATTGTTTGAAAATATCTTATAAATATTTAGAAAATGTTATTAATTGTAAGCTTATTGTAACAATTATACAAATCAGTTCCTTGCATAAACTTCTACGAAAACTTAACTTTATCAGTAAACTAGGAGATATAAAACAGTCTGAGATTATTTCTCCGAAGATCAGTTATTTACAATTAACTTTGGAAGTTATTTATTAAAGTTCTTTAGTATTAATATCAAATGGGAACTCAACGTATTCTTCTTTTTCCACAGGTTTAGGTAAAAATGCAACAATGTCCAGTCGATCAATTTCTGAAATATCTTTGGGTATTCTCTTAAAATTCCTTTTATTATCTAAGGATTTGTAGCCTTCAACTAGCAAAGGATGATGCTAGAACAATAAAAAACATAATCGTTAATAAATAGACTAAAAATCATTAATCAATCTATGGAACTCAAAATAAATAACCTCATGGGGTAACATTGATCATTGACCAAAGTAAACTCGCGTAGGTGATCAATGACACCCCGTACAAAAATGCCACCAAAAAACCAGTGAACTTCGAGGTTATGACTTTCAATAAAAGTCAGTATTATAGCTGAATAAACTTCTGTTCAGGTGAATTGTAAACATTTGATGTATTAGTCATACTCAAAGCTGTAGTTTAGAAGTTATTCAAGCTTTTAATATTACAAAAAACTAGTACTTACATATTTTTAATATTTTTTCACAACCCGGCACAAATCCGTCCCTTGCGACTCATGACATGATAGAAGTGACGTTCAGTGCTGCCAACCGTAAAAATGGAATGAAAAGATGCGTTCAGAATTCGCACAATTTTATTTTAAAAACGAAAAGAAGTTTTTATCAAACTCACCCCTGGATTCAAAGTAACCCCATTCTACGGTACATGTTTTCGATGTGAAATTTCACAAGGAACACGATAGTTGAGTTAAGTTTTTCATAATCATTGTAGTTTTCGGGAATAATGTAAAAAACTCCGTTTTGGGGGTGTTTTTGGGGTTTCCCCTCTTATTGCAAACGTGAAGTAAAAAGTAATTGCAGATTCGTAATCTGCGCCCTCGAAAACATAAATGTTCTGTGTTAATTATCTGGCACCTAAATACAGTCAGTTTAAACTTCAGAGATTTGAGCAAAGGAAGTTCCTCATAACTTATTTTTTACCCCGTATATAATATATGATAATCACAACTCTACATTTTTATGTACCCCAAATAATATATAAATGATTCCGAGGCTTACTAGAACAGATGAATTGAATAGATACAGCTTCGATAATCTACTCATATAGAAGAAAAAAAAACACCTGACGACCTAAACGTGCACGAAGGATAGACAGAAAAAGACGTCGTTCCAAACTTTCTTCTAAGAAAGTAAGAGAGACGGAAGTATCCTTAATCCTGGGAAGCAAAAAGAGATAAAGCACAATAAAAAAGACCAAAAGACGTTTATAAGGGTTGCGCGCTTGCGTTCCATCCCTGGTAAACCTCTAAGAAACGACTCTGGTTTGAGGGTAAAAATCCGCCGTCTTTCCTGGTTGGTGGCGGAGACAGCGGTGGCGGTTCACCTCAACATGCTCCGCCTTCTGCCACCCTCAGCCGGCCACCCTTTGCGACCCCCCAGACAACTTTTATACTCTTTCTTAATGTCAGAATAACTTGCGACGCGAAAAGAACACGACGATAAGGTCACATTTTCAAGACAGTAATTTTTTCGCGGGCCGATCTCTCAGCCTACACCGATTACCGAACGAGGCGATGCTTGTGGCGGCGGTACGCGAACGGCGGCGGTGAAATCTCTGTGATCTGGTTTACTGTACGCTTCATGAGGTATATACACGACATACACACTTACACCTACGTGCTCGAGGCAATATACAGGGTGATCTCGCAAAGTTTAAAAGAAAGTTTGGCTTTCCCATGTTGAAAACGCGCGGTCTACAATATCATTTAAGAACTTTCTTTTAAGGTTTGTGTTTACCCTTCTTTTATATATTTCCAAAAAAAAATATTCTCTGTTTTTAAATTAAAAGAAACAGTCACTCTGTAGACTCTTATTGAAAGTGAAACTGTAATTCGAGATGACTAGTTCAGGGTAAGACATGAACTTTAAAACTAATCCAAAATTACTATCACGTTTAATACAAGCCACAGACATGCATGCTTTAAATCGTCATGCAAGTAGGAGTGTGAATAGTAGCAAGCCATCTGTGTGGTAATGTAGTTTATCTTGCAGAATTTTAGATTTGTACAATAGATAAGAGTGTCTCTGGAAAATGAACAGACAAAAAAAAAATCAAAAATGCCTCTAACGTCTTAACTAACAAATTGAAAGAAGTCAATAAAGAAAGTCATAAAGACATGGTGTAAAGAAAATTGGTTCTTCAAAAAGTAAAAGATGATATAACTTTCCTGACACTACATTATTGTCCGATCTTGAAAGCGCACAATTTTAGTTAACCTTAATTTTTGTTTTGAATAAAAACAACTTACTCTGTAGGCCCTTTATTGAAACTGAAAAAGTAATTTGTGATGATTAGTTCATGACATGTATTCTGAAACACATTGTAATCCCAAAATCATTTTGTTTTTAAATTTTAACAAATTAATTAGTGGCATCTCTATGTACATATTTGAGTTTAAGTGCATGAGTCTAGGATGCCGTTAAAGATTTTGATTAGTTTTATGAGGAAATACCTCATAATCTATACTTATACAGGCTAATTTATTAGACGACTACAATATGTTCCCTTTTCTATTTTTTGGAACTGTTTATAGTATGAAATTGTATTTAATGCATTATTTTCATTTATTTGTTTATTAATATTAGAGTTTCCACATAATTTAATAATGGCATAAATTACCTGTCTAGGAATTTATGTCATCATTTTAAACAATCTTTAAGATTTTTTTAAAAGATTTGTGTAATCCCCTTCATCATATATTTCCAAAATAAAACATAGCCTTTACCCATAGCCACTCGTCACAGCGAAACTTCTAAAGAAGAAGAAGGTTTCTATTCTTAATATTTAGCAACATTTTTGGCATTTTGTTCACTTTTTGATATTTATTCATTGAATTCCCTTTATTTAATATTAATAGCGATCAAATGAAACTACTTTCTTTGTTTTCTATCACTGAATTTATTCACAAAATGTGACTAGTTTCGATCGTTACGCGTCATTTTCAAACGTACATCAATGAAAAATTAAAACTAAACCAATTTAAAAATTAACAAAAATTTACATAACTAAAGGTATGAACTGAACATAGCAAAAACACATTAAGAAATGAAATTTGAGTAATGTATTTTTGCTCTGTTCAGTTCATACTTTTAGTTATGTAAGTTTTATTAATTTTTAAAATGTAAATTTTTCATTGATGTGCATACGTTTCAAAATGACGCGTATGGTTAAAACCATTACACAAATTTTTAATTAAATGGTTTACATTCCTTGTAACATGTATGAACCTACAATGTAAATTATGCAGCCTATTCTAAAACTGTAAAATGTGTCTAAAATCTCGTGAAAGGATAAAAGTTTTTAATGCTAGACCATTCAAGTGCTTATCTATAATTCCTTAAGGTAATGAATCATTATCTTCAAAAATATTTTCGAATCACCCTTATTGTTTCAACACGGGATGTTAATGCTCTAATTTTCAAATGTTTAAATCCTTTTTCATAAACCAGTTTTTTACTTATTTAATTGTACTATTAGTGTGAAATTTCCTGACATGTTAAAACTAGAGTACAGCTATGAAATTTTAATTAACACGTTTTCAAGTAGGATTTGCTCTAAAATATGAAATTCAAGGGAAACAATAGAGGAAAATTGTAGTTCATAAAATTTTATAACAACTCGACTATTTACAACACATTTTGTTCTAAGATAATTTCCATTATTCGCTTTACTTTCAATTTTCAACAGATATATGAAAGGAGAAGAAGTACCGCAAGCTTAGAAAAAATGTATTTTATCTATGACTATATTTGATTTTCAATACACATTAAACGCAAAAATATAATGTTTTGACAATATATTATGCGTACTCTCTTCGAGGGGTCATTCCTTTGTACGCAAGACAATATATATTATATATAAATATAATATATATTGTTTCTGGTCGGGAACCTTCATCAGTTGCGCTTCCCACAATTGAATGTCCTCTTGAACACTTCTTTATGCATTTGATGCATTTCATGTACTCTCACCGACAAAGAAATCGCTACACCCAGAACGAGATATTTAAATTTATTATTGTTTTGGTAAAACATTGATGCTATAGTAAGCAGTAAATGATTAAAATTTTAATAAAAAATACCAGGGAGTTTAATTTTTTTTAATTAAGTCAGTTGAGAATGTGTTTATCCCCCGCAACACTCCCCAACACGTCTTGGCATTGATTCAGTACGGTGGTCTATTTATCCTTGACGAATATTATCCCAAGTTACTTGTATTGCATGTCTTAGAACCTCAAAAGTTCGTGCGAGCTAGGGTAAATTTTCGAGCTTACTACCCATCATATCCCAAACATGTTTTATGGGAGAAAAATCCAGGGATATGGGCGGCCACGGCAACAGATTCACATGATTCACATTAGTCTCTTCAAAAAAGTATAAACTAACAACATGAGTCCGAGCATGTTGAAATATGGGATCCATGAGCCGATTAAAGTAAGGGAGTACATACTGCACCACTACTTCCTGAAAATAACTTTGCCCTGTCATGTTGCCTTGAACAAAGATTACTGTTCGGTAAACATGTCGCTCAACATCAAATTGAGGTTGATGTCTTTCTCCTCACCGTCGTCTAACCCGTCTTCGGCCATCATGTCCACCCAAGCAGAATCGAGAATTATCACAAAAGATTACCTGATGCCATTCCACATTCCAATGTTGTAGTTCTCTGCACCATTTTAGTCATTGCCGTCGATGCTCAGCGGTCAGAGGTAGCACAACATAGGGTCGATAATGCTGCAGTCCTAAAGACCTTATACGACGGCAAACTGCCCGGACACTTACAAGATGGTCTTGTTCTCCTAACCCCTCATTAGTCAAATTTAGAGTTGTCGAAAATCGGTCTCTAAAGGCCATAGTCTTAGTTGTCGATCTTGGAATTCATTTGTGCTCATCCGACGTCCTGTACCTGTTCTTCCCTGATTTTGGGTATTATCAAACTACGAGTGACAACATGTCATAACCCTTCCTAGAAGTTTCTTTGGACTTCCATCGTCTTGAAGTGGTTGATCAGCCACTTCAAGACCATGGAAGTCCAAGGAAACTTCGAGGAACGAGTTACATTGTCTATCAGCTTCAGACAGATCTCATAACCCTGTTTGGATTTCTGTTCGAGCGGTTAGCGATTTCTCGAAGTGAAAAACCCGCCCCCTGCAAACCAAGAATTCAAACTGCTTCAAATTAACTTAGCTGGCGAAACCTTTGGCGTACACGTGCTCTCGGCCTTTTAACATTAGTAAACAAAGATTTTGGATCCATCAAAAAATTTGTTTTTTTGGTAAATTAAAAAAAATGCAAAAAACGATTACCATGTTAATTTTTGAAAAAATGTTGACATGAAAGAAAGATCACCAAACTCTACCAAATTTTAATCATTATCTACTCACTATAGCTTCAATGTTTTAACAAAACAATATTAAATTTAAACATCGCCTTCTGGGTGTTGCGATTTGTGTGTCAGTTTTATTAAACAAACTTACATAATGATAAATTACAAGGTTAATTTTAAGCAAACGTTTACACTCTCCAAACATGTACTGTTTTCTACGAGTACAGAGTGGGGGATCGTAAGTCTGTTTTTTGTCCTCTGTTCCGTTCCTAATTTTGTGCATCTAGTTTTTTCAATCTTGGTCAGCGCGACAGTATTGAATGCCTTGCCTGAAAGCCTTGAGAAATCCAGTGTTAGGATAAAAATATGATCGCACCAACCCGTCGGTAGAGCAATTTAACAAGCGTTAATTTTCAATTAGCTCTTTAATATTAGCAAGAATTATATTCCAAGTTTTAAGTACCCTGAGCTAATAAAGATTCTACATTTCATGTACATATCTAGATTAGAAGTTGATTTTTTGTTGAAATAAAAATTCAAACATTCAAATCACTCAATCAAGGTTTTTAGAGGACCTAGTCCTAGAAACCTCTATGACGGGTGTAGACTAACCTAGGCCGTAGCCAAAAAATTTTCTCGGGGTGGGTTGGACAATATTTTCGGAGGGGGTTGGATAATTTTTTTGATTGCTGGTGGACTGGTTGGTACTACAAAATCTGTATGTGTATTCATATATATCCGGTATATAAAAAAATGAATAAATATATAATTTATTTTCATGAAAAAGTTGATTATTTGGGTAAAATTGAATCTTGAAACCCAATATTCCAAAATTTCGGGGGGAGGGGGTTTTTTATGGGAGTATTGATTTCGATGATATGTGATTTGTAAAGTAAATAATATAGTATTTAATATTGAGATGTCACAGTGGAAGATAGAATTAGTGGTTCATGTTAATACTAGATCTGACAAAGAAAATATCGAAAATCAGATCCAAAAAATCAATAAAAGAGTTACTGAAATTCTGGATGAAAAGTTTCGAGTCAATATTGATCATTAACATATTTATTTATTTATTTGTTTATTTATTTTATCAGAATGTTTATAATACTTATACATTAGGTATAATATAATAAACCCTGCAGAGGTAAACTCAGTTACCTGTTCGCAGGTCTGATAATCTTAACACTAACCTTAATGATAATTTCCTATAAAATCTTATTACTAATATACTACAAATTTAATGTTGTTGAGATAATTATGTTATACTAATATATACTTTAAAGAATTAGAACTTATATCGATTTCTCCCTATATAATTTACTATCCTGCTATTTGAAATTTTAAATATTAGCCAAGATCCATGGTTTTATTTTCTTTTTGACAGTGTTAAGGTTTTTTAGAGTTTTCAAATCATTTGGTAGGCTGTTGAAAACATTAATAGCTTTAACATAACTATTTTTACTGCTTATACTTTTATTTCTTTTTGGAATCATAATACTTCTGTTTCTTGTAGAACTGTTGAATTTTATAAATTTATTTTTAAACGTGTCATAATAGTATTTAAGAGACTCAAAAGCAAAGATTTGTTTCAGATTTAGTGGTTTTTTATATATAATTTTAAGGAGTTTATTTTGTAAACGTTGTAATAAAACTTGTTTAGTTGAATAAATCCCTCCCCAAGCTATGTTACCATAGCAGATAATACTATGGAAAAGTGCATAGTATAACATTATCAGCGAGTCTCTCAACATAATTTTGGCCATTTTCCGAAATATAAAGACTAAGTATTTTGTTTTATTTATTAAATATTCAATATGCGTGTCCCATCTCATTCTATAGTCAAAACAAATTCCTAAGTATTTACAACTTTCTACCCTTCTTATTTTTTTGGTGTTTATCTTAATATTTATATCGCGGAGAACACTATTGCAGTAGTTTCCGAATGTCATGAAAACCGTTTTATCAACATTTAGAGACAATTTGTTTAAGGCAAGCCATTTATTTATCAAATTAAGGTAGTAATTCATTTGCGTTTCGACTGTATTCCATGTTTTTCCTGTTGATATCACAGCCGTATCATCAGCAAAAGATAATATAATTCCCTCTGGTATATCAACTAGTAGGTCATTTATATATAATATAAATAGTAGGGGATATGTTATATGAAAAACGGATGATTGAATTACAAAATCTTGTAACATTATTTATACAAGATTCGAAGTAACCTATTGAAATAAGAATTTTAAGAACCTAAAGAGGAACAAAATTTGATTAAAACATTGGATGAAAGATGACACATCAACAACAGCACAATTTCGTTCATCTTCAACAATGGTATACTGAATGAAATAACTAAAACCAACATCGGTTATATTGAAGATAATGTATTGTTACGAGAATTCATCCGAAAGCTGGTACAATCGGCCATCAACCCATTCGTGGAAGCGACGTTATTCCGACACTTCTGGGAATGCGAAATGTCTTGTTTCTCAACAGGCCGACTGTTGCCGTTACTGCGAATTCCCGTAAAGCTTCCAGAACATGAAAGAGTTTCCCGATGGCTCGTGGACTTACCAGACAATTCGAAGAGAAATATATAAGTATGAACAGCTGGTGATAGGAGGCATTCAGTTTTCGACGGTCGTATTGTACAGTTAAGATAAAATCTAAATAGTAGTTTCTGTGAATAAAAATTGTGTTAAATTAGTGGAAATAAATTAGAGTGAGTTGGACTGTGTTTTTAAATAAATCCAAGAACTGAACAGAACCCCTGTGTGAAAATAAAAACATTACAGTATGAAATGAATTTTAGATGGTCTGAAGTTGGTAGACTTCGTTACTCGAAGTTTCCTTGGACTTCCATCGTCTTGAAATGAGTGATCTCACAACGTTTGGACCTGCTATCGTCATCAGGTGAATGATCATTAACCCGATGACGGTGGCAGATCCAAAGCTATTGAACCTTGTGAGATCAATCATTTCAAGACGATGGAAGTCCAAGGAAACTTTGAGGAATGAAATTTAGATACTAAGAGCTAAAATTATCACGAAAATATTATTTTAAAATCGCTTATTTTCGATGTCATCTTATCTCGGTCCTTGTATAAATGAAACTATGGCAATAGATGGAAGAATGATTAAAATATCACATATTTGAACCAACTTTATTAAGGTTAACTTAGAACGTGAACACAAAAATCCGGAGAAAACTTGCAAGTAGCTTATCACCCAAAGTTTTGCATCAGAGATAACAAAATTTCCAAAAAGCAGCTATTTAATGATATAGAAAGATCAAAGCAGCCCTTCTCTGGGAGTTGGAGTTGGAAGGCGGCGATGAATTTGTTTAAATCAGAAGTGCAGCTTCATTACACCATGTGGATCCAGAGGCAGCTAACCAGACGAAAGGCATGTTCCTCGAGCTTTTCAAAAGATGTGGAAGATATTTGAGCATACATCACCAGGTGACTAGGTCTCTCAGAGTAAAATGTTTTCGATCCGGATGTACAGCACCACAAAGTTAGGCTCTCAAAACACTCGCAAGACAAAAACAGCAATTTAATATTTACAAGTCCTGGGGTTAGTTGCAACAAATTCTGCGTAGACAACAGTACTACTATAAATTACAGATGTGTAGGGCTTTACCGAACCGATTCATTGTTCCATATCATCTAACTGTTTCAAAAGATTTGAATCACCACCGTCGAACAAATGTATCATTTGGAACTTACCAATAGTACATACAGCCACATCATGAACCCTGGTGCTGTAGTAACCATTAGTAATTCCTCATGACGTCGATGTGCATAATCAGTGAATAACAAATACAAAGTGAGGCAGAAGGACGGATATAAACCTACGATAACATGTGGTCAGTAGCTGTTACATCTGTTGACGTATCCGGTGAAGATGTCTTGCCAAAACAAGGAAGAACGATGTCTTGTAATAGTTGCGGGAGTTTCTGCTATACTTTTACGAATTTTATTGATGTCTTCTGATATAGGAAAATAGGAGAACGACTATTCTTTTTGCTACTAAGAGACGTATTACTAATTGTGTATTGTGTTGATAATCAGTATATCGTTTCTATCTAAAACTTGTCTTAAGCCATACAACGTTTCATAGGATTGACTTAATATGCGTCCATTTCAATTGGACATTTGTCATCTTATACCAAAGTCAGATCCCATGCCCTAGAAATAAATAATTCTAATATGGCGGCAAATTTAAATCAGCCTATCATGGTTTTTTATTTTAGGTAAATTTACTATATTGCTATCCAAATATGAGTACAGTCTCACAAAATTGCTGAAATACTAAGAATATCTGTATATTGGTGACGGTAAAGATCTTTTAACAAAATTCCCTCATTAAATTAATTATTTTTTGCATTAAAAACATTACATGTAAAAAACGCGACGAGAACACAAAAAATGTATATATTTCCATCATTATCGTTAATCAGCAAACACGTGCCTCCCATCTTTAGCAAGTGTTACATAATATTCTTCTATCACATAATTAGTTTTTTTATGACACCCTCTCCCTCAAAACCCTAGAAGCTCAGAGCTCCCCTCGTTTTACTTGTGAATTCTTAGTTGGGGTGCGGAAAGGAGAATATTTGATAGTCGACGCACGTTTTGGTCCAGTTAGCTGCTGTGGATGGGGAACTAAATCAGCTGATTTGTGATTCATCTTTTACAACCCCTTGTGTTTGTTCCTTTGATATCGGATATGATGTTCTGGGCTCCATGGTATGAAGTCTTTCGGTCATGAATTGATCGATCTTGAAAATATTGTTTTGAAAAGAGGGAGGATTATTTTTAATTACAGTTTTGTAATGTAGCTTAGTCTTAAATAGCATTCCGCTGAATGATTTAAAGAAAGGAAAATTATATTATTGGAATGTATACGACGACTACAAATACAATAAAGATTGCAATATCTGGTTTCAATATTTTTTGGTGGTTTAAAATAACTTGAAAATAAGCACCTGTTTTTGAGGTATCAACTACTAATTTTCGCATTCTAATGGGTGTTTTAATAAGAGCATAAGATTTAAATTGCAAGTCATGTTTGACAGTCATAATGACATGTGATTATAACGTTGCAGATCATAAACTTACCCAGATTGCTGGCTGTCTGTACAGTTATTCTGAAAGACAGAGAGTCTACAAAATGATCAACAAGTATTCCTGTGTATGAGTAATGTATTATATATTGTTGTGTATACTTGTCTGTCTTTGGAGACGTTTCAATTCCGAGTGTGAAGTCGTTGTCAATCGTTTAAAATTTTATTTCGAGGTTTTTCTAACAAAATTCACTTTGATGTTGATTTTGTCAAAAAATTGACACTGGCAATTTGTCGTTTGGCGATCATTTGATACTGAGGGTACCGTTTTCTGCTCTGTTAGCAATAGATTTCTTCAGTTCAAATGAAGGTCGATTGAAGGTGCTCCGATTTTCGTGTTGTTTCTCATCATACAACTGGCTTCTTTTAAATTTTCTTCTTTCAACAAAACCTTTGTTTTATCCCAGTCTATCCTATATGACTGCCGGTGCTGGTTAATACATGATTGGCCAAATTTGATTTGTCGACATGTCTTCTAGAAATGTTATATTGATGTTCTTTTCTGCTTACTGCTAAAGGTCTTGAAGTTTCACCGGTATAAGAATGGCCACAGTCACATAAAACACTGTACACACAATTTTTGGAATTCTGAGTTGTGTTAAATGGTTTGGTATGTTTGAGGATAGAGCGCAATATATTATTTGTTTTAAAAACAGTTTTAACACCGTATTTATTTCCTACCCGCTTAATTTTTTCCGATACACCTCGGACGTGGGCAATTATGTTTATAATTTGGTTGTCTGTGTTTGGTTAGTATTAATGCTGTGTTGGTTATTTGTGTTGGTTTATTGTTGCGATTGTCTTTCTAGCTAATTAATAGTTTTATTTATAAAGCCTTAGGAAAAAAAGAAAAAAGAACATTAATATAACATTTCCAGAAGACATGTGGGCAAATCAAATTTGGCCAATCATGTATTAACCAGCACCGGCACTGGGAGAAAACAAAAAATTTGGTGAAAGAGAAAAATTTAGAAAAGAGAAAACTTAAAGAAGCCATCTGTATGATGATAAACAACACGAAAATCGAGGCACCTTCAATCGACCTTCATTTGAACTGGAGAAATTTATTGCTAACAGGGTAGAAAAACGGTACCCTTAGTAGAAGAGAATGGAATGCTGTGTAGATAGACACTTTTTTTACTGTGTCCTTCCAAATCAATTTTGGATTTCAACTGCCCCCCCACCCATAAATGCGCCTGTGATGATCACCCCCGCTAAAATATTCATTTAATAAAAACGTTCGCTAAAGTGTATATTTCTAATTCACCTTAATGCATCTCAGTACAGTTTTTAATTAAATACCATAATTTGACATTATTTAGAAATTTTATACTCAACGTTTAAATCAAACTACAAAGATGAATCTTAATACATCAAATACAAAACTGCTTGGTTCGAACCAAATCTCATAAATCCTATTAAGGCAAAACAGGTATATTGTTGGTATTATCTCATAGGGCCTCTAAAGTCTGTCGTTATTTTAGAACTACAAGGGTAGCTCTAAAATTGCACCATACCTAAAATAATAGTAACGAAAAAAGTAACATCTGTCTCTACACGCATAGGAAACCCAGTGGAAGCATAAGAAGAGACTACAAAACGATTGCCTAGAAGAGTACATGCATATCACTATGAACAAGAAAGAGACACAACAAAAAAAAACAGGAAAATTTTAAATCAAAAGACAATATCCAATAGGCTAATAAAAAACGATTCCAATATGGAAAAAGACCAGAAGAATAGAAAAATAGACCATAACTCCGGAGATCATTGCAGACCAATTATTCTCAATTATGCTAATAATTGGTGAACAACAGGGATACCAAAGAAATACTACCGACGCATTATTTATATTCAGGCAAATGACCGAAAAATGCTTTACGGATCTAAACAACGTGTTCGAAAGAGTACAACCAAAAGACGTTATCGGGATCTTGGTAATCAGTAAAACGCCAAAAGTATCAACATCTCCAAACAACATGAGGCATTCGCCAAGGTGCCAGGCTCAGCTCTCTGATATTCAACATAATCATGGATGCAAATGAAAAGCAATAAAAACACTGGACTAGAATATCGAAAGGGGACAAATTAAAGTATTATTAAGTATGAGGCTATGCGATGACGCAGTACTTATCGCAGAATCATATGATCTCCAAAGAATGTTACAAGCTTTTAATAAACAGAAAAACTTAACACAAGAAAGCATTGGATGTAAGATTAAGTGAGGAAACTCAATAAAGTGGCTGCAATATCAACATCTTAAATATCCATTCTGGATAAACCAACATCTAAGTACAGATCGTAAGTTGAGAAAAACATGCTTAAGAGCAGTGATGACATTTGGTGTGGAAACAAGGACCGAACATCCAAAAAAAAGTTTGCAAGGCAGTTAGCTATTAAGTTCGCAAGAATTGCTAATAAAAAGAAAGTGTAACCAAATAGGCGATATGTCTTATAAAAGATGATGAAGACGAATACAACTTTTTGTCAGCACCCTATAAGCTTGTATAAGAGCGACAGTTTGGTTTACTCCATGAAGATAACAATTTAAAGTTGTTGAAACGGCCTTGTGTGTGTAAATTAATAAGGGAGGTACTCAAACATGATTTCATATATTATAAAGAATCTGACACACAGCAGAGACAAACCTAGAAAGAAACTAATTTTTCGTTTGGTCTCAAATTCAAAGTAATTTTGACAATACTTAATATCACACAACGATAATTTTTTATTTATGCTTTTAAAGTCCTATGAAGTATATGCTCTGAAATCGGTTATTAATGTGCATTGCACTCTACCTCCACAAGTATATGATCTAAAGTCCGATAGAGTTCAGAAGTGTTAATGAAAATGTTTACTTTTATGAATTTAGTCAGCACACAAATGGAAAACACCTTGGCAACTGGTTACCACACCCTGATAACTTTTTTTTGTGGTTTTCTGACATACGTCGTCTTTAATTTAAAATATCGCAAACAGACAATTAGAAAGTTTATTAGAACGATAAGCAATTTTTGTTTATTTACCTCAATAAAATGATTTTCTGTAAACGAAGAGACTCTTAATATATAAACCAAATGGAATAAATTCGATAACGAATAAAGGAGGGCGTGTTGGGAAAAAAGATTGGATACGTCGATTTGTATTTTTAAATGAACAAAAAATATATATAGGGTGTGTCAAGTGACAGTGGTCTATGCTAACTTTTATTTAATTTTTTGATTCTCCAGAAAATTCTACGCATGATTCATTTACAATGTTCTATACCTATCTTCAACTGTTTCGGAAATATTAAGTGTTTTCAGATTTATTACAAAAGTTAACATTATTGCGCTACATTACATTAAAAACCTAATAAGTTGGTGAAAAATATTTTATCCCTATTATTTCTTGACAATATATAAAAACAACAAAAAAACATTAATGTCAATATAGGAAATATTCAAAATGCTCGCCGCCAACGTCTTGGCAACTTGCCAATCTTGTATAGAACTGTCTTCTAACGTTACTCAACATTTCAGGCGTGACTGATGTAATCGCAATCGTGATTCGACTTTTTAGGTCATCTATGTTTAGTTTTGTATACAGTACTTTTGACAAATCTCCACAAAATGTAGTTCAATGGCGTCAAATCAGGAATTCGTGTTGGCCATTCTATGGATCCGCGCCTCCCAAAGAACCGATTTGGAAACATTTGGTTCAGGTACTGCGGATATTGATTTCGTAATGGGGCTGTGCTCCATCTTGATGAAACCATATTGTATTGGCAGGAACTTGTGGGTTTACTGGATCAGGTTGTAAGTTTGCCAAAGTTGCCAGAACATTATTTTGGAGCAGTTCTAAATATTTATCTCCATTTAAGTTGCCATCAATGAAAAAGGGCCCTACGATATGATTTCCAATTCCTGCCCAAAGAATACACTTTTTCAGGATATTGTATATGTTTCTCTGTCATCCGGTGAGGATTCTCATTAGAAAAATAGCTGGAATTTTGACGATTAACATGACCGTGAAGTGTAAATGTGTTCTCATCAGAAAACAAAACATCTTCTAATTGGATCACTTTGTTATCTAACCATACCATCATTTGTTCACAGAAATATGTTCTCCTATCGAAATTGTCTTCCTTCTGAGCCGGCATCATTTTATAGAGATGCATTTTACTTTCCTTGAATACGCGAAAAATTGATGTGTTGCTAACGTTGAACAATGGGGCTGCTTTTCGATCAGAATTATGTGGGTTTTCTTGAAACTCAGGCATAATATCCAATTTCGTATTATCACTTAGAACATACGCAGGTACTTTTTTTTATCTTTCTTAGATGATCAATCTCGCGAAACTGCTTTTCTATTTTGATAATTGTTCCTTGGGATAGGCGGCAAATTTGGAAAATTTTCGAAAAATAAGCGAGAAACTTCCATTTGTGTCTGTGTGTTATCTCCATAACTAATCATTTGTAGAATGGTTATTTTGTGCATTTCTGTTAAATGAACCATTTTTCTGATATTATTACGTACAGTTAACGAAATTCAAACGACAGTAGCACTGACATTGATCACTACTGTAATGCAGGCAGAAAACAAAATGCTAAGGCTAGTTTTGACGAAAATAAACAAAACTGTTTTTTTTAAATCAGTAAAAATGAACGGAGGAATGGTTTTGGCTTACTATCTCAATATAAAGAGCTAAATGGGAATTACATATTGAGTGTAATGTAGCGAATTTGTGAATAAGAATAATTTTCTTTTTTGAATGTTAATTTTTGTAATAAATCTGAAAACACTTAATATTTCCGAAACAGTTGAAGATAGGTGTAGGAAATTGTACATGAATTATGTCTAGAATTTTCTGGAGAATCCAAAAAATAAATAATAGACAGGGGCTTGCATTTAAGATAAGACAGTTGGTATTGGCCACTGTCACATAACACAACCTATATATTTTTTTTTGTTGAAAAAATGCTCATTTAAAAATACAAAACGACGTGTCCAAGCGTTTTTCCCAGCACGTCCTTTTTCGTTTATTCTTTATCGAATTTATTCCATTTAGCTGTTCCACACTGTATAAAAATAGCAAAATGTAAATGCCTGTGAAACAACGTGCGGTATAGATTAGATCACCCATCACCTGGTATATATCACTCACCACTACGTTGCGTTTTAATCAACTGGGGAATTTACAATTTGTTTTGTACTGATTAGAATTCTTTTATAATTTATCAAAATTTCAGTTCTTTCGTTTGAGTGGAAGTTGACTGATTTTCGAAACTTTTCTATTTCAATATGCATTTGTGTTTTTTAGCTCTCTTTAAAAGTATTTAAGAAAAAAAGTAAATCTTTTGCAATAATACCTGCATGTCGAATATCTGATGTTATTTTTTTAAAACTCATTTGTTTTTTTTTTCAGCTGCAAGACATACCGTTCACATTGAGGTTCACCCAACCCAAAACTTATTAGAACTTCGTGAAAATTATTAACCAAGTTTCCGGGCTCATTGAATTCCGCAAACACACACACATATCCTCCGAAATTGAGGCGGAGATCCCCAATTAAAAACAAATCACTGTCGAAACAAGCGAGAAACGTACATGTAATTAGAACAAGTTAGCGAAAGAAAGCACGCGATAGAAGACACAGACCGCGCAGTCCTGTGGGCTGCCACTGACCGTTGTGATTTTTCATCATATTTTGCAGCTAACGCGCATTCAACTTGTAAAAACCGAGTGCTACGCTTTTTTACACACACTCTCCTGCATTATCAATTTGTCAAAACTCGTCGTCGCTGAAAAAGTTCAAAAGACACATTCTCTCCCCTTATTTTCGCGCTCCGTGCTGCAATAAGGTCATCGCGGCAAAGAAATAAATAAAGTGGGGAAAGTGACAAATGAAAGAATAAAGGGATGTAGTGCGTATAAAAAACGGATATTTTTTCCAGAACGAGAATATAATGTTTCGTTTAAATTATGACGTTTTTAACAACCCAGCCGCGAGTGTAATTTAAAAAAAACTTTAAAGAATGAAAGCTTATAAGAAGTTTTTTGAACAATAATGACCCTCTTTAACTTAGTATTTACTAAAACTCTATTTGAATGACAGTTTCTTATTTGGTGGAAGCATCTGCTAGAAACATTAAGTATGCATTTGGCGAGTGAAGTTTCTTCTACGACTGGCAACTACGACCGAACTTACGCGAACCTCACGGCTGAGATGCTTGCCGAAAGGACAATCGACGGGCTTTTAGCTGAGCATCCTGGAGAACTGGTGAGGACCGGATCTCCTCATGTCGTTTGTACAGTGTTACCTCCTCATTGGAGATCGAACAAGACTTTACCGGTGGCTTTCAAAGTGGTTGCTCTAGGAGACGTGGGGGACGGAACCGTGGTAACTGTTAAGGCGGGAAATGATGAGAACTATTGTGCGGAATTGAGGAACTGTACTGCTGTTATGAAAAATCAAGTGGCGAAATTCAACGACTTGAGGTTCGTCGGGAGGAGTGGAAGAGGTGAGTCTTGCATAAGTCTTTATCTTAGAATATAGGTTGGCTATAAGAGATATTGTTATGAGAGTTATAAACTTTTGACCGACTGTCTAGGAAGGAGCTATGTAGTAATAGTAGGAGTAGTTTTTGTTATTAATATTCTACTACTTAAAGGCTTATACATCTATCTAACATTATTGCACAGTTAAACTATTACAATTAAATCTATTATTTACATATAAATAATTCTTTATATATGCCATAACATTTTTTATTGTAAAGAACCAAGCCTAAGAAAGCGACTTCTTGGTACCTTATAGGAGGTACATATATATTCGATGAAGTTCTGGTGTTGTACTGATGATTTAGGCAATTTAGCCTATTTCTAATTCTAGTATATTTGTCAGCTTTCAATATAATACTCATAGCTTCATTTTGTTGCTCTTGTAACTTTAATTGATTTATATGACTCGGATACATGGATAAATATTTATTAATTCTATTGAAATAGTTTATCTCGTACATATTTTATTTACAGTATAGTCCATATGTTTGCTGAATCTTAGACTATTATCTATAATTACTTCTAGATATTTAATTTCGTGGATATATTCTAACTCGTCAGCAAGTAACTTCTGTTTTTTCATCTACGGTTTCCGCCCAAGAGCATTGTCTTCTTGGTATTTACAAATAAGCAATTGAGTTTTAACTACCCCTAACAAATCATTAAATGTCAGTTTTCAATTGTACATCTTCAATTCCTCCATATACCGAATTGACGGTAACATCTGCAAATAAATTCAGGATAGTTTTCTCCTCAAAACATTGACAAATATTGCTTACATACAATATAAAGATAAGCGGTCCCAGCACGTATCCCTGTGGCATACTAAATTTACGTTTTCGTTTGGACTATACAGAATTATTAAATTTAGTCTCTTGTTAGCTTACAGGTAGATAACTGTCAGACACTTTAAAATCTTTGCGAACATTGAAAAATTGCACAATTTCGCTTTAAATTGTGCAATTTTTCAATTATTTTCCAACTTTTTGCGTGTATTACCTTTGTTTTTCGCTGGCTGTGATCAAGATCCGATTTTAATAATTTACTAACTTCCAAAAAGGAGGAGGTTATCAATTCGTCGCGTATTATTTTTTTGCTTTTTTTTTGTATGTATGTTACCTGATTTTTTCTCTTGTGGTGAACCGTTTTGAATTTTTGTTTAATAGAGTTAAATAAAATAAAAATTGTTAAACTTCAAATTTTGGAAAAGAATTCTATTGGTTAAGTGATGAAATATGTGAATGGAAATCGACCAATATCCTTAATATTTTAGTCGATTTTTCGATAACTCCTTATGGATGTGTATAGTTTTTTAACGTTTAATCTATTAAGGAAGATTCCTAGGTGATCTCATATACTTTTCTGCGACGTGCAACTTGCAGTTTTGCAGAATATCGCCGAAAATTCCAAAATTCTTATCAAAAATTTCATCGAAATGACATAACGGACATTCCCTCATAAATATTTTAATTCCAACGTAATAGTGCGGTAATTTTAGGCTCTGGAAGTTTTAATTGCGAATTTGAAAATTTTCTATGTACATCTCAAGTATATAGGTAGTAAAGCATAGTATTTTCGGCTCCTTAAATCAATGAGTACCAAGCTCGTTTTGTTTGTATACCAGCCAAATACCTATTTAAATGCAAATTTTTCCATTTTGTGACGACGGTGCTTTTGGTTGTCACATTCTCCCGGCCTAATAGAAAATTGGGTGACAACACATGTCAAACTTTAAACTGTTATTTGGTGCGTTTATATACAGGGTGTTTAGTTATAGCAATCAAAATCACAAAGTAAAGTGATAGAAGGAGTTGCATTTATATGATGATTGAAATATAGGACGGAGTAGAGTGGTCCATAGGCAGCCGTATATGCAGGATGGTTGGAATATAGGGTGGACTGGATGTTTGGTGGTATAAAAATGTTGGAAAAAATTATATAGGGTGATTAAAAAACTGTTATATGATGTGGACATAAGCAAATCATATACAGGATGGTTGAAATATATGCTGGAGTTGAATTATATTTATACAGTGTGATTAAAAAATTATTCCTTTTATAACCCATAAAAAGGTGCATAAATTGTGGAGAGGAATTAATATTACACAGGGCGATAATGTAGTCCACAAGGTTGGTTGCTCCAAGGGCGGAGTGGATTTATCTATAGTTATACAGAATTGTTAAAAAAAGTTGAAAAAAGGTTAAATGGCGTGGTCCATAAGGCATAAATATATTCTGGGCTTATTAAGTCAACGCGTAATAGTTCATTTTGTTCGTAAACATTTACCTGTCAATTTAAATGAAAATGTATTATTGTGTAATGTTGAGGCTTTCGATGTTACCTGGTTCTGTCTATAAAGGTTATACATAAAACTTAAAAATTAAAAAATGAAAACTACCTGTGTTCAAAAAAACTAAAAAGGTGAAAATAAAACATTTAAAAATATAGAACCGACTTCAACCTATAACTAAAAAGCTAAAAATAATTATAACAAAATACAACTGTAATAAATAAATAACACATTCAATGTTGTTAGGTACCTAGCCAGGAAGTAAAAAATGTAAACATTAAAAGGTGGTCATTCTGTACAAATTAGTATATTTTTCAAGTCGGTGCCAAGTAACAATCAAGTTTGATGAAGGAGTAGATAAGTACGCAATGAAAGATTTTAGATTTGCTTGGCACCGACTTCAAAATATAGTAGATTGGTAGGTAATTAATTTGTACAGAATGAGCACCTTTTAATGTTTACATTTTTTACTTCATGGGTAGGTACCTAACAACATTGAATGCGTTATTTATTTGCTAGAGTTGTATTTTGTTATAATTATTTTTAGCTTTTTAGTTATAGGTGGAAGTCAGGTATATATTTTTTTAAAAATGTTTTATTATTTCTTTATATCGTTGGTAGTTCCATTTGAATTTCTTTGTTTATGTGTTAATTTTTTTTCTGGGGCTCAAGTATCTGCATTATTTTACGAAACCACGTTAACCGGTTAAGGTAGTTTCAACTGTTTTCCATTAAGGAAGATCTAGATGTGGGCCCATATATTTGTCGATAGCGTGAAATGTGCCACTTTTCAGAAAATCAAAGGAAATTTGTTATCATAATTGTCATTTTACGTTTGTATGTATTTGTCGGAAACAGCTTCATCGATTTGGATCGTCAAAACAGTGTTTTGTTCAGACAGATCACGTGGTGGTCACGTTTTCTATTTCTATAACGTAAATCATACTGTATTGTCTTCTAAATGTTATTTGTGGCATGTTCTTGATTGTTTTTAAGTTTTCTTGGGAATAACACCACAATTGAATTAAAAAAAGCTGTATATTGAAAGAAAAACCAGAACGTTTCAAAGTCGATTCTGACTTCGTTGTCAGTGGCTTTAAAATATGTAATGAAAATGTAAATTGCAAATTGAAAGTTTGAATTAAAAATAATCATACTGTATTTTAGAAAATTGGAAAAATAAATGCAATAAATTTAATAAATTCTATCTAAATCTCAAAGAAGTTGCAAATAACTTTTTTCAAAATCTCCTAATTTAAATGTCAATACATTTCAGAAAAAAATGAATAATAACTGACATGTGAAATTTCTAGAACGATATGCCCAAAGTGTTTGTTAGAAGAAATCACAAAATTACAGGACTCTAGAATATATGTATTAAAACAATTCATTGTAACAGAATAAATAGTTGAAAACAGTTAAGAAAAAGACAACACCGCCCAATAATTGCTTATGTAGGTAGGTTCCTACTAAGCACTTGAGCTTCAAGTAATAATCGCACATCACAGCTGTTAAGTGACTATAATAAATGCAAACAATAACAGGTGCTTATTATGTTCAAGTTAATTATTCACTTATCTAGTAGTCGGTGAAAAACATCTGACAATTCAATAACCTCTTTTGAAACATATTTATAAGTAAAAATATGTTAGCAATGAGGGCTTTAAGTTAGCTTGGCATCGATTTTACACACACAGTGCACTTTGTACTGGATATGTTGGTAATTAACTTAAACAAAACATAATAATGACTTATTTCTTGTAGCTTCTTTGTATGTAAGTACTTAGTAGATTTCTACCTATTTAAGTTGATATCTGGTAGTGCTATGTTTTCGTTAATTATTTACAACTTTTTATTTGGTGAAAAATATTTTATCTCTTTTTATTAATTGCTATTCAAAATTTTCGTATTTAGTCTTTGCGGTATCAGAAAATGGTTAATAAACTTATCGGTACAAGAAAATAAGTTCACAGTATTACAAAAAATTGAAAAGAAGTCATTTATAACTTACGAAAACTAAAAACTATATTGTAGATGGTTTTTTACTTTTCCTGATAGGTTTGCAATTTTTGGGCTAGATGTGTAAATTACTTTATAAGTATTGGTAACACACCTTTTTATAGAAAATTCGACGTTATTCATTAACATACTCCCCTTCCATAGCGATACAATCGTTCCGATGTTTTTCTAAACTTTTGATGCATTTTTGAAAGAACGATTTGCGTTTTGCCTCAATTGCAGCTATAACTTCATCATCGAAGGCAAATATCTTTTACAGGAGAAGGTTTTTCAGATATACGAAAACGTAGAAGTCAAATGGGGCCAGTTCGTATTTCGTTCAATTTCCCCATAGCCTTATGTTAAGTAGTGAATTAAAAAAACAGCTTCAAAAAGCGCTCCAAATATTGAATTCGTAGTTGTTTTGTTCCACTTTGAGTAAAGACTTCACCTACGTACTTGCAAAAAAAAATTTTAACCGAAATTTCAAGGCACCATTGACATTGTTTTGACATTTTCTTCCTTCTTTATATTTTATACATTTTCACACTCTTGGTACCTTTGGCGCCTTTTTTTATATTATCACATACTGATTTTGGAACAGTTTGTAACTTCTTGAGGTTTCACGTTCCCGTATATATTAAGAAATAATGCATATTCAGAAACTTAATTGTAATTTTTGCAAATGCTAAATTCATTTTCTCTAAAAATAATTTGGTTGGACTCTCATACTAAGGGTTCCGTACCACCTTCAAGATTCTAGTTTTAGACAAGCAGGGAATGAGTGCATTTTCTTATATTTACCATAATATCGTTTAAAGGAAGCGTTTTAAATTAATAAAAAATGTAAACTTTCATTTTCCACTCATAGACTTTTTATTTTATCTGCTTCAGGATTTGCTTGATTTTTATAAGAATATATATGTATTTAATTTTCTAATTTGGCCCCCCAAAAATTAACATTAGAGTTTTATTTTACTAAGGAACTTTCAGGGAAGCCTTTTATAATCTACTGTCTGAATTTTGAGGATCTGTAGATTGGAAGATAAAGGGAAAAATAGGTCAAGTTTTAAATTATAAATTATTAAATCTGTTATTCAAATTATTTACAAATACAAATAAAATATATTTTTCAAAATTTAAATAGTGTAGTTTCTAAAGTGGGAATTAAGTCGATGTTCAATATTTTTGTTAATATCTTTTAAACAAATGATTTAAAAATATGATATATTTGTAAATCACATAATGGGCCTTTTATCTGATATGATGCGTTTGAAAATTGAATTTTTATTTTCCACTGAATTGTATAATTTGTCCCTAAAATTACTATGGGGGTTTTCTAATAATTTTTCTTATACATTTCAAGTGAGCCCCAGTACCCTTAATTATTTTCAAAATTTTAGGTAGTTTGGTTTCGGAAATAAAGCGAGAAATGAGAATTTTTTACATCTTCATGTTAATATCTTGTAAACAAATAATTTCAAAAATATGATAAATATATATTTGTATGCCTCATGATAAACCCTTTCATTTGATGTATTGCATGATGCATTAAAAATATTTTTTTATTTTCCGTTTAATTCTATAATTTGGCCCCCAATATTAATATTAGGTATTTCTTCGTATTTTTTCCTGTAAACAAAAAATGTAGGTCTTATAATTTGGGGAATAAAGGGGGAATGGGTAATTTTTTAAATATATTTAATATATTTTAAAATATTTATTTAAAAAAATTAAAAGAATATTTTAGTATTAGCCATAATGAGCCCTTTGATTTGATATATTACTTGATCCGTTAGAAACAATTATAATTTTTTATTTTCTATTTAGTTCTTTAATTCCCCCCCCCTCAAAATGAATATTAGAGGTTTCTCCTTATTTTTCCAGTAAAGTTAAGGTGAGGCGCTATACCTGTATTTTTTTCAAAATTTTACAAATTATGGTTTAGGAGATAAGGGGGGGATGGGTAAAATTTTTTATATTTTTGTTAATATCTTTTAACTTATTTATTTTAAAAACATGAAAAAAAATATTTGTTTTTGCCATAATGAGCCCTTTCATTTGATATGTAACATGATGCGTTAGAAACAATTTTAATTTTATAAATTCCATTTAATTCTGTAATTGGCCCCCCAAAAATTAAAAGCAGAGGTTTCTCCTTATTTTTCCAATAAACTTCAGGTCAGACCCTATACCTCTAATTTTTTTCAAAATTTACGTTTTATAGTTTCGGAGATAAGGGGGGGGATGGGTAGATATTGGCGTTAATATCTTTTTTTTAAATATGAAAAAAATGTATTTGTGTTCATCAGAATGGGACCTTTCAATTGATATATTACATGATGCGTTTAAAAAAAATATTTTTAAATTTTCATTTAATTCTATAATTTGCCCCCTAAATTAATATTCATGGTTTCTCCTTATTTTTCCTGTAAAGTTTAAGCAACGATCTATATTTCCTATTTTTTTCAAAATTTTAGGCTCAGTAGTTTCGGAGATCAGGGGGGAGAACGGTCGATTTTTTTAGTTCCCCCCCAGAAGTACCTCTAAAATCAAAATTTCTTCATTTACTATATGTACTCCTGATCGGGTCACCAAACTACACATTGCTACCAAATTTCAACCTCTTCCGTCCAGTAGTTTAGGAGAAAATTGTTGTGATGTGACAGAAGCAGAAATTCGGATTGATATTATAAGGGTATCCGTATATTGTACATATGGAACCCTAACAATGGAAGGTCCATTGCCAGTCCAACTTTATTTTGGAATTTGAATAATTTCCACATAAACTAAAGTGACCCTTTTCCGCAAAATCATGAATCATGTATTTAATCTTTTAAATAACGAAATCACCCTATCAATTCTCATGCCTGCATTTGCTTTGGTTACTGAGAAATAAATTAAGTGCCGGGTTTGATCAACTGAATGCTATGCTTTTTCGGTAGTACCAACCTTCGGAAAAAAAATCTGTCGCGAAATTCGGTGGGTGAAAACGTATGTTGATCAAACAGAAGTGTGATCGGGTTTATTTTAGGGTTCATATTATGTATATCTTTTATGAATATACTTTTTTCCTTAGTTTTAAAATTAATTAAATTATTCATAAGATTCTATCTGAAGTGAACACACTGTATATACAGAAGAATTGAGAACCTGCAAAGTTTTGATATCCTTTGATAAAAATTTATTTTGATATATTTCTAATCTATTTTCAATTAATTCAACCTTAGAATGCGAGAATTATTTTATATTTTTTATCGGTTAAATTTTACCGTTAAAAAGACATTTTACTTCTAAGTAGTACGTTCCAGGCTACGTTTTTCATATACTTACTTCCAACTTATATAAACACACTATGAAGACAGATCGATTGAGAACCTCCATGTTTTTTGAACGGCTTAAGTAACATTTATTCTCATTTACTTTTAGCCCATCAATTGAAGTTAATTATGTCCAATTAAGACCCGTTCCTTCGCCAAATTTTATCAAATTTTTCCAATTTTTTGATAAAATTTAACACGGGGTACCATCCACATCTTAGAAACAAAAACATGGGACTACACTGGAAGTATATTGTTTGAAATAAAAAAAAAATATCCAATTTGGTATCTAATTCATGAAGCTGAGGTAACAAACATTAAAAAAATACAACTGAATCGAGAGCCTCTTCCTTTCTGTAAAGTCGGTTAACAACAACGAATTGATGAATTGAGTAAGCTGTTTGAAGCTGTATAAGCGTGTTAAAATTATTTATTGCCGCGATATATGACAATTACTATCGGACTCAAGAAGGGAATCAGCCATGAGAAAAGACCGAAAGTTTTTCCGAAGGGCTAGATGATCAACCACCACTACTACATTGAAGGTAAAAAACTGCTGTATCAAGACAATGCAAGTCTATACATTAGTTGGCGAAATTGAGCTATTTGAGATACGAATGGCTTCCACACCCCCATAATCATCACATCTGGCCGTATCAGAGTCTACCTTTTCGCAGATACAGTGACTGGGAAGACAAAAAGGTGGAACCTGGAAAATTTTTGCCAGTGAACTGATTTTTATGAAAATTGGGAATTATGTTCATTTTACCCTCTAGATCAGAACTTGTATAAGCTTGACATGTATTTTTTATTTTTAAGGGGTGAAAACCACCTTCTTCGCTAAAAAATTAGTAAAACATAAAAATAGACGTTTCTTAGGCTAAAATTATATCTAAACGAGTAAAACAAGTATTATTTAACATTGTACAACATTATTTATCCGTTTTTATATAGTATTTATAATACTTTAACCCTTAAAACCACATTTAACGACAAAATTACAAAAAAACTTTTTTTATCATTTTCAAATATTTTTTAGACGTATATATGAAAAATAAAAATCTTCTGTACAGTTACGGTACAAGAAACAATTTATTACGATATTTCAACCCTTAAAAACCACCACCAATGATAAAATTACGATTTTTTTTAATGTTTTTAGACATATATATGAAAAATAAAAATGATTTGTACAGTTATGGTGCAAGGAACAATTTATTACGATATTTCAACCCGTAAGAACCACCCTTAATGATACAATTACAAAACATTTTTTATGCTCTCACGATTTTCAAAATACACTACAGGCAAGTAAACACAGCGTCATGAGCAGATGTTCAACAGCTGCTTGGTTTGTTTCTTTTTACTCATCTGCTACAGTTTAAATATACTAAATCCGTTATAGACTTTAGTTTTTAAAGCTACCGTAAGACATCAAAATCCATTTTAAATAAAAAATAAGTAAAATTAATTAAATTATTATATTTTTTGAAAGTTTAAACATTTGAAAAATATTCATTCTAAATCCTTAAACTTTCAGGATAGTTTATAAGCATCTAAATAAAATAAATTGTAGGAGGATAGCCTTTAATTTAAAATCTGGTGGTAAATATATCAGTTTTACTGCAGTATTTTAACAAAAATAAAAATCAGTTAGCTGCTTTTTTGACCATAACTTCGTCAATTATTATGCTAATAGCTGAAAATCTAAATTATTTTGAAGATTTTAAAACGTGTTCTTTTTTAGTTTTTTCAAGTTAAACGCTACCATCGGATAAGAACTGTCCTTCAACCAGTCGTATCTTAACATCTATTGTCCCTACATAAATAAAAAAACAAAGTATTAATTTTTTTACAAGCTTAATTTTCTTTTTTTTTGCAGGACGTCAATTTTTCCACTTATTTTTTTGGACGATAAATGACCAGTTCAATCAAAAATAACTAAAAAAATATTGATTTTTCGAAAAAGGTCCAATGACAACTTTTTACTTAGAATTCATCTCTCTATGGATTTCCGCACTTATTCATTTTAATTTCTACCTCCTAGAAGGGGTGGCATTCATCCTCTGGACAAGATCACACATTGGGACGATATAAGATTTATTTTTTATGCTATTTTCAACTGACTGTCAGAATTTTAGACATCGATTTGCTGGCAAAATTTTTCCAATGAAATTCCCCAGTCACTTTACTGGATGTAATACCGCAATTTAAGCCTGGTTTGAGGAAAAAAACAGTAAAGTAAAGGCATCGAAAGCTTAGAAAAACATTGGTTTGATTTTATTACTGTGGAAGGTGATGTTTATAAATAGAGCCAGATTTGCAAAAAATATCTTTTTATTTATTTGGGAAGAGAGACTATATACCAGTTTTTAGTCCAACTGTTTTTGCTTCTGAAATAATACATTTTTCTAATCACAATTCGAACTCCATTGTTTCAGCTACTAATTTATTATTTTTCAATTATATTATTATGCTATTATTGGTTATATACCATTTTTTGAAAACCCCAGATTTTCCATTTTTGTGCTATATCTTCGAAACCAAATCGACTTTTGAGAATTTCCGTCTATAAACCGATTCCGACCAATAGTGATCATTTTGCAAAAAACTGTCACAAATAATTTCAGTTTTTTTTTAGTTCTGAGAACCGAAATATATGGACTTTTCACTTCTATATATGCATAATATTTATGAAAAACTGACGATATATCGATATCATATTTTTTGTAATTTGAAATAAGTAGTAGGTATTACTAAAACAAATAGGATTTGGAACAATTCATTAATTTGAATTCGCTTTAATTATCACATTAGTGTTCTTATTTCAGTATCCAAATAAAGTCCTTTAATAAATATTAGGAGCAAAATTGATTCAAATAGTGCTTCTCATGCACATTACCAACGAGTAAGTGAAGTATGAGGTTAATCTTCCGCTTTTATTGAGCTCTGGCTTTAAGCCAATTTGAGCAATGTTGGTTGGCTAGGGCAATTTCGTATTTTCACTGTGCATTTTCTGGCTTGTCATGATATTAATCCATGATTTTTCGAATGGTGTTTTAAAGCTTATGCATTTTGGTTTCATGAGTTTGATTATTTTAGTGACGACCATTTTCCGCGTATGTAAAAAAGAAGTTGTTGCCTTGATTTGTGCTGAACTCCTAGTTTCAGAATGAGAATGTATGACATTTATCATATTTGTGATAACTTATCATATACCTCAAACAATAGGCACTTTTTCATTTAAAAAAATAACAGTATACCGCTCGCACCATGAGTTAAACGATAGTCAACAGTTCAATTGACAATTTGTAGGGATTTCAGAAACTTAAGAAAAGGTTTTCTGAAAAATTGCGTTCAGAAGAATGGTCCCATATTTTTAATATGGAATGGTCGATTTTGCAAAAAAACGGAAAAATCTTGTTAACTGATTTCTTAATGTATCTTAATATATGGCGAATGCGGGGTCACAAAAGATGCAAATTAATAAGTAGTTTATTCGAAATGTAGAATGAAATTAATGGAAAACAGTTTGGAATTTACTCAAAATATTTGTTGAACTTCATAAAAAAATTTGTATGGTCTGAAACCTAAAACGCGATCATTACGTGATATTTTTATCAATAACTATATATGAGGTTTGTCAAAAAGAAGCATACAACATTTCTTTTGGCAATATCGAAACTGGTTATGAATTAAAGTTAATTAAAGTTTTTAAAGAAAAAAGTTGGCGATTTTTAGATGAATAAAAAGTTATGAGTGCGCATGTTACTTTGAGTCAGACATTGAACGTGAGTTATAATTTCGGGTCCTTACTATATCGTTATACAAGATGGTTCAAGAAATATTATATGTAGATAATAAGCAGTTGTGGAGGCTTATATAAATTGGTTGAAATATTAGGCGTTATTTTACTGTGTGGCCCATAAGCAGTTGCAAATACAGAGGGGTTAGAATACAGAGTGAAGTCGAGAGATATTTATAGTTATACAGGGTGGTTAGAAAAAAGCAAAAAAAAAACCAATTATATCGGGAAACCCACGTGGTGTTGGTTACATATGTTAGTTGAACGATAGGGAGCAGAACAATTGTTATACAGGGTGGTTTAAAACATGCTAAAATAACGTTATACCTCTACGGTAGCCCTTTAGTAATTACAGTTACAAAATGGTTAGCATATAGGGTAGAGTGGAAGTGTATTTCAACAGAATGGTTCAAAAATGTAATATTTGGTGGTCATTGGCAGAATCATATACAACACAAGAAGCTGTAAAAGTTTGCAGCACTACTAGAGTAAGAATATACCGGTTTTTAGATAAAATCACAGAATACTGATATGACAAAATTGATAAATGTTCACTTATGTTGCCATTTTGCTTAATTTACAACTATCAATTACTTCTCAATCAAACAATCATTAAGATAATATATTTGTAGAAATAATATTTAATATAAAACTGTAACCAAGAAAATTATATTTATCTCTAACACTTTTTGTTAAATTTTTGTAGTAAATTTTGAAAATTTCTAAATATATTAATTTTTTATTATAAATCAGACTCTTGTGTTATTCTATGAACATTTTACTTACTTATAATCAAATCATTATTTTCATTACACATTACAGGTACACGAAATATAATAATTGGTAAAAATTCCATTTTTGAACACAATTTTGCATTTTATAAAAGTCATCTGGTAAATAAAATAAATATTGATTTTACTAATATTTTTCCATAGTGATGGTATGTTTGGAGGTTGAAACCTTCTGATTGTCGTTGTTAGCACGTTGTTAACATCACGGTTTTCTTCAAGTGGAGTGCTATATACTTGTGGTTTTAAAGTCAACCGCCCGACTATATCTTTTCACTTCATAGCTCTAAATTCAGAGCGGATACAGGTACTACAGGAAAACAGATTGATCATATTGTATACTTTTCTTTCTCTCAGAAGATACGTAAAACTTCTGCAAACAATAACCAGCAATCAGTTGCCTTTACTTCACTAGGCCTCCATTGAAAATTTCAAATACTGTTACATAAAAGAAATGACAAGAGAAAACTCAAATGAACAGCCAGGATAGTCAACGACTTCCTGAGCAATTAATTTAAAATTACTTAATGAGTTTCCTAATTTTAGAAACATCAAACTTAGTCCAATATTTCCTGAAATAATTGCTAATTTAAAATTACACTTTTGGAGATCTTTGAAGTTAAAATTAAACAAAAAAAAACTGAGATGAGGGGTGCTTCTACTTTTCAACACTGTTGTCTTAATGATGATGTGATTATTCATTGCCCTTTAAAAAGTGGGCTTCCTATGGATTGATTGTAATTTTTCAAAAACAACCGAAGCTAGAGTTTCATATTTTTACATAGATTGGGTAAGAGAAGATTGTTATTTAAGATAGTGTTAAAGCTTTACAAATATATTTGAACAAATTATAAATAAAAACTAGAGAAGTTGGAACCATATCAGTTTTTCCATTCTGTACAACATTGGTCGGAGCAGTAAAGATTGGTTGACGGATAGACTTTGTACAAAATGTAAAAAGTATATTTTTTTAGTTTTTATTGTTTAAAATGCATTTACAGAAATGTTTGGATTTTATGCCAATTAGTTATAATTTATATCTAGGTTTTTCCATCAAAAGACCTTTTTTCTATAAGTGATCCATGTAACTTTGACAGTTCACGACGCAAAGAGGAAAATTATTATTTTATAGACTACATGATGTTTTATTCCCTGTTTAGAACTTAAGGTTCAAGAACATCATCAAATTTTCGTCTTTTCTGAAACTTAATTCAGAATACTAAAAAAATCAAATATATTTCCAGAAAATCTTAAATATGACTACGTTATACCCAAACTGTTAAATGAACCACGAGTATCCGTTCTACTGCTGAATATATTAAATGAAAAAAGCGGACAATTATTCGAAAAGAAAACTCCAGACATAATAAAATGTTGGTTGTGAATATTGATGGAGCGGAAAATTCTCTGCAACTATAAAGCGTAATATGGCATGGCGCCTAAAAAACAAGTATGAGTTTGGTATTATAGGGGATATTTGGATTGGAATAAAAATTTCATGTTTTCAGATGATGTTACCAATAGAAGTTCACAAATAGATTTCCTTATTTGAGTTCTTTGTTTGAATAAATAATTTATTAAGAATTTGGGGATAGAATTGATAGAGCAATACAATAAAAGTATTAAATAAGTTTTTGAAAATGTATAATACTTTTCAACCAATATTATAAAAGTAGAAGGTTCTAAATTCGGCTGAGTTTTAATATTTTCTATATACTAAGGGATATTTTCGGTGGTTTTAAATTAAAAATGAGTTAGTGTTGTTCATGTTTAAATTCCAAATTTATTATTACTAAAATCAAAAGTATACATAAAATTAGTCAATTTATTTTAGCAAATATTAACTGACTAAGGGTTTACGATTTCTTTTGGTAAGGTGTGTCAAATTGTAAAACCACGATTTCAGAATGTTCCAGAAAAATCCAGTATATTTTTCTAGTAGATTTTTGTCACCTAGTAAATCTGGACACCAGAATGAATGTATGATTTGTATAGGCGTGTGGATATTTGAATAGAGATTTTTTCAAATGCCTTTTTCGGTAGGAAAGGTTGCCTATTGGATTTTTTTGTAACACATTCTCAAATTCGTAATAGTTGCAATGCCAATATTATTATATGACTCTAAAACTTTTTTATTTTTATCTATGTGCTTAATAACACATATTTAATAATTTTGAAGGCTCTCCGCATGCAATAATGGGTTTGAAAATACTTTTGAGTCGTCTGCATAATAGCTTTCTTACAAGAACACGAATAGTACACCAAAAGAAAAGGTCCCAAAATGGAATCTTTTGGTATCCCACTTAGCCCTAGCTTTTCGGACGAATGGGAAGTCAATTTGTCAAGAAATCACTAATCCACCGAAGAACTTTGCTGCGGATACTGGTTTATGCAAGCGTCTTATTTTTTGGCACCCAATCAAGTACCAGGTATATGATTATCTATGGATTCACTGACACACTAGAGTAAATTAATCTTCCCTTTGCTCACTAAGAACAAATTCCGATACTGATTCCATAACTTTACAACTTATTGGCGTATGACTAACTAGTCAGTAGTTGTTAGGGTCTAGTTTCTCACCTTTTGTGAATATTTGAGTTAAAGAGGCTTGTTTCCAGCTAATCGGTAAATAGAAGAAAACATCTTAAGTGAAAGTGGAATACCTACATAAAAAGTCTGAACATTTTTTTCAAGAATAACGATGGAATCTGGTGTAGTTCTAGAGAAGAGTTATATTTTTTTGGAGATGTAGGTTGACAATATTAGTTTTCAAACAAGATGCTCGTCGATTACTCTAAACCGGCTTTACAAGTTTTGATGATTTAGACTGCATTGTGGTAAAGAATATAACGGAATGGTACAATATAATTTCCCATTACTTGAGTTTTATTGTTTTCCAGAAAATCTTAACAAACAATTATTAAGAGACTGATTTCTTTGAAACGCCTTAGTTTGAATATTATAAATTGCATTCTACTAAGATAGATTCTGTGATGATTCCATACATTTTTCTATAACCATAGTGTTTCATAGAAACTCACTTCGATCCCTGTTATCTGGATTCCCTAGAAGGATTGACCAGAAAATCAGGAGTATTTGTCGAAAAATCTCTTTACGTTTATTTTTTTGTGGGTTCCTAATTAGTCCGTTTAAAAACGGGGAGTTTGCTGGAATGACAAGAATAGACGAAGGGTATTGAGTGAAAGGGTACGACTTTACCTCTCTAGCCCAGAATGTAATATTTCATGGCTCGCAAAAACTACAAACATCAATGTCTACTATCTACTTAAGAGCGCACTATGGGTCAAATAGCATTTTTTAAACATAAACCTAATATCTTGAGTAAAAATAGAGATATCGAATCAATTCTGCTTTTAGACTGAACTTTAGGTTATGTAGATTAAGGGTAAATTATTTAGAATCTCATCATCTATTATTATAGGGTTGGAAATGAGGGTTGAAATGGTGAACATTTCAAAATTCTATCTTTTTTTCTTTTGTTTATGGTATGTCAAAGACAAATAGATATATTTATACGGTTGTTTTTTTAAATTGTGCAGTTATTAATACAGATTAGAAAGAAAGCTATCCTTCCAAAAGTATAGGTGAAAATAGGGGTGAGAGGATGAAAAAGGGGAAAATCCTCAAAATAGTATATTACGTTACTAGGGAGGGAAGTGAGACATTGCGAGGTTGCGATGTCTCACTTCCCTCGCGTGTAACGTATACAATTTTTTATAACGCTAGGATTGAAAGTTCGGTTGTAATTAATGTTTTAAAATAGTAATAAGTGTTTAGGTTATAAACAAGTAAAGATGTCAAACTTACTTCTGAATTCTCGTGTTTTGGTAATAAACAACAAATCGTCGTCAGGGAAATATCGGGTATCATAGCACCGCGTAATTAAACAATAGCACATTTATTCATTAAATTAAATAATTAGATATTAAATGTCATAAGTATATATATTATTTTTTTCTCCTATTCATTAGTTATTTATTAATGGGAAGTCTGTGTGCGGATTATTACCAAAAAATTGTGAGGTTAAACGGTACCATCTGTCATAATTTTGACATATAAGAAGTAATATAATTGAATAGGGATGAAAGTTGACGCATGCGCTTTCAATAAATTCATTGTTTTGCCGAGAGGCAATATGGCACTTTCATCCCTAAAATTGCAGTTGAAAATCGAACTTTCAATCCAGGCGTTATAAAAATACTGTTAAATGATTCAATGGATGCTGACCACGGTATCATTTTCCAATGGGAAGATCATTTATCATTATCATTTTTCACTATAGGAATGAAAACGGGGGTATGGGAGTGAAAAAACAATTGATAATTGCTTTTGAAGTATCTGCTAAATGACGATCAGAGGCAATATGTCACATTACCTATTACCTATTAACAAAACGTATATAATTATTCTTCTTATTGTCTTCTAAACGTTGTTTGTGGCATATTCCTGATTACTTTTATGTTTTTTTTTGATCAATAACACCACAATAGAAATAAAACGACGTATATTGCAGGAATACCAAACGTTTCAAAGTCTATGCTGACTTCGTTGTCAATGGCTTTATATGTATTGATGTAGATTGCAAAATGAAAATTTGATTTATGACATTTAAAATTGACATTCTTTATTCGTACGTTTAATGGTCTCGATGTTTCTCCAATATAAAATTTATTGCATTCGTAAGGAATCTTATATATGCAGTTTTTTGAGTTCTGGGTTTTGTTTGTTGGTTTTGTTTTCGATATTAAAGATTTCAGTGTATTTCTTGTTTGGAATGTTGTTAAATTAATTAAATCTGTTGCCTACTCTTTTCAATCTTTCTGACAGACCCTGTATATATGGTATAGTTTTAACTGTAATGTTGTTGTCTTGAGTAGTAGTAGTAGTGTTAAGAGAAGTTCTGCGGGTTGATTCGGAAGGTTTGTTTTCTGTTCAAGTCTGTTTAACTCTTTGTTGATAAATTTTGTGGGGTAATTGTTTCCAGTGAGAACATTTTTTATAATTATTTTTTCTTTGTTGAATTTATTATCATCAGAACAGTTGGTCTTTGCTCTATCGTATAATGACTTAATGACACCTTTCTTTACTGTATTCGGATGATTTGAATTGAAATATATAATATACTTCATTTTATTTCTATTGTGGTGTTATTGCCCAAAAAAAAAACATAAAAGTAATTATTCTTCTTGTCAAAGAAAATTTTTTATTGCATTTTGAGAGATTAGAATTAATCAGAGAACCATTTTTGATGCCTTTAGAGAAAAATGATAACAATAAACGATCTTCACAGTGGCGTGTTCAGCGTCCAATGAATCACTATCACAATAGTCTTTTTTTGGCTATTTTTCACATTTGCACCCACTCACCCTCTATTTTTACTTATACTTTTAGGAAAGTAGCTTTGCCATATATATTGTTCTAGTGTATATTAATAACCCTACATCCGTATAAATATCTCTATTTATCTTTGAGATATACCATACCCAATAGAAAAAAACATCTAAATTTGAAATATGCACCATTTCAACCCTCATTTTTACCCCTATAATAGTGGAAGATGGCATTCTAAATAATTTTCCATTAACTACATAACATAAGGTTTAATTTAAGAAAAAATGTTTCGATATCTGTATTTCTGCTAAAGATATTAGGTTTTCGTTAAAAAAAATGCCATTTGACCCATAGTATGGCATAGGAAATTGTATTTGTACCAGAGAGATATTCATATTAAAGCAGAAGAAGCAACTCATAACTTCTATAACCATCTAGTTTGCTACTTAACAACAAAAAAATAAGTTGTTGACAATATTTACATTTATTTAATCGAAGAAATCATTAAGACATGAACATACATTTCAGTTTGTGTTTACAACTTTACAACATCCTATTAATGAACATAAAATTACGAGAATATTTGCCCCATCTGGTAAAGAAGGAAAAAAAATGTTAATTAGGAAAAAGTATGTTTCTAAACGCTTATCATCAGAAACGGAGTAAGTGTAAGACAAGCAGGATTATTACTAGTCATTTTAAGAAGAAGAAGGCCGAAGAAGCAAGAGTAGAAATTATAGAAGTGTAGGAGAGAGAAATGAAAAGTAAATGATCCTGAAACTACCAACTCTAAATGTCTAAGAGAAAAGCACATTAATATTGTTTTCATCAAAAAGCATATTAAAAGGAAATAGAAAAAACAAGATCGAATACCTTATAAGATGGAATGGACAAATCAGTCGTTACGCAGCTCCCCAAGTTCCATGAAAATTTTATAATTCTCACCAAGGCATATTTCCATCGATTCTGAAGAAAGATCTCAGCGAAGCGCAATATCAAAGGCAGCAACAAAAAAGTACTCATAATATTTTTATCTTTTCCATGAAATAATGTTGTGGCTCCCCGAATGTATATATTTCCCTTGCCGATGGAAAACTCGCTCGAGGTGAAATTACAAATGGAAATATTAATGGTATCTCGGGTTGCTTTACGATCTTTTTTTAATTCTGCTATCAAAAGAAGGCATTCCAGTTTCTGTTTGTTACTGTTATCTAGAGTTATGAAAAAATGTATAGACTTTTCAATAATTCATTTTGATCTGTCTTTGTTTTTCACTTTAACCTCTGCTAATGTTGATGTAGCTAAAACGTACACATAAACTGAAGGTACATTTTTTCTGATTATTGACTGGTTAAAAGACAAAAGGCAATGTATGGCGCAGGCAAGACGAACCGAAACTTAAAAAAAAATTTAACATTATCGATCATATTCTCGTTAGAACACAAAATTATATAAAAGAACAAGTTGACTCTACTCTTTTTCACACTGACATGAACGATAACTTCTCACCTTTTGTCCTTATCTCACTGTCAAAATAAACCAGATTCACAAACACCAAATAAAAAATAGTAAACAAGATAAATTACGTGAAAATAAAATATCTGTTACATAAGGAAACATGGGAAGAAATATTAAATTGGCAATTCTGATCCACAATTTGCTTATAATATGTTTATTAATAAACTCAACAACTTCATAACATTAGGGATAATTACGTCTATCAAGGAAAGAGACTGCATGAGAAGGAACGTGATAAAAAGTTACTCTCTTGAACTTGAAACACAGCACAGAACCTACAGGAATAAACTAAATTCGTTAATAAGAAAAACAAAAAATGATTATTATCAAAACGAAATCGATCAAGCTAGGCTGAACTATAAAAAACTATGGACTGTAATAAATAACATTACAAGTTACAGCAAAAGTGGTAAACAAATTCATCACATTACTTTTACTGATGAAAATAATAAACTAATATCAGATAATGTTGAAATAGCTAATTTATTTAATTTTTTTTACTAACATGGGTACTAATATGGCAAACAAAATCAATAAAAAGAGATTATCACAAGACTTCTTTAGGGAAGATAAAATAAATAACAAAATATTTTTAAAACAATTGTGCACCAGGACCTGTCCGAATATCAACAACCACAATTAAAAACATCCATGTATATATTACTTCACTCCTAACTCATATAATTAACCTCAGCTTTCTTTGTGCAGAAATTCCTCACCAATTCAAAGAATCAATTGTCACACCAATTTTTAAAGCAGAAGACCCTAAGACAGTTGAGGCCTTGGATAAATCGGAAACTTCTTGGCAGTATTCCTTGATCTTGCTAAGGCTTTCGACACAGTCTCCCAAAACATTCTTCTTTATAAATTAAACAACTACGGGATTCGAGGACAGACAAATAACTTGTTAAGAAACTATCTATCTAATAGAACACAAAGGGTGAAAATTGGAAACAATACAAATAGGAATTGCTCAGGGAACAGTACTAGGACAAATATTATTTCTTGTGTATATGAATAACATTTCAAATATTTACAAATTTTCTGGGATCCTTGTGTGTTACGCAGATGACACAGCTATAATTTTTACAGGTAAAACATGGGATGAGCTCAAAAAACAAGCAGAGGCTAATTTAAAACTGATAAATTCATTTTTGGATAACAATTTATTACATCATAACCCAGAATGTCAGGAGCTATGTGAATGCCCAAGACTAGAAAAAATACCTTCTTTAAAATATCTGAGAGCCCTTATACACACTTTTTATACGCTAAGAGAAATTCTATCGAAAAAAAATTAACATTACAATTCATTTGTAAAATCCATTTTAAGATATTGTGTAGTGGCGTGGGGCGCTGCTTTTAATAGAACTTTTAGAATTTTACTAACAAAACAAAACACACTTCTAAAAATATTTTTCAAAAAAAGGTTCCTCCATCCCACCCGCAACCTTTATGAAGAAAATCAAATATTAAACCTTAGACTGACTTTTATTTACCAAAGCATTTTAAGAATATGTTCAAACCCAACCCAATGTCAGTACAAAAATAATTCGAGTAACCCGCTCGACGGCCAATATGGACTTAAATTTGAAGACGCGAGATGTAAGACCGACATCTAGGATTTTCAAGAGAATAAGTACACAGAGGTTCCGAATCTGGAGCCGTTCCGTGCAATTGCTGTTCTCCCTTAACTCCTAGGACAGAATGTCACGATAAAATTTTTTCAGGTTACTTCACCTGACAGAGATATTGTATACTCTCTTCGAGGTGTCATTCCTTTGTACGCAAGACAATATATATTATATATAAATATAATATATATTGTTTTTGGTCGGGAACCTTCATCAGTTGCGCTTCCCACAATTGAATGTTCTCTCCAACACTTCTTTATGCATTTGATAAATTGTGGGAAGCGCAACTGATGAAGGTTCCCGACCAGATACGATATATATTATATTTATATATAATATATATTGTCTTGCGTACAAAGGAATGACACCTCGAAGAGAGCATTCAATATCTCTGACAGGTGAAGTAACCTGAAACAATTTTATCGTGACATTCTGTCCTAGGAGTTAAGGGAGAACAGCAATTGCACGGAACGGCTCCAGATTCGGAACCTCTGTGTACTGATTCTCTTGAAAATCCTAGATGTCGGTCTTACATCTCACGTCTTCAAATTTAACGAAATGCATCAAATGCATAAAGAAGTGTTGGAGAGGACATTCAATTGTGGAAAGCGCAACTGATGAAGGTTCCCGACCAGAAACAATATATATTATATTTATATATAATATATATTGTCTTGCGTACAAAGGAATGACACCTCGAAGAGAGTATGAACTTAAATGTCCAATTTTTCAATAAAACCCAAGTCAAAGGTCCTTATTCTACTTTGGACCTAAATTCAACTTCAGAAAATTTAAAAGTAAAAAATTACCTGTTATTACATCAACAGAAATTTTGTGAGCTACTGTCATCTAAAGTTTCATATACAAGATTAAGAAAAAAAAACATTTCCCAACCATCTACACCCTAAACTCATTGTTGTATCCTATAATTTATATCTCCATTAATTTTAATTTTTTTCTGTTAATTCTTACTTTGTCAATTGTCAAATTATGTTTTCTTACCTGCAATCTATAATTTATATGTACATTTTACAACAGAGGCATAATGAACGGACACAGCAAAGCCTAGGCAAAGTGTCCTTCTATCGTGTCTCTGTTAATTATTTAGAAGAATCAGCCCTATATTTTACTGTGATGATGAATAAATTTGATTTGATTTTTTTGATTTGATTCATTAGCTTTGATCAGCGTTCGTAGGGGACGAGACAGAATTAACGAGAACATATAAAATGTTTTATTTGAGCTAGAAATAACGGGGTATAATCTAGACCCCGAAACTCCATACTTTTAATGTAAAAAATACCAGAACATCGTTTAGTAAACAATCTTCCTCACCTAGTTCTTCTGGTCCCATAATGGGTAGATAAGAAATTCTAGATAAATGGATTGGGTGAGGAGGACTTATTCAGTGGCTAACTCGATTGTCTGAGTTGAAGCGTTTAGATTTCTTACTCTGGGTTCGTAAAAAGGAATGCCACTTTCAGAATTTTCAAGAACCAATGAGGCCACAAATTATTTAAAGTAATTCAAGTTTAGAAATTATCATGTGAAAAAAATGAGGTTACCTTGTATCTACAGCAGTTTAATTTATGGGTTGTATATTTGCACAGATGCAGGTTTATTTGAGGTTAAGTTGTCTGAATAAGTGTATAACTGCAGTTTGGAGTAATAGTGGTAGCAAATCGAATCCAACTATAATGTTTTTGTAGTGAACAAGAGTGACGAAGATAAAGACAAGATATTATAAAAAATGAAAAACTAGATGAAAAGATATCAAATATTTTCGGTAAAAGGGAACTCAAAGAAAGATTGAATTGCAAACTCATATCACATCGCTTAAAGATGAAGAAGATTTAATGAAAGTATGAGAGCAATATAACGATAAGGAAAACGTAATCTCTATAGAAAAATAGTTATGAAATCCATGAAAGGTGAACAACAAAATTCCAGGAGAACAATCTCAGAAATATTTCATTTAGAAAACAAAATAGTGAAAGAGTTAATAATAAAATAACTGAACAAAAATCAGATATAGATGATATTCAGTTCAGACTATTTAGGATTGTGACAACCTAGCAGTCATAGTGAATAGTGTAGTACTTTGGATTTATTATATATATTTTGTTACGAAAGTTTTTGACCACTACTAGCAAGTACGGTCACAAAATACTATATAGTGGCAATTAAAAGTTCAAACTATGTAAATGTTAGTACTGGACAAAAGTGAATATTTGGTTTTCTACAATAAATGACAGACTAATATTAGATTATTGTGGCTGATACTTGATGTAAATCTATGATTAGAAACACAAAAACGAAAATACATTGCGAGATTTATTTGACAGAACCAGACGTGTTTTGGCATGCACGCCTTTATCAAGTTTCACAAAACTTATTCTAATTACAGACTAATAGGCCACATTGTTTCGATGGATAAATTAAAACCTAGGTCTGTTGGTGGTAAACTGAAAAATATTCCAAATCATAGCATTGCGGAGGCAATGAATAAAATTATCTAACAATATCAGATTTGGTTCTATGAATTCTTCCACTCAAAAGGTGCTTATTGTCAAATGGGTAGATCAGTTTCCTAAATTTAAACAACAATTTATTTGTAGCATTTAGTCACGAAAATATTTACATATATTGGAATTAACCCTTAAATGCATATTGTTGCTTTTCGGCAACATACTTCTTACTATACTATTCAAACTCACACTACAGCAATAATTATCGCTTTATTGTATGAAGTATCCTTTCGGTAACCGAAACCGCTTTATAACAGGCTACATGCATTTGTTGATAGGTGGCGGTCTACTCGGTGTATTATTGGTATTTCCCAGTCTCTAGACAGTCAATGAGCAACGTGTTTATATTGATTTCTCTATTGAATGTATTTTGGTTGAGAAAACTGTTTCATTGTAAGAAATTTGTGCTTTTATATCTGACAGGTATGTAATTTTTGACGAGGTTGTGTAATTTTGAATATTGATATATTATTGTTGAGAAAAATTAAATTTTGTTTGTTGCCGATCAGCAATATCATGCATTGTGGTATCTTTCGGTTATTTCAGTCTGTACCTTATCGGCTACGCTGTGTAATTGTGTTCGCTGTTATTATTTTTATTTCACTATGGATAGAAAAAAGCTGCTAACTGAAAATGATCTGGAACTGTATTGGATAAATTTTGCTGGTCTAAGTGACGACGAAGTGGATTTTAGTAATTCAGATAGCGACGAAGACCAATGTTTGCTCGAAAGTGCTGAGGAAATAGAAGTAGAAGACGTCAGAAGAAGTGCGGAAGGAACTGGTGTTCAAGAACAGTCAGAGGGCGAAGAAGAAAATTTGCCTCTCTCATCTTTCTTGGCTTCCAAATGAGGAAAGGCAAACGTCAAAATGATATACTGTGGAAATTGAAATCTTTGATCTTGAATGATGATCAATTACATTTACATGAAGATATAAAAGTCTCAGAAGAAATTTTAGCTTTGGAACGGCCGTTGCAATTCTTCAACTACTTTTTATCAAGTAAGTTGATAACAAAAATTGTCGAAGAATCCAATTTGTATGCTGTTCAGATCAAAACTGAGAGACCACCTTCTTTTACCGAAACTGACATAAAGCAGTTTTTTGGCATAATAATATATACTTACATTGGTAAATATGCCTAATATTAGATCAATGTGGAGTGATGAATCAAAGAAGCATATACTGCCAAAGGAAGTCCGTGCTGACCAATCTGGGCATTGGCCAATTATTGAGGATAAGAAAATGAGATGCAATTTGCCTCACTGCAAAGGATTTACCTATACCAAGTGTGAAAATTGTGGTGTAGAATTATGTCTCAACAAACATAATTTCACATGTAATGTAATTTCATATTATGAACTCAATGTTGCCAATTGGCTACATACATTTGTTTTTGAAAAAATAATGGTTCAAAATAAAGTTTAATTTTTGTTCTTATTTTTCCCCTTATCAGTTTGGTAAAATCGTCAGGTTTTTAATTTAAGAAGAGATTTTTAATAAATTTCGCCTCTATTTCTTTCCTATGGCAGGCGGGAGTAAGAGCCCAAACTTGGATATTTTCCTGTACGCACATTGCTGAGCTCTGAAACGCAGTATGAAATCAAAGATTGCTCGATCAATGTTAAAAAATTTCGGATAAAACCAGACACCTTTTTGGTTTCATATGTTCCGATTAATGTGATATTTGTAACTTAATTAGAAACAGTTACGGTGCAAATCTAAGCAGCCACTTCGTGAGGTCTACTTTTGGAAAAATGTTCATCTATCGAGCAATCTTTATGTACTATCCTTGGTATTAAATGTTTTTCTTCGCGTACATAACCTAAAATAGTCGAACATTTTAATTCAGCCCGCTCAGTATTATATAGATGCTATATCTCAAGGGGTTGACAATAAAACTTACATTTAAGATTCAGTCAGTGGATTTTTGTAATAATGTGAGTCCATGAAAACACCATAACAAATAGTTATATCAGTTGGCAATTGAAAAATGAAAAAATCGCTGACGCACAGATATTATTTGTGCAACTGTTCAAATAAAGAGCAACGATAAATATTAAAAATCACCCAAACAAACGGGTTATAAATAAAAACCAAATCTGACAAACATATTTCCGAGTACCATAAAAAAACATGAAAATTTTAATTCCTGGTGTAGAGAGATTGTCGAGCAAGCATCATATGAATCACATGTAAAACCTTCTAATATGATATGAATAGTGAGTAACTTTGCTGGCAAAAATGGCCGATGGCTACGGTATAGTTTTATGGCGTTTTAACACGTAGGGTAATCCCAGAAAATATGACCCGAATGTCGATAAATCACGAATCCGTTTGGTCGACGGCATAGCATGGAGTGTAATTCATAGATTAGGTGTGTCGTAACACGAACTTTGTGCAAATATAGTGAGATTTCACCAGTGAAGCTGTGCTTTCACCAAAAACTAGGACCGTGTTAATTTCATTACTTCACTACAACCAATATTCTATAAATAATGAGTTGATGAGCGTCACATACATTGTCCCAATTGTTCCCTTCAAAATAGTCAAAAAATCGGTCTTTTATGGCAGTAATTGGGTGGTCTAAATACGATTTTTTAAAGGGGTTTCATGGTCCTTGTAATACATTTAGCAGAGGCAATGGAACCTGTTGGTGACGTTGTCAGTATTGGTATTGTTGCAACTCCCTTCACCTTAAAAAGTTTTATGCCCTTTTAAGGGTTCAAAACTGTTTTTTTATTATTGACAACTGTCAAAAATAAATAAATAAATAACATGTACTAGTCCATTATCCGACATGCGAATCATAAGCGTCCTATTTAGGTGGGAAAAAGGGGTTCTCGTATTTTTTTAAGTTGAATTATTTTCAATTTTCTCTACAGATTTCTAAAATCTTAACAACATTACATAAAAAATACTATGCTTGTCCAAATCGGTATTTCCAATGGTTTTCGAGTAAACTGAGTTTGAAAATTAGTCTGCTCTTTAAGTTATTAGGTCAAAAATCTGTTTACCATTACAAATAAAAGACTGACGTTGCCAGAATGAATTTTCCATTCACAACTTTTATTAATTAACCACTGAAAAGCTCAATTGACAGTTTATCAATAACTTAAATTGTTAAGTTTTGTGGCAATGTCAGTCTTTTATTTGCCATGGTAAACAGATTTTTGTAAGTTTTGGCCTAATAACTTTAAGAGCAGAGTAATTTTCAAACTCCAAACACATTGGAAATATCGGTTTGGACAAACATAATATTTTTCACGTAAAATTGTTAAGACTTTATAAATCTCTAAAGAAAATTGTAAAAAAGCTGAAATAAAACCGCCGAAAACCCCCCGTCATCAATCTAAATGGGACGCTTATTATTTGCATTTCGAGAAACGGAGTAGCATATGTTATTTATTGTCTACTGTTTTGTTAATAACAGAAAAAAAACAGAGTTGTTTGAGTCCTTTTAAGGGCATAGAACTTCCTAAGGGTACGTTTTAGGGAACGTGTTAACGGGACTTTTTGACTTATTTCTATACACGCTAGAAGTTTGAAACCTATTTTAGAAACACCCTGTATAACTTAGGTTATCAAACAGTGAAATTAAAACAAAAAAGAAGTGTATCTATTTCACGAAAAACGTTTCAATAAGATTTCATTTCATTTGAAGAAAACGAGATAAATATTTTCTTAGGGCATGTAGGCTTTCACGGATGATGTAAACGGTTAAACTGTGGTTTTCGGGCTATTTTGCCATAACCTATTAGAAACTGATACCTCTTTTAATGCTCGAGACCAAGAAGACTCTCGAGCGGTGGAGCACTGGTATTTATAGGTGGCTGGGGGGCTATAGCGGGATCTGATTGGTCAGTGAAGATGGAGTCGGCGGGGGATTGTGCATCAAGCAGGTTGCACTGGTATCGCGCGTGGTAGTACAGGATAACAAATTCTGTTCAGCTTAAGACTGTCTTCTTTTCTGTTGAAATTGTTTGGATGTTTATATATCTCAATAGCCTCTCGCTAGAGGCAAGAATTCTAGTGGGATGAGGTATACAATATAGGTGTTTTGGTACGGTATGACGTGGATAGATGAAATTAAGGCATGCTCCGATTTTTAAGTTGTAATATCCGACAATTCTGCTAATGTTCAGTTGTTGATGCCACGCATGAAATATGAAAAATTACAAGAGATCAGTTGGAAACTCTCTTCGAGGTGATCTTCATTCGTTCTTAGTTCTCAGAAGAGAATGCCCTCTTATACGATTCTTTATGTAATTGATACATGTCGTTGAATATGCTGACGAGAGATGTAGGAAGTGCAAATGATTCGGTGGGTTCTAATTTATAAATTTGTACACTTACTTTTAAACTTCTTTATTTACCAACTAATTTACTTGTTTACGACAGCTGACCACTTCTTTCGCTTCTCGATTCAATACAGACGAAAACTGTAAGTCGAATGAAACTCGTTTTTTTTAAGGTAGGTCGAAGATACTAGATTTAAATGATTAATTCTGATTTGTCACAATATATCCAGAACCTTGTCGAAAGACGCTTTTTACATCCATCGAAATTTGGGGATGTTTACTTGTTTTGTCGGAACGATTAATTTAGAAGGTAAAAAAGGATGACACATCGAAGAGTGTATTGAGTATCTCTGACAGATAATTACGATATAGTAGCAATGATATGGATCTGTTCCAGATTCGGAGCCTCTGTGTGCTAGTTTTCCCTGGAGCCCCAGACATCGAACAATACATCCCAGATCAATATGATGTGAGATTAGCATAAGAAATGCTGATTTACTATTTCTCCAAAAACCCCTGGAGAAGGCTTGTTCAAATAGAAAATATAGCATGTTTTTATAAGATATAGATATATTAAATACCCTAACACAAATGGCAAATGCAAATTTTAAAGCTCCAAATTTTATACAGTCTGTCCGGTTATGGACTAGCGATAATCTAAATACATGTAAAACAACTATTTTAATACACAAATACACTATATACTAGGGCTCAATACCCCACCCCGCCATATGGCAGCCATTTTGTTTTTTTGATGACCCATTCTCTACGTGTGAACAAAAACCTTTATATCTCTTAAAGTTTTGGTCTTACTGAGATAAAAAATAGGCTGTATGTTTATTACTTTAGGAGTTATTGTTGTTTGAACATAGCGTATGCGCAAGCACAAAAGACCTTTGTCCGAAACAGGTAGGTAAACATTAAAACCACATTAAAGTCTTATTACTTGCTGAAACCATAAACGAAGTGTATGTCAGCAATATGTTGCGTTGAATATTGACGATTTGCCATATTCATATCACAGGATAACCACTAATACAGAACGTAAACAGCATGGACGGTAAGTAAAAGTAGGGATCACATGGCAGGGCAAGGTACAACTAACATAACTAGTCTTTATCCTGTAAGTTTTTTGCAGGTAGAGTCAATATGTTCCATTTCGTTTACTCCTGCTAGTCGCGAATAGCATTGCTAGCCTTTTCTCGGACAGCACGCAGCTAATGTCAGATGTGACTTAAGAAAGGTCTTTTGTGCTTGCGCATACGCTATGTTCAAACAACAATAACTCCTAAAATAATAAACATACAGTTGTGAATTTAATGTTGTATTGTAGCTTAACTCAAAAACTTTCGATTTAGTGAAAAAAAATTAAAGGTTATCGGGACTACTTTTGCATTGATTTGCAATAGTTTGTTGATTTGCATAATTTTTTTACCCTTTTTTTTGTATTTTACCTTTTTTTCAAATGTTAAGAAAACGTTAACACTTTGTTTTGAAATGTCGTTGATATACAGTTTTATTGTCCATCGAATAAGCCTATTTTTATCTCAGTAAGAGCAAAACTTTAAAAGATATGAACGTTTTTGTTCACACGTAGAGAATAGGTCATCAAAAAAATAAAATGGCTGTAATATGGCGGGGTGGGATATTGAGCCTTAGTATATAGTGTAATTGTGTATTAGAATAGTTGCTTTACATGCATTTATATTATCGCTAGTTCATAACAGGACACACTGTATATTCAAAGAGAACAAAAATTGGTCAAAATCTGTTAATATTCAATAAGCCTGTTTTTGACAAATTTGAATTCTATCCAATGTACGGAATTGCTAGATCTGATTTTTCCACATTATGATGCTCTTCCGTCCACGTTATCATTATTGAATATTTATACATGCGATTATTCCAAAATTGTATAAGATTACTCAATAAAGTAGCTTAGTCCCAATTGATAAGGCCTAAAGAAGCATGAAGAAAGGGTTTACCTCCAATGCCAAATCTGGTTAGAACTCAGTGAAAGCAACTGAAAGAATAGATGATTTTATTGTGCCCGAATTTTCCAATGATCCACTTAATTAAGATAAATCTCTTAAAAAAATGTGTGGATGTAAACTTCTTTGTACCAAGAGTTGCTATTGCAGAAAATTGCTATTGACGCCTAATAAATTTTGCGATATATGTAAAAGAACCAGTTGTGAAAATTGCGAGAAGATTGATCTAACTGGCGATATTATTAAAGTATAATCTATATTTAATATTAAAGAGGACATTTTTGTTTGTATGTTCTTATCCCTGGAAGTACTGACCTAATTTTAGAATTTTTCACTAATACAAAACTCCATCAATGAGTAACATAGCCTTATTTCTTTAAATTAGAAGGGGGGGGCAATGAGATTAGGTACCTATTATAATATTAACTTCTCGAAAACTAAATGATGCAGACGTGAAATTTGATATATAGTCTTCCTTTAGAGGAATATTTTTTCTCTGCATGAAATTTAATTCCTTAACTAATTAATTTAAATGAATAAAAACGTGATTCAGCATTCAGCCAGTGTTCTGTTGATGATTTCTCTCTCTGATCAATTGCAAGTCAACAATCTCTTAAGAATCTAGCAAATATAGAAATATGTCAAAGATGTAAATATCTAAAATGAAAATAAAAGTTGAAAATGACAAAATTCGCAAAAGACAGTTGTCAAAAAACATTCTCAAAATATTCAAGTATCAAAAATGCAAAATTAAAAAAAATCAACAAAATGTAAATGTCGAAATGTCAAAAATGTCACAAATGACAAAAATGTTAAAAACGTCAAGAATATCAGTCTAAGAAATGTAAATTCTAGATAAAAATGTCAAAAACGCCGTTTTGTCAACTCCTTGCGAAGCGAAATGGGTCATCTAGGTGTCTGCATAATGTGGTTGATCGTGTAGAGATTCAGGCAGATTTACCTCATAGATCTGATGAGATAGATAAATATAGTTAGCTATATTTCTGTATCTATTTCTAGCATAGATGAACTGTCACTATCCACTAAAATTTTTATAAGACACACCATCTTATCTATTTTATGGAGCTCACGTGAGTGGCGGATCTATGATTCTTGTTTGGGAGGGGGGCTTGACCTCGTTGGGGGGAGGCTTGGCATTGCTGAAGGGAGGTTTTAGCAAGTTAAAACACTAAAAAAGCATATAACTTAGTGGATTTTGGGGGAGCTTGAGCCCGCTAATCCCCCTTAGATCCGCCAGTGGCTCACGTTGATCTGAGAAAACTGCTTATGAGAATTTTTGACCACTATGCTCAATTGATATTACCAATTTTTATTTAACAATTTCATGTAAATCAGATGGTTTTTAATGCATTTTCATGTCCTCAAGTTAAATATATTAATATTTTTGTAGACCACTTTTATAAAATTACTCGTATCTTACGATTACATTGGAGAATAAAGAACTTGTTCATATCTTTACAGTACTCATATAATTGACTTATTCTCCAGTTTCCACAATGAAAAGTGACGATTTCACCAAATTTTGCAGACAGTAATGTAGGTTCCTTTAAAAATAAGACATCTACAAAGTTCCAGGCGAGTGTTAGTTATATTTAAAAAAGTATTCTGCATCTTTAACTAACCTAGAAACATGCGGGTAAAAAGAGGAACCCTCCGTTTTTTGTAGTCGATTTTACATTATCGATTACAATCATGATTTTTTACTACAACGAAACCTTTTCTCTTTCGCATTCTAAAATTATTTGCAACAGGATTGTTTTTAACCAGCTCTACTATGAGGTGAAGAAAAAATTTGCAAAATTTATAAGCGGTGAATAACTTGCTACTCTTTATTAGAAATATTTTATCGACATTTTATTCATAAAAACATGAACATACCTGAATTTTCCATTATGCAATATTTTCCAGTTCTATACGCTATGAGCTTGTTATTAATTTTTATTTGAAATTGCATATTGAAACATTTAGAATGCGCTGTATCGGCAGACAACAAATAAACTCAAAAATAAAGCATAAAGGAATAATTAAATCTCCATTGACGAAATGTATCGATTAATATTAAATCCCCGGTAAGCGTTATTATTGCAACTTGATCATAGGTTAAAAAACTCATATGGCTTGTTTTGCTCGTATATGTTATAAATCATACAACATTTCTGTTTTCGTCATTAGTTTTTTTACAAACTAATGCTTTGTATTGTGATATTTATACCTTTCACTAGAATATAGGCGTTAATATTTTGAACACTGAAGAAAAATTGAAATTTGTGTGAGAACTTTAATTTAAAATAGTATATGGTGTCTAATCAATGACAGAACCTGTTAGAACAAGCAGTACCGAACAAATTATGAAAGTATAATTAGAAAAACTGTTTAGAATAATCACAATGTAGATTTATGTTCGCAAATGACACATGGGTACTAGAAGAATTAGAATAATATATACAGAAAAAAGTGCTAGAATTGGGTTAAAATTTATACCGGGTCTTCAAAATCACCCGTACACCCGGGTATGTATCCTTATCGATTGATTTAAACAGGTCGAAAGTTAATTTTTTCAACAAGCATATGTTTATAGCATATTCGGATTCTACTTTGAAAAATAGATATCTTTTGTTACAAACATTTTTTGAGAAATGTATTTTTAGTCCTTTGTAGTACCTTAGAAAAGGCGATCCCCATAATACAGCTTTATATGCAAAACAAACAAAATACTACTTTAACCAAGAGTATGAACTATTTGTCCGAGAATATTTGAAATAAAGCAATAATCACTTCCTGTTCCTTCCAGAAGTGGGAAATTCTTACAAGAAGTGCGTTTTTCTTGAGCGAAATTTGTACATTCGGACTCTATGTAGAAGTAAACGTAACAAGGCAGAATACAAAATTGGTCCCGGAGTTTTTCAAACTCAAAAAACATACGATGTCTCGAGATAAAGTAAAGTGCCTTACTACGCTTACTTCTACATAGAGTCCGGATCCAAGTCTGGAATGTCCATTTCACGCTCAAGAAAAAAGTACTTCCGGTTAAAATTTCCCATCTCCGGAAGAAACCGGAAGTGAATATTGCTTTATTTCAAATATTTTCGGACAAGAGTTCATAATCACATAATCAAATACGGCTTTAATCATGTAGTTAAAGTCGTATTTGATTTGGTTTGCATGTAAAGCTGTATTATTAGGATCTTCTTTGCTAAGTTACTTCAGAGGACTAAAAATGTTAAATAGTAACGCTTTACTTATGATACTTCATATTAATGCTATTAAAAAATGACGTTCCGACATACCATACAAAGGTAATTAGGAAATATTTAATCAAAATGAATTGTTTAATTAATTAATGCCATAAATGCTGAAAATGAAGTCCATTATTCTGGAGACAAAAAACGCATAAGGCTTGTTTAGCTTTCATTATTATTATTTATTAGTATTTCATCTCAAACGAGCCACCTTGAATATCTTGGTTATTTTCAAAACTATTGCAATAAGAAAAAACAGGTCGATTTTTGTTTCAACATAAACAGACCAATTCAGTGACCTTGAGATTTGAGATAAGGAAAATAGGTGTTGTCGTATATCATTTGAAAGTCCTTTTTACGGACTATACCGTCGTAATAAAATTTTTATTGGAATTTCTGTACATGTAATAATAAAACGAATTTACATTACAATACAATGCCTCTAAAGCAAATGTTCAAAGTGTATTCCATTGACTTCCATACAATAGTACAACCTTGATTGAAAGCCGTCTCTGACATGGTTCAGCATAGTCGGTGTTATCTGACAACACTTAGCTATAATTCGTTGACGTTTTTCGTCCAATTTCTCAGTCATAAAAATTTTGGATTTAATATGTCCCCACAAAAAAAAATCCAAATGGTTCAGATTAGGTGATCGGACAGTCCATTCGATAGGACCTCTTCTTCCATCCAGTGACCAGGGTATTCCAAATCGAGGTATTGACGAACTGGTGCGGCGTAGTGAGGAGGAGCTCCATCTTGTTGGAAATGCAATTGCTCTTTATGTAGTAGAGATCATTTTCTAGTTCTTCTATTATCAATGCATTAATTTCATTTTCCAATATATTTTGATAAATTTCACTTTTTAAATTACCAGGAATAAACAGGAGTCCAATTAGATGTTTTCCCAAAATCCCTGCCCAAACGTTTAGTTTTACCGGATGTGGACTATGAGCTTCTCGAAATCAAGTGAAATAGTGCACTCATCCGAAAAGCAAACATTGTACAAGAAATTTGGGTTTTGGATCATACGCTGGGTCATAATTTCACAAAACTCTTGCCTTCGATCCCGATTCATGAAATAATTTAATTTTGTACGGATGGAATTTGTACTTATGCAAAATTCTAAAAACGTTAGTTTTGCTAATACCGGAAGCTGCAGAGATTTGCTGGACAGCTTGCGTGTTTGGTAATAAGTTGGACATGGCCCAATGTAGCCACAGCTACCCTTTCATCATTTACAATTCCAATGGGACCTCTTTTTTTTATTCATTACTGAGCCCGTCTTAAAAAATTTTAAAATCAATTCCAATACGTATTTATGACGAACGTTACGTTAGGGATGGTTTTGGTTAAAAACCCTTGCAGCATAACGAGCACAATTTTGATTTTGGTGACTTACCAGCTCAACACGTTCATGCAATCTGTATACCATAATTATCTTTTAAATTTTCAACAACTCAGTAAAGTAATAACTTGACAGATAAATGTACAATGCTTCAATTGATCGAATAAACGTCAGAACAGATAAACAAACTTGCTGTAAATATCAGCAAAAAATATATGTAATATAAATGAATGTTTACATTTAATGTTTTTCTTATATTCTGTGTTATTGCAGGGTGCGGCAGTGAAACAGGATGGTTTAAGAGCTTACTGTAAAACAACTCCTTTTTAATACTTAACCATGCAGTAAAAACTGTCAATTTAATAATCCGGTTTTACTACTAGGTCCGTTAGGTTTTCTGTTACATGAACAGAAATTGCAATAAACAATTTTACGACGGTATAGTCCGTAAAAAGGGCTTTCAAATGATATAACACAACACCTACTTCCCCTATCTCAAATCTCAAGGTTATTTAATTGGCCTGTTTAAGTTGAACGCGCGCAAGCGCTAATTCACCTCAAAAAATTTCCCCCTCGAAACAAAAATGTTTCTTCTTATTTCAGTAGTTTTGAAAATAACCAAGATATTCAAGGTGGCTCGTTTGAGATGGAATACCCTGTATATTATAACTGAAAATCAATTTTTGTTATATTTTGAATCCAGTTGACGCACATTTGCAAATATTTCTCTGGTTATTTTGGAATTACCCGTTACTGAAGTTCTTCTGCTGACTCAGGTCAAAACATCAAATAACCCTCTCCATTTAATCCATTGATTGAGATAGTGATCATACAACAATTGACAACGAGGACTACATAATGAAGAGGTGCTCCATCTTCCTGGCACTGCAATAAACCTTGTCTAAAGATGTATTTTCGTTTAGTATATTTTCACCATTTCAATTTCTCTGTATAAATAAAGGCGAAAATAGCATCTCTCTCTATACCGGGCTATATATTAATTTTTTGAGGGTACTGAGTATGACCTCTAAATTTGTGTGGATTTTCATCATTCCAGTAACGGCATTTTTTTTATTAACGCATCGGTAAAATCTTAAAATACTTTCTTATTATTTACTTGACAGTAAATACCTCCATACAATTTGAAAATTGTTATCAGGAATGATTTTCGGCATTTGTTAAACCAATAATAATTCAATTAATTGATAATAAAATAATACGTTTTAATAAACAGTTTCCTTAATTAGCCGAAGAATACTTAATCAGAAAAACTTTGTATGCATTAAAAGTGGGGGGTTGCCATGTAAAACTAAATATATACACATACAATAGGTAATTTATACAATTGTATATGCTCCACTGTTTTCTTTGTAAATCTTGTATGTATTTCAATAGTTATTAAAAATTTAGAAATTGTTCAACAATTTGTATTTCTTTTTCAGGGAAGAGCTTCACTTTAACAATAATTGTTTCCACATCACCACCCCAAGTTGCCACTTACAGCAAAGCGATTAAGGTTACAGTAGATGGGCCCAGAGAGCCAAGGTCTAAAACGAGACAACAGGGTTTACATCACTTCCCATTTGGTCCAAGACCCTTTCCACCAGATCCTCTGACAGGGGGTTTACCATTTAAACTAAGCGGTAAGTCAAGTAAATGGATATTGGTGTAAAACATATGAATATATTTTCACTAAAACTATTTATCAATTTAGAAACATTTTGCTAACATTGTTTTTACAATATTGCAATAGATTCTGTGGGTCAATTTCACAATCACTTTCAATTAATTTTACCAAAATAAATTTACTGTTTACAAAACCAAAATGACTAATGCTATCGAAACAGCTACGCCCTTGGTTCGCTGTCGACTCAATTACACGTCGCAAATAAACTACTAAACTACTTACGACACTCAGCCTTAAATAGGCTCGTCGAAGATACGAGAATTCGACGGTTATTTCTGATTTGGCAGAGTGTATTCAGGAATCCTATTGAACTCGATTCTTTCATTAATCGAATTTTTATATTTGCTGGTTTTTTGGGTTTTCGTATTCGAAAAGTTTCATCAGCAATGATTAATATTTAGAAAATCTCTTAAATTTTGGCGACGTCAAATAAATGTTATGACAATATATTTTCAAGTGATATGTCTTCACACCGGGCCTGTAAGTTCACTAAGACCACATACTATGTTTTTGAAGCGAAATCTTCTTAATGGGGCCCACATTTACACATATGAAAATAGATGAGCAAGGAAATGAATTGGATAACTTGAAATTTCATTTGTTTAGACTCCGACCCCGATACGGACACCGACACCACACACTACCTTGATCTTGAAATACCCATACAATTCAGTTCACTATGTAAGAAACAGAGACCGGGTAAAATACATTATATATTATGAGTTTCTTCCATTATATATATATATATATATATATATATATATATATATATATATATATATATATTTAATCAATTAATTGGGAAGCATCCAGTTCACTAGGGTGTCTTTATTACTTTGAAAAGCTTTCAGAATATGTTTATTCCTTCGTCAGTTCAACTAAAAATTACATATAAAATGACAGTAAGAATTGTTAAAATTTTTTTGAATATAAACTTACGAAATGCGAGGTTCTTATTCACCCTAACATTACTAGAGGAAAAAAAGGCCATACTAATATAAAACTCGTCTTGTTCGTTAAATTGCACTATTGATGTTTTAATAAAATTCTTGTTAGATATTTCATGATTGACTGACATTAGTTTGTTTTGAAGTTATTTGAAAGGGATATGATTCGAGAAAAATCTAACTGAAAGCATCGTAATAATAATCTTAATTTGATTTCAACCAATGTCAGACCTGACATAAATATTCTAAAAAGAGAGAATTAAGTTATTATAAAAATATTGGTCATGAGTGATCATTTGATATATTTGGTGTGACCTTTTTTGAAATTTTAACTTGATACATGTATTAATGTAGTATCATTGGAGTTGATAAGAGTATTATTACTGGAAGCCGCCTGCTGTCGTGTACCCATATTTACATCCCGTGGAGAATTATAGATTAATCTTTTTAGAAAACCAGAAGGGTATGAATTTTCTATGAATAATTGATACAGGATATGTAAGTTCTTAAATATGGGTACACGACAGCAGGCGGCTTCCAGTAATAATACTCTTATCAACTCCAATAATACTACATTAATACATGTATCAATTCCATATATTCAACTAATTTCACCTAAAATTTCAAAAATTATTAACACCAACAACAATATGCTAGTGTCTTATAAATCAGCTAAAACTGTTGCTAACATAATAACTAAAATAAAAGACAAAACACCGAATGAAAAGAAATGAAATGTAGTGTACTCTATTAATTGCAAAGACTGTCAAGCTACTTATGTTGGGCAAACATCTAGAAGCCTCAACAGCAGAATAATTTCACATAAGAGTGATATCAGGCTTGGCAAAGAAAGCTGTGCTCTTGCAATACACTGCATCAACAACAATCACACTGCCGATTTCAAAAATGCAAAAGTATTAGAACAAGAAAAAAATCTTTTCAAACGGAACTTCCTAGAGATGGTTTGCATTAATAATCAAGTCAACAACATAAATAAAAGTACGGATTTACAAAATGTTAATGTTATCTATTGTAACTTGTTAGATATTGAAGTTAAAATTTAAAAAAACGTCACACCAAATATATCAAATGATCACTCATGACCAATATTTTTATAATAACTTAATTCTCTCTTTTTAGAATATTTGTGTAAGGTCTGACATTGGTTGAAATCAAATTAAGATTATTATTACGATGCTTTTAGTTAGATTTGTCTCGAATCATATCCCTTTCAAATAACTTCAAAACAAACTTATGTCAGTCAATCATGAAATATCTAACAAGAATTTTATTAAAACCTCAATAGTGCAATTTAACGAACAAGACGAGTTTTATATTAGTATGGCCTTTTTTTTCCTCTAGTAATGTTTGTGTGAATAAGAACCTCGCATTTCGTAAGTTTATATTCAAAAAATTTTTAACAATTCTTACTGTCATTTTATATGTAATTTTTAGTTGAACTGACGAAGGAATAAACATATTCTGAAAGCTTTTCAAAGTAATAAAAAGTATTTCTTTTAACACCCTAGTGAACTGGCTGCTTCCCAATTAATTGATTTTTTTTATATTAATTCAGTCGTTATCATCTATTTCTTATATATATATATATATATATATATATATATATATATATATATATATATATATATATATATATATATATATATATATATATATATATTATTTTTATATTTATTTGTATCAATGATATATAGGAAATGAACTAATATAACATCCAATTAATATAGAAAACCTGCACAAAATTTGCTTTTCTAATAAAAACTCCAAAACTCTCTTTCCGATATATTGCATTACGCATTTACAATTCATCGGATAGCAGCTTCAACTTGCAAGTTAATAATTCAACAAATTTTAAAACTTGAGTCATAACAAAATAGTGACAATTATTTTAATTCTCCTGAAATGTATAACCATACTAATGATAACACAAGGAATAGAAACAGAGACAGGAGATAACAAGAGACGGGAAGTATTATTCCTAAGAAGCTTTCGGTTCCATCATTCAGTCTGAAATGACTGCCCCTCTTTTTTATTTCTTCTAAAGCAGACAACGTTCACAGTGAATCTATCGTAATATATAATACTGGCCTCACGACCATTGTCATTCTTACTGATGATGCCACCGTCTCTGTTACTGACGATTGACACAGGGAGCCAAATTTTGAGTAGCGATATATTACCACTTAAAGTTGGTTTTTGAAGTCAGCATTTGTGTTTTTAATTTATTTACATGCTTCACTTCTTATGTACAGTTCGAGCTATCTACAACTTTTTGATATAATAAATTCGTTAATTATGCTTCATAATTCAAATTACTTACTAGGTAACAGTTTCGTTTTTTTTAACAAAGCCCAAGGGTACAAATCTGATATTAGTGATATAGGTCTATAAATCAGACTTCAACTACTGATTTTTTATTACTTCTTATAACTGTATCAACCAAACTGATTTTTCAATTTTATTACATAGGCAAGGTTCAATATGAAATCACATATAGATTTAATGCTTTTCATACTGACATTGTTAACACATTTATTTTCCCTCTTCTTCCCATTCACAATGCTATACATTAAAAAATTGAAGTCAAATAATAGATATTGTCAAACAGTTTAATTTTAAATTGCACAGTGTTATTTGCTTTGAGGGTTTTTTTTAACTTTTACTTATTCTTTGTTTTAATTGTCATTGAAAATGAGGCCTAATTTAGACACACACATTTTGAAATTTTGAAGAATGGAAAAGAATCCAGAGGTTTTTGGATTTCAGTTTGTTTTTCATTCCCACCTAAATTAATAAGTACTCATTAGTTTGCATGCTAGCTTATCATTATTATATCATATTTACAATATTTCATAATTGGCTAATTAATCTAATAGTTTTCTTATTAAAGACTAACTAAATTGACTAACTTTTATCGTTACCTCATCTATTTTATAAAATTTATTTTATTTTCTTCCGATAACCAAGTATTTGAAAGATATTTAAATTTAATTTACATGTTAAGAGTGCCAGATTAACATATTACATTGACATTATAATCATTTCGAATATTTGTGTAAAATTATACTGAAAATCAAATGATATGCTCTGTTTACCCAAATATAGTTTTTTACCCCTTCGTGGTTTAATTAATGATATGGATGTTGAGCTACAATTGACTATTATAAAACGTAGAGGTAAATTAAAATTTTAATTGAAAAATTGAAAGCTTCATAAAATTAGTTTCATACAATCAAATTAAAATCCGAAAATAAGTCAATAATAATGCAATGCAATATAATTAATTTTATAATGTATAATGACTTTGTTTTACGCTTAGAGTAGCTAAAACGCATTTTGGAAAAAAGCAGTTAACTCTGAATGCAATATGTTGGTCGAAGTTTTTGTGGTATATACTGAGTCTAGTGTAGTTTGTCCAAATTGTTTTCAAGGATTATAATTGAATGTTTGTAGATATGTTAATATTTGCATGAAAATCTATTTTGTGGCAAATATCGGGAATTGACATTTTATAATTTTCTGCCGGACTTTATACGGTCAATATTTTCTTCTTCTGAAAGAAGATATCTATATATCTGTTACAGAAATTGTTTTCTCAAATTATTGCATAATTTTGTAAATTTTTCTATGCTGATAGCGATTATTCGTTTACATGAATTTTCCATAAATTAAAAAATACGTATTTTCGTGGGGTCTTAGAAAGCTCAAGTATTTATCTAATTCGACATTCTCAAGACTCCTTTTTAGTTAAGGGAACCTTGACATATAAAGTGTTGTAGTTCACCACAAGTTCATCTTCATCTTTGTCATCTATCAAAAGTTCTACTTTCGGTATTTAATTATCTTATTGAATTTTTACAATTTTTGTTTTTAAGATCACTTCTCTACTGCATTATATCAAACGCTTTTCGTTTATGTCTTTGTATCTAATAAATATTAATGCTTAGCAATATATATACAAACTTTGTTTACCTATAATGGCTGAAATTTTATTTACACGTTCTTTGTTACTACAGGGGCGGATCCTGACGAAAGCTTCCTGGTTGGGAGAGGTGATCCCATGACAGGGAGGCGATTTAGTACTAAATTGTCCCTAATAGAGGGTGTGGGGCTTCTTTATGTGTTTAAACAAATTAAAAATGGCTCAAGCCCATATAAGTAGCTTTTTCCAAGCTCTTAAAATTATATTTTCTGGTTTTAGTTTTGAATTCACTAACTTGAAAGCTCTCGGAGGGGGAGATCGCTCCCCCCCTCTTGATCGGCCCCTGTGCTGTGCGGTACATTTATGTAATTTCATTACTCTTTGATAGCGACTTACACCTAAGAGTGAAGAAATGATTTAAACACAATTAAGTATAATAATAAGTTTACATACAAAGTTTTGATGTGCTTTGAAAATATATATTGTATATGCCGATCGTGTTTAATATGGTACGTTCTGCAAGCATTCCTACATATTATTTAAATTGCAGTTCTGCAAGATGTACCTAACGGAAAATATCGATTTTGAACCGACTTAATTTTAATGTGATAAGCTATCGTTAAGATTAATGTGCCAGATAAAAAAAGTTCAAACTTTTCGGGTTTTTAATGTTCAGTTATAGCTTCTAAACTATGACCACTTTAGTGAAAAACAAATTTGCTGTTAAATTTTATGTTATTTCCAGTTATGCGTTTTATCAAATTCAGCAGTTCCATGGCCTACTCATTCTTCCGATCTATCTTACGTTTTAAACCTTTTTGTGAGATACTAGCTGTCTCAATAAGTAACGAAATTCAAGCTCTTTTTCAGATATAATTAATAGGACTTTATTTGTGTTCAAATTCTTAATTCTTAATTTAATATGACAAATATCTGTGCACACCCTGTATAACTATAATTCTACTGCACCTTCTATTCCAAGAAACCTGTAATTTCAACCCCGAATTTGCTACCTTATGTATTTTTTTCTAACCACTCTGTATAACTATAATTGCACTCAATTCTCTAACATTTATTAAAATCCATTTAATCATATATTTCCACCCCATTGTATGTTACTGTTAATGGGTTACTCAAAATCAAAATTTTTGGGAACATTTTTTAACCACTCTTATCTATAATTATACTCTGGGCAATATTTTAACTACCCTGTATATGCAACTGCTCATGGACTACGCATCATATTTTTTTACATTTTTGAACCACCCGATAAAACTATAATTCCACTCCAACCATTCGGTATATGCGACTGCCTATGAGCCACCGTACTTACTCTATTTGTTTATGCAATTTTTAATTGTCTTCTCTAACAATAATTCTACTCCGACCTATATTTCAATCACATACATATGCAACTCATCGTGGGGTACCCTATAAATCATTTCCTTTTCTAACATTTTTTATAATCATCCTGTATATCTATAATTCATCTCACCATTTATTGTATCTACCCTATATATATGCAATTGGTTATGGGTTACGAAATGTGGCATTTTTATTCTAGCATCTCTGCATAATATTTTTTTCACCACCGTATAACTGCAATTCTACTGCGCACCTTATTCCAAGAACCCTGTAAATTCAACCGCCAATGGGCTACCCTATATAATAATTTATTCAAACCACCCTGTATAGTTATAATTGCACTCTACTCTATATTTTAAATACTCTACATATGCAATCCAAGAAACATTTGATTTCTAACATATCTGGAATCACCCTGTATAATGATAATCTACAACGCCTTATATCTCAGTCAATTTAGAACATGAGAACACATAACTTTTTACCCATCCAAAAATCGCCTAAGCAGCAATTTTTAGTTTTAAAACTCTCATAAGACACTACACATAAATTTGCATTGAAATTTTTTTCAAGAGCAGTTTTAATCTCAAGTAGGTTACCAAATCACCCTGTATTAAAACTCTTGTAATTTCAGAACTCACCTGTCATAATTATTGTCACAATCTCGTTCGTTCTCGGTAATACGATTTTTCCCGAGCAATCGATTTGTAGACGCCAAAACCCCGAAATGGAATTTCGACAAAGTCATGGTGCCGTTTGCGATAATTTAAATAAGACATGTAAAAAAAAAATTATATGTATTATATAGTTAGATAAATAAATAAAAATATATTTGCAGCATATCACATTTTGTTAAAACATTTAACAATTTTTGACTAACTACTAATATTTCAGGGGACATGTTAAAATTAATTTAAAAGATTACCTTATGTCGAATAAAACAGGAATATGTTACTAATACTAATTCAAGTTTTAAGAATCTGAAGTCAAATGTATAAATTAGCTTTATAACCGCTAAATAGTTTACTTACCTAAAAGTTTTCATGGGGATTATATCAATATATTTAAGAAATAAAATGCACTTGTTAATTTATGTTAAATAATACCTTTATTAGTTGACAATTTTTGTAAATTTTTTCATTGAAATTGAAATTGAAATTGGAAATAATACATTGATAATTTTCACATTGCATTGAGAAGATACCTTAATCTAGCGGCTAACATTGTTATGAAATGTTAAAATGAAATGAAATCCGCCACAATGAGATTAGCTGTGAACATTAGAATTATTGGCATAATGTCAGATATAACTATTTATTTTCAATTTCACTATACAAATACGCAATAAAAATTTCTGATTTTAGTTAATTTGCTTTAATTTAGTTTGTTTTTCTCATTCGAGTAAATCCACCTGACGATTTTCTCTCCAAGCGATCTGGCAGCACTGTTTGGAATTGGCTGTGTGGAGGTTAATTATGACTTTTTTATTTTGTTTTATTTTATGAATGAACTAATATTATAAATAAATTTTACCATTCTGCACTGAAGGTCGTCAGTAGCTACTAAACAAAACAAAAATAAAGTCGGTTAAGGGACAGAGTAGAAAATGGTACCAAATCGTTTTGGGTTTGCCGTTTTATATATAGAAGGTGCTGCAAACCAAATGGAAGTATACAGGGTGTAAACGGTTTGAGTGCAAAGATTTTGAAGAACAATACTTCAGGCAAAAACAAATCAAAAAGCTTTAGAACATTTTCTAAAATAAACTATAGTTTTGCCAAAAAGTACACATAAAGTTAGATTTTATGTAGCCCTTGCTACAGTGAATAATACAATAATTTCGATTTCAAAATGTCGGTAAATCTAAATATGTAAATACTCAATAGCTTATATATCTTTAATAGCCACATTAAAAATGAAAATTATTTAAACTCGAAATATGCTTTTATAATTTAGTGTAAGTTTCTCCGAATAGATATGGCAACGTGGCATACAGACCAGCTTATTTACTACATTTTTTACTTTATCGACGACTGAGAGTTACGATTGTTTTTTGCGATTTCGATTCTTGTAAATAAGAATAGATAAACGGTAAAGTGATTTGAATGATATCTATTTGATGTAGACTTCGTGGTTTGCTTTCCATTTAATATATTTTTTAAATAAATAAAATCGGTTGTGATTAGTGTGTAAGTTCGAAAATTAAGAATAGTGCGGCAGTATTTATTTGTGATAAATAATGGTCGATTATACAATTAGGGAAAGATATGACATGTTCTTAATTTATGGGGAAAGCAGACGTAATTGCAGAATAGCAAGAATGTTATACAGGGAAAGGTTTCCAAACAGACGCCTGTCCAATGCTAGGACATTCGTAGCTGTTTCGCAGAGGCTTCTGGAAACAGGTAGTGTAATACCACAAATAAACAATCGCGGACCACAGCGACATAATCGTATCTTAGCTGCTGAGGATGAAATACTAGACCTTATCGACATCAACCCATATCGTAGCATACGGAGTATTGGAAGTGAGCTGCAAATTTCTCACACTGTTGTTCATAGAACATTACGGGAACAATTGCTCTATCCATATCACATGCAGCGGGTTCAAGAGCTTTCAATTGATGATTTTCAACCAAGACTCAATTTCTGTCGTTGGTTCCTCAGAAAACATCGACAATTTCCTAATTTTGTGAACAATATTTTATCAACAGATGAAGCAAGTTTTAATAGGAATGGTATAATATATTTTCACAATACGCATTCGTGGTCTGAGGTAAATCCGCACGAAATACGCCAGTCAGTATTTCAACACCAATTCTCAGTTAACGTGTGGGCTGGAATAGTTGGTGAATACTTGGTTGGGCCATTTATACTGCCTGCACGTTTGACAAGTGAGAATTACCTTTATTTTTTGAACAACACGCTACCAGATTTGTTAGATGAAGTGAACCTACAAACACGTTCCCATATGTGGTACTTACATGACGGAGCACCTGCCCACGCAAGTCATCTAGTTGTCGACTTCTTAAATAGAACATTTCCCCGTCGTTGGATTGGTCGAAACGGACATATATGTTGGCCAGCAAGATCTCCTTATCTCAATCCTTTAGATTTCTACTTATGGGAACACATGAAAAGTAAGGTTTACACGACTCCAATTATTGACGAGAATGACCTTAGACAACGCATTTTTGACGCTTCTGACGAAATCCGAAATATTCCAGGAATTTTTTCTCACATACGTGAAAATTGAATTAAACGGTGTCGTGCTTGTGTCGATAGTAATGGTGGGCATTTTGAACATTTGCTGTGAATAATCCGTTGTTTCAACTCAGTTCTATCATTATAATAAATTCGGTAAGTAGGATTACATATTTACTTGTCTAATATAAATAATATTAATTAAATCAGTAATAATGACTCTTCGAATAATTTAACTGGTAAAAAACTACATATACAGATCTCTTGAGTTGAATATCATATGTATTTACCCAACTTTGTATAATGGCATAAAAGAAACCGCCAAATACAAATTCTAATTGCAATACCTTGTATTAAAAACGTAAATATTTTCAACAAAATATTTCATACATTTTTATTTAATTCTAAGGTCAATATCATCAGTCAATACAAAAACACAGGTGTTTATTTTTTTGTAGGCGTAGTCATTCCTTTATTATTCGCGCTAAGAGTGAATCTGCTTCGAACGCGAGCGACGTTGCCGGATTGATATAATTTACTTTATATGTTTTAGGGATTTTCTTGGTTATTAAGGCCTACTGACCATAGTGGTATAAGAGTTTTTTGTTTAATTTGGTGTATACTACCTCCACCTAAAATATATGCACTCAAACTATTTACACCCTGTATATAATATTGTGGAACAGCTGAAGGTATTTTAAAAGAACTCCAAGATATTATATTTACAAGTACCGTCGATAACAAATTAAAATTGTGAGTCATATATTTTCTGCCAATACTATACATTTTGTCGTTCAAAGCAAACACTTGTTTTCTCGACGAGCTAAAATTTGATCTGTCTGTAAAAACGATTCTTTTTGTTCATCGATTGCCAAAAAAACTAGCCGGTTATTGTTAACCTCTCTATAAACTCTCAAATGGAAAAATCAGTAATTAAAGTTCATTGGTGAAATTAAAAACTCGCGAGCAAGTAACAATAGCACGTCTGGCTCTGGTTACCGTTACTCCCGGCCACATCTCGGCTGGCCCTGGCTGCCTGGTGAGTTGTGTGCGTTGATGAAAAGCAAAAATCCTCGAACAAATAAAACTGAAATTTCAATTAACCAATTAGAGATTTTAAACATTGTTCGTGGATGCAGTTATATGCGGTATGACGTGTGGCCGGCGTAAGCAGGTTACGTCACTATGGCAACCGCAAAGCACTAGACAAAATATGCAATCGCGGAAACCGATCTGTAGTTGTGGGATTATACCGGGAGTTTAGAATATCCTACATAGAGTTTAAAGTACAAAAACTGAAAAAATATCACAATCTAGAAAGTAGAAGAAGTAGAAGATGGTATATATTTTTTTATTATTGCTAATGCTGTCTCCGTTTTCTTAATAACAGTTAGGCAAGATAGTTAAGGTTTTGTTATCGAAGATCAAATAAAAAATTAGACTTTTATTTCACCTTAAATATACAGGGTGTAAGCGGTATGGGTGCAAATATTTTAATAAATAACAGTTCAAGTGAAAACACATCAAACCCCTTGTAACAGTTTTGAGAAATTATCCACAGATTTGTCAAGAAAATGAACTCCCACAAATTTCTCAGCAATTTTTGCAGTGACAAACACATAATTTCGCATTTAAAATGGGTTTAAAGCTTCAAATACAGATACTAAATAGATTATATGGCTTTATTAAACACTGTAGCAAAGCCAAACCATTCGTTTAACAATGAAAATGTTTGTGTGTATGTCCTTTATAGAATCCTAAACGGCTGGTCCGATTTGGTGAAATTTTTTGTGTGTGTTCAAGGGGATTCGAGAATGGTTCATATTCACAATTGGACCCGGTAGGTGGCGCTAAGATCGAGTTCTAACTCCTCCTAAACGGCTGAAAAATTTAAATGAATTTTTTTGTGTATGTTTGGGTGGGTCTTTGGACGGTTTAGATTTACAATTGGACCCGGTAGGTGGCGCTAAGATCCAGTTCTAACTCCTCCTAAACGGCTGGAAAAATTTAAATGAAATTTTTTGTGTAGGTTTGGGTGGGTCTTTGGACGGTTTAGATTTACAATTGGACCCGAAACGTGGCGCTAAGATCGAGTTCTAACTCCTTCTAACATGCTGGAACGATTTTAATGAATATTTTTTTGTATGTTTGGGTGGGTCTTTGGACGGTTTAGATCGGGTTCCAACTCCTACTAAACGGCTGGAACGATTTCAATGAATTTTGTTGTGTATGTTGGGGTGGGTCCCTGGATGGTTTATATTCACAATTGGACGCGATAGGTGGCACCAAGATCGGGTTCTAACCCCTCTTAAACGGCGAGAAGTATTTTAAAGAATTTTTTTGTGTATGTTTGGGTGGGTCTTTGGATGGTTTAGATTCAGAATTGAACCCGATAGGTGGCACTAAGATCGGGTTCTAGGAATTCCTTTTACTTTTGACAATTTTTTTTCGCACATTAGTATATAGTTTATCGAGTTCTAATATCAAAAAAACATTTGCTGAACCCGGTAATAGCCCCACGACACATTTGGACAGAACAACGTCTGTCAGGTCCGCTAGTTAAAAATAAATCGAAAGTGCATCGCAAACTGAATGCAAAGATAATGCAACATCGCAATAGCTGAGAGATTCCTTACCAACGATTATAACGTCTGTATTTCTTGTTTTTGCATTGCTTGTTTCATGTACATTCTAAAGGCTAGTCGGTAAGTGTGCAGTTTTCGTAAAACATTTATTTATAGTGGAAAATGCTTGACATTTTCAAAAAGTGACTCAAATCTTACAGTTTGGTGCAGTTTTTGTGTTGAAAATAATATCAATGAAGTTTATTTATTATACAAGATATGTGTACAATTACCGAAAGATTTGAATTTAACTACTAATATATTTCTGAATAATGTAGCGGTTACAATAAATCCTTTGAAGTTACTTAGTATTTATTGCTAAATAATCTGTAAGTAACTTTCTGATCATTTAACATAATATCGAGAATATTTCTTTCAAAACTTATATCTAAGAACGAAATATATTACAGGTGTTCATTTTTCGTAAAAGCACGAAGCTACGTTGCCGCATTGACAATAGATTACTTAACGTGTATTTTAGATTTAGATTCTATTTGGTTTGATGTATATTATCCCCTCGTAAACATATGTACGCAAACTATTTACTTCCTCTTCCTACTTCCTCTATGTGTAAATGAACAGCTGTATACTTATATAAAATTGTATCAAGTAAAATTTTGTTGTTGAAAAACCTTTAATTAGACATATATTTTATCTCGCTATATGGATGGAAAGCTTAACGATGTTGATTAACCATGAAAGTGTAGCTAAATCATGTATATATTCGTATCCTTACATCATGTTTATTTCCGCAGTGGTTCACTATATATTGTTGTATACGTACACTCAGTATATGAACATTCTATATTCTTTACGCTGTATACTGCTGCCGAAGCTTCGACCTGAATACGAACATCCTCTATACGTACAGCCTGTATAGTACAATTCTGTATTTTAACACCTGTATTCAAACACCTTGTATACTGCTGTGCACACACAATATACGTACACCTTTTACACATAAGCTCCGTAAACTTACATTCTGTTCACTAACAACTTGTAGCCTTACACTTTGTCTTCTACTACTAAAGTAAGGGAGTAATCATTGCCAAAGAACATCAAAAGATGTGCTCCGACTTCCTTGTCTCGATCGAATTTTTCCAGCGACCTTAAAGATTTCTCCACGGGCAATTCAGCAAAAATTAGTCTATAGATTAACAGTTATTGAAACACAAAATTGGTCGTACCGACGTCTAAGGTGAACTTGCCATGCCAATATTCTGACACCTTGTATTCTTGTATCCTGTATTCTCACACCTTATATACTGTTACAGGTGTTTACCTTATATACTTAAGATCATAAACTAAGGGCCGCATTCATAGTCCTGTCTTAAGTCGGTGCTTAAGCATGCCTTCATAAAGACTGCCTTATCTGTATTAAGCCATGATTTATTCATAGATAGGCGTTAAGATGAACTTTGGTAAAATGAAAGTTTTAAGAATGATCTTATTTTATGTTAGTCTAGCTTTATTGAGACAGAACTTAAGATCAAAGTGTATAAAATAGAGAGGGAAAAGCCCGTAAGACTAATGTAAAATTGAACAAATACGAGTTTCAGCGCCACTGTTGAGTCAGGCCAAATGTAAGGCTTTCAAGAAAATGCGAAATCGGTGCCAACATTTAAATTAGAAAATAATTCAGTTTAAATGATACAATCTGAAACAAAGAAAATGGAAAAGTAATACATATAAATATAAACTAACATAATATAAGCAAATTCTCTCCATTGCTTTCCCTACAATAAACGACTAAACAAACTTTAATATTGCATAAAAAGTATTTATTATATCTACCATCAACTACATGTACCCGAGTTTGTTGATGTTCAGAATACCTCATGTAAATTTGGATATTTTGAAAAACAGTACAGGCATGTGCACTTCTAGTTCATTATGGGACCATATCTGAAAATTACATTCGTGGGCAAACAACTGTCTACAAGATAACAAAATTTATAAGATTTCGAATTATACAATTTTTGATTAATAATCAAATATCAGAATAAAACAAATATTTGTACATTCAGAGATTCGATTTCTGTAAATTTCATTCACGTTTTGAAAACTTGAATGAACTAATCGGATATGAGTGCAATCAATTGCTACATCAAAACTGGGTATTCCAATTGCTCTATGACCAATTCCCAAAAGTTAAAAAATTCTCAGATTTTATAATTTAGCTTCTTGAGTTCGGGGCATTTTTATATACCACTAATTTTCCTTACAAGTAAGATGCTTTCACGGAAAAACTATTCTTGACACTGTTGGTTGTGATACTGTCGTAGTATCACCCGAAATGAGTTGTAAGAATAAATTTTTTGGCTATTATCAAAACATATGTTCATTTCAAGTAAAAACAACTTCTGCTGTTCTTCAAGTCAGTTTTTAACTATAAATAAGAAGTATATTGCTATCTTTTTTGTAACTACCTGAAAACTTACAGTTGCATAAAATTACAAACTTATAAACAACTGAAACACTGGTGAAATTGGTAATCCTCGGTTATTTATTTTAGCCAATCGTTTTTTGAATTCCATTTGTGAATAAAAATCAAAAGTATCTTATTTATCTCCAATGTAGTGTTTAGGAATAAGTGCTATTATATTATCGTCGTCGAAATCAAAATCTATATCAATATTATAGACAATATCAATATCATATAACCCCAAAATATCCATTATTTTTACTATTTTTGATTTAGAAAAGATCTCTCTTTTTTAATAAAAAGGATTCTTTATAAGATTATTTAATTATGTTTTTCTCATGTCTTAGATAGCATATCTTAACAGGTCTGTGAATGTAAACGCTTGATCAAGCTTATGCTTAAGCCGAACTTACATTTAAGATCGAACTATGAAAACCGGCCTAAAACCTTTATTGATATATTAATATAATAAATAACTATTAAGATTTGAATTAGAGCGTTCAACGGTTCAACCTAGATTGGTCGGTCGGTAGTCTCTATATATCTTGTTGAAATATGGGCCCCACTACTTCCTGAAGATAACCTAGTTCTATGTGCAAAAGCACACCATGCCATAACGCCTACTGTTCGGTGTAAATGTTGCTTGACATCAAATTGAGGTAGATGTCTTTCTGTTCTATGTGGTCTAACCCTTCTTCGGCCATCATCTCCACCCAAACATAATCGACATTCATCAGAGAAGACGATCTGACGCCATTCCACATTCCAATGTTGTCTGGTTTTCTGCACCACTCTAGTCATTGCCGTCGATGCTCAACGGTCAGAGGTAGCACAAGATTGAGCAGATAATGCTCTAGTTCAAAAGATTGTTTACGGCGGCTATTCGGGCAATTAAAAGATGGCCTTGTTCACCTAACCACTCATCAACGAAATTTCGAGTAGTCAAAAATCGGCCTTCAAAGGCCATACGTTTTAGACTTTGATCTTTAACTTCATTTGTATGCCTTTGACATCCAGTGCCTACCCTCTCTAAATTTGGGCATTATCAAACGACGCTTAAGAATATCTCATAACAGTAGTTGGATTTTTGTTCGTGCGGTTAGCGATTTCTCGAAAGGAAAAACCGGCCTCCCGTAAACCAATAATTCGACCTCTTTCAAATTCACTGGCTATACATTCTGTATACAGGCACTCGATTTTGGATTCCATCAAACAGTTTGTTTTTTGGCAAGTTTAAAACATGCAAAAAACGACTATAATATTAATTGATAAATAAAACATTAAAAAATATATATAACCGACTTCCACCCGTAACTAAAAAGCTAAAAATAATTATAACAAAATACAACTCTAGCAAATAAATAACACATTCAATGTTGTTAGGTACCTAGCCAGGAAGTAAAAAATGTAAATATTATAAGGTGTTCATTCTGTACAAATTAATTACCTACCAATTTAATATATTTTTGAAGTCGGTGCCAAGCAAATCTAAAATCCTTCATTGCGTACTTATCTACCACTTCATCAAACTTTATTGTTGCTTGGCACCGACTTCAAAAATATATTAGATTGGTAGGTAATTAATTTGTACAGAATGAACACCTTATAATATTTACATTTTTTACTTCCTGGGTAGGTACCTAACAACATTGAATGTGTTATTTATTTGCTAGAGTGTATTTTGTTATAATTATTTTTAGCTCTTTAGTTATAGGTGGAAGTCGGTTATATTTTTTTTAAAAATGTTTTATTTTCAACTTTTTAGTTTTTCTGAACTCAGGTAGTTTTCATTCTTTATTTTTTAATTTGTATGTATAACCTTAATAGATAGAACCAGGTGACATCGAAATGTTTACCAACAAAATGTACTAGTACGCGTTGACTTAATAAGCCCAAAATATATATATGCCTTATGGACCACGCCATGTAACCTTTTTTTCAACTTTTTTTGACAACACTGTACAACTAAAGATAATTCCACTCCGCCCAATATACCAACCATCCTGTACATACGATTGCCCACGGACAAGCATAAATTTGTTAGCTGCCTTCTGTAAACTATAGGACGAAGTAGAATCAATCCCATAGTTACGGAGTCAAATTCGTCCTATATTTCAACCATAGTATATAACTCCTTGTGGGCTACCCCATAAATTATTTCATTTTTAACATTTTATATTATCGCCCGGTGTAACATTCATTCCTCTCCACACTTTATGCAACTTCTTATGGGCTAAAAAATAAATATTTTTTTAATCACAATGTATAAATATAATTTAACTCCAGCATGTATTTCCACATCATATAACAATTTTTTAATTACCCTATATAATTATAATTCAACATTTTTTTCAATTTATTTATCCCACCAAACGTCCACTCCACCCTATATTCCAACCATTCTCCGTCCTATATTTCAGTCATCATATAAATGCAACTCCTTCTATTACTTTACTTTATGATTTTGTTTGCTATAACTAAACACCCTGTGTATAAACGCATCAATAGCATGTTAGAGTTTGACATGTGTTGTCACTGAATTTTCTATTAGGCCGGGAGAATGTGACAACCAAAAGCACCGTCTTGCAAAATGGAAAAAAATGCATTTAAATAGGTATTTGCCTGGTATACAAACAAAACGAGCTTGGTACTCGTTGATTGACGGAACCGAAAATACTATGCTTTACTACTTAATACGCTTGAGATGTACAAAGAAAATTTTCAAATTCGCAATTGAAACTTCCAGTGCCTAAAATTTCCGCACTATTACGTTGGAATTAAAATATTTATGAGGAAATGTCTCTTATGTCATTTTGATAAGAATTTTGTAATTTTCGGCGATTTTCTGCAAAACTGCAAGTTGCACGTCGCAGAAAAGTTTATGAGATCACCTAATGATCTTCCTTAATAGATTACACGTTAAAAAACTATACACATCCATAAGGAGTTATCGAAAAATCGACTAAAATATTAGGGATATTGGTCGATTTCCATGCACCCATGTGTTCATTCACAAATTTCAGGGCTTTACCAATAGAATTCTTTTCCAAGATTTGAAGTTTCACCAATCCGAATATATATATATATATATATATATATATATATATATATATATATATATACATCCATAAGGAGTTATCGAAAAATCGACTAAAATATTAGGGATATTGGTCGATTTCTATTCACAAATTTCATCACTTAACCAATAGAATTCTTTTCCAAAATTTGAAGTTTAACAATTTTTATTTTATTTAACTTTATTAAACAAGAGCATATTCATCCAAAACGGGTCGTCACCACAGTAGAAGAAATCAGGTAACATACGTACAAAAAAATAAAATAAAAAAAACGCGACGAATTGATAACCTCCTCTTTTTTGAAAGTCGGTTAAAAAGGTTTAAATGAAAAAACATTAACTAAACTTTACCAAATTTTAATCATTTACTCCTTACTATAGCATCTATGTTTTACCAAATCAATATTAAACTTAAACATCTTCTGGATATTGCTATTTCTTTGTCAGAGAGTATATGTTAAGAACAGCATAAAGATAATCAAATATGATTTTCATATAAATAACAGTCAATTTTATTCAAATTATTCGCAATTATTTACAGACTCATAAAAAACTGCAATTTAGTGGAATATTTTAGTGATAAACTTAAATCACCGACTGGCATTGTGGAAGAACATTACGGTTGCTTTCGGATTTTGCGATGGCTGTTATTCAATTATAGTAATTTCGGATCGAAATGTCGAAGATCCGGCTACTGGAATCTGTTTAAGCCCACATTAAATAGAATAATGAACCAATATAAACACGAAACGAGGAATATTCACCAGAGTAGTCAACTGCGCAAATTAAAGTGGCTTTATATTCCTCTATATACTCTTTGACGTGTAGGTACGTACGTACCTATTTTCACTTTATAGGGTGAACACACGTAAAGTTTACGTTCGGAAATTTAATGGTCGAGTCATTTATGATGTCAATCTAGCGTATATTGCGTCATCATAAAACAAGTAAATGACTAGGATGAGCTGACTCCATTATCTAAATGTTACGAGATATACTGTTTTGATTGACTTGTATAATTATATATATATATATATATATATATATATATATATATATATATATATATATGTCTAGTCGAAGGCTTTCATGGATGGAGCAATATGAAGAAATATTTATCCGGGAATACGTTCGTCGTTTGAACATCGCGTCGGTTTAGGCAGGGGTCTTTTCTCTATTTCTATAGCGTAGCGAATAGTAGATGCCCTAAGGGAAGAGATATTATAGTCCTACTGTCCTCGAAGTTGATAGGGTCCCGTTTGGATATGATGATGCGCGAGAGCTGAGGTCCGATCGTTTTTGCGAACTGACAAAGAATGTTCATTTACTCTATGTTTGAGGCGGATGTAGGTACGACCGATATAGCTTTCTGGGGTATTGCGACATGGAATTTCGTAAACTCCTCGATCCTGGTTAGGTACTTTATCTTTAGGGTTCCCGGTTAGTTGAATAGTATAGATCTAAGAGTCACAACGAACTTAATAATCTTCAACAAATACTTTGATAAAACGGTTATCATCCAGACCACATCGCGCGCATAATTAGTCAATCGCAACAACCCCCAAATACACCAACCCCATCAGAAACAGGCCAACAACACCGGAAAGCCTTCCTTTCGTACATTCGAGGAGTTACTGACAATATAGCACGGATCCTACACCGACATCAAATTAAAGACAGTCTTCAACACCAGTCAAACTATAGCCAACTTTTCGTAATTAATCGAAAAAAAAGTTATGTTTGAGCCCTGTTAAGGACATATACCTTCCCACGGGTGCGTTTTAGGGCAAAAAGTCCCTATTAACACTTTTTGTCTTATTTTAATGAGTTGCATACACATCAAAAGTTTGGAACCAGATTTTAGAAACACTCTATACGCCTGGTATTGATCTTGTTTTGGTCTCGTTTTTGTAGCGAGAATCTCTCAAATCTTGCAATTACCTTAAGCCTGAAGTGTTTCTATTTTTATTGGCACAATTTACAAATAACAAGTTGTAATGCATGAGTTATTTTAAAAAACTCATCAAACTTACTTTTACATCTTTTATCGAATTCTACAACTCTCACTACTACGACTAGAAATATTTGAATTTTCGATACTCGTGTCAAATTGTAAACTTATCACTCTAAGAACAACACAGGTTACTGTGGGGGTTTTTGAGCTTATTTAATTTATAAGTTATGGTAATGAATAAACTTATTGCGTTTTTTTTGCAAATTGTGAATCGACGTCTAGCCGAATTAATTTTATATGGAAATTTTAATAAACTCTATTTTTTATTAGTGTGATTTTGGTGGATTCGTCAAGGAAGAAATAATAATAATGTGTTTCGTGGTATACATATATTCCAAGTCCATAGTCCAAAAATTAAGCTTGGGGACACCTTGGAGCTATAATGAATACAGGGCAAAGAGAATCATTCAGATTCATAAACAAAAAGGTACACGAACATACAAATAATTTATATTCAAAAAAGAACCGACTCCAATTGACTTAAAATAAAAACCGTTTTGCTCCACTCTTATTTCGACCACCTAGTATATGCAAGTACTTATGTCCCACCCAATAAAATATTTTTAGAATCATCCTATATAACAAATTCAATTGCAACTTATGTTTCAACCATCCTATGAATAGAACTGCTTATGTACCACCTAATATTACATGCACGCACGTACTCACCTACAACCGTATACCATATAGAAGAGTTCGCCGACATAGCAATTTTCGTTTCGATAAACTAACGGAATAATTTCTGCCATTTCACGCGATTCTAAGCGCCCTAACTTAACTTCGTCTCTAAAAAACTTACTTCAAACGAATTAAAATGAAAATTATTACAAACACCCTGTACGATATACTTTCATGGCATATTTTGACATTTAAACTAGTTATTTATAGTGAAAATTTGACATTTACCATGATGTTTACAGTTTTTTTGCATATATTTTTCCGATTTTCAAAAAAATGGTAAGTTTTACGTTATAGAAAAATATACGGAATCAAGCTGGAACATATATTTTTTATAATATTCATATTGCTTGAACGATTTTAGAGAAAACAGTGAAGATTCATTGAAATTCATTGAAATCTAGTCCCTTATTTATTTTTTTTTATAATTTTTGGGAAAACCGTAAATCTCATGTAATAAACAATTACATGGGACCTTTCTGTAATGTTTCTTAATATATTGCAGTTTAAATCATCAAATTTGCTCAAGCCGTTTTTGAATAATCGCTCGTCATACATAAAAAAAGTTGCATACGAATTGATAACTTCCTCCTTTTTGAAAGTTGGTTAAAAAAGAAAACAGACAACGAATTGAGAACCCGCCTTATTTTTAAAATTCCTTAAATATATATTTACATACAAATTATGAGATATTTTATAGCATCCATAAAATTCTTGAACTTTTGTTAATACAACCAAATATTGTGAAAATATTTCTCTCCCCTTTACATTTCCTTCACGTCTATCAAACTTAGTGAAGTCTGAATACCAACAAAGTCGCTCGTCTTCACCTTTAACACACCTACTTGATATTCAAACCATTATCAACAGCTCAACATTGTTCTTGTCGATAATGTCGATATATCTATACTTCCCTGTCAACATAATAACGCGATATCAATTTCGATATGGTAACGTGTCAGCAGTCGGCAAACAGTATCGATTTTTAACCCCGGTTTACAACCCTTTACCGTTTCATCACGATATGTTTACTTCACTAAATACATCGCAATTGTAGAACAATGTCGACTTCTGACATCTCTGCGAATCGCTGTTAGTTGCGCTCTTTGAAGTGCAGGTGGCAGCATTGGTCATGCAAATGAACAATTAAAGAAACTTCTCTGATTAATTATATTAATGAAATTTTCTTTAGGATCTTTTTATTGTAAATAAATTATTCGCAGCTCCATGTATGAAAAAACCGGGTTACAACTTCGTTTCTTAAGTTTTTAGCATAGAATAACATTTGAAGAACTGTAGGAAAATCAATATGAATTATAATATTAAAATTTTCCCGTACTGTTCTGAATTGCCTTTTTAGGGTTCCGTACATACAACAAACGAATACCCTTATAATATCACTCCGGATTTCTCCGTTTTTCACATCACAGCAAATTTTCTCAGATACTACTGAAAGGAAAGATGCCCAGAGCAGGAGACTAAAACTTTGAAAAACTAGGAAATATAGAACGTTGCCCAAAGTTTACTGGAAAAATAAGGATAATTTTAATTTAGGGGGGCAAATTAAATGGAAAATTTTAATTAATTAACGCATTATGTCATACATGAAAGGGCTCATTCTGAGGAACAAAAATAATATAAATCTGTTGTTAAAAAGTTGTTAAAAAATATGCAAAATTCGACCTAAGTATCGAAAAGTATAACACAAATTCTAACAGTAATATAAGTTTAAATTAAATTACTTTTTTGTTTTTTAAACTAATGTATCAAGCGAAAATCCTAATCTTAATGTTGGGGGCCAAATTAGCAAATTTAGTACATATTTTTATAATAATTAACCTATTAATGTGGCAGATAAAAAAAAGAGCGGCGGTTATTTGAGACTGAACGATGGAAGCGAAAGCTTCTTACGAATTATATTTCCCGTTTCTTGTTATCTCCTATCTCTGTTTCTATTTCCTTGTGTAGTAATGGTTATAAATTTGAGGAGAATTAAAATAATTGTCACTATTTTGTTATGACTCAAGTATTAATCCTTATGTGTAAGTTAATTCTTAATTTAAATTTGCCAAATAAAATTTGTTGAATTATTAACTTGCAAGTTGAAGCTCAAATCCGATGAATTGTAAATGCGGCAAAAAAATTAACAAAATGTGTATGCAATTAATAGCGTTTTTTCTGACTTCTGACATATTTCAAGTCCCGTAATGCAATATATCGCAATGAGAGAAAATTAGAAAATCAAATTTTGTGCAGGCTTTCTATATTAATTGGATGTTATATTAGTTTATTTCCTCTATTTTATTGATATTCAATGAAAAAAGCAACTCATAATATATTTTACCTAGTCTCTAATTCTTACACAGTGTATTGTATGGGTATTTCAAGTTTGTGGTGTCGGTGTCGGTGTCGAAGCAAATTAAATCTCAAGTTATCCTATTCATTCCCTTGCTCATCAACTTTCATATGTGTAAATGTGGGCTTTCGCTTCGATAAAATGCTTTGTGTCAGAAATAAATGTGAATTTTATAAATTTAAAACGCTTAGTTTAAAGGATATTAAGATAAGAAAATGCACTCAAATTTCAAAGGTGGTACGGAACCCTTAGTATGCAAGTCCAACTCGAACTTGACTAAACTATTTCTTTAAATAGAGTTCTTGCTGCAACATTTTTGTGAACACGTCTGTAAATCACTTGGCCGTGTTGTATATGGTGCGGTTGTTCTAAAATTTCCTGCAGGTACATTAACAATTGGGAAGAATTCTAATCAAATGACCTCGATACTTATCATGGACAGGAGATGAGAGATTATACTATGGAGGACAAGTAAGGAGGAGTATCTTCCTATAAAAAAAGTTTACCAAATAATAATAATAAGTATCATAAGTTGGTGGCAGGATGCTGGGAAGGGAACGAGAATAACCACAACTACACTCACCAATACAGTCACAACAACAAAGTGATCATCACCAACGGAGTCAAACGAGAACGAGAACTCCACCCGCAGAAAGTGTTGCGAAGGATCAACAGCCAGCGCTCACTCAAGCGGGACTGAAAAGACAGCGCATGAAATGGACTAGCGCCATGAATGAATTTATAATGCGCAGAATTAGGAAGCTTGGCCAGGATAAGACTGGATATTGCCAAATACACCATCAAGAGTTCTGTGGTGAGTACCCAGAGCTTCAAGTTACCGAACAGAGAGTCGCAGATCAATATCGTGTCATCTTGAGAAATGGCCTTATTTTGCCTGAACAACTGGACACAATAAAGAGCGAAGTGGAGCGCGAAGTATTTCGCCGAAATACAATCGATGAAGAGCCTCAAACACCTTTGGCACAAAGAGCGGACGAGGCTCAAAATTGTCAACAAGAATAGCCAACCAACGCTGACCTGCAGAAATGGTAGGAGCTCTTATAGAGTATAGTGTAACAGATCTACTGACTAGTCCAACTCTTCCCAAACTAAGATCTTCTAAGAAACTGGGTATCATCTTGCAGGCTATGAACAAATTTATGTTGCCAAACTATGTTTTAAGTGCTAATACGTGAGAGTCGCTACACACAATCATCTACTGTGCTGCAACTTCCATCTGCAGAACAATTGGGGTCGCAATAAGACCAAAGCAAGACCCTCCCCAACTTAGACAAACAGCTCGAATACCACCTTGGGAAAGAAGGCTTGAAGGGAAAATCATTTTTCTTCGGAAAGACGTTGGAAGACTGACCGAGTACCAACGAGGAGTCAGGAACAATAGAATAGAAAGACTTGTCAAGACTATCATGGACAATAACCGAATACACTCCCAGTGGGATGGAGAAAACATCACATCTCAGCAGTGTCTCGACAGTCTTCGACAAAAGCTCTCCGTCTACACAAGTCGATTGAGAAGGTATAAAACCAGTAACCAACGGAAGATAGACAAAACACTTTTCCGACAATCTGAAAAAGCCCCTAGTTAGCCCAGTAAAACAGACATCGAGGAATTCTGGAAAACACAGCTTTCCACATCAATTTCCTATAACACGACAGCCAGCTGCATTTCAGAACTGTGATACCATGCAACATCAACCATTTACAACGGAAGACACATCCAACATAATAAATCACCTCCATACCTGGAAAGCATCAAGAGCCGATGGTGTGCAAAATTACTGGATAAAGAAACTGTACGCAACCCACGAAAGACTAACAGCCCTAATTAATAACATAATTACCCACCCGCACAAGATGCCTAGTTTCCTTACGCATGGTGCTCCATACTCTTACTAAAGGACATGTACACATGTACAGGACCCAGCAAAGTACCGACCAATCACTTGCTTTCCAACCTTATACAAACTCATAATACCGTGCATTAATCATAGCATTTTCAAACATTGTGAGCTGAAAAACATAATTCCTCAACAACAAAAGGGATGCGTGAAAAATTCGATGGGGTGCAAAGAATAACTGATAATTGATTCCGTTGTCTACAATCAAGCCCACGCCAAACGACGAAATCTCTACAAGGCATGTGTGGACTACAAAAAGGCCTTTGATTCAGTTCCACATGATTGGCTTATTAAGGCACTGAAACTCTATAAAGTTAATAATTGTATGTCCACCTGGCAAACCAAAATCTCACTGAATGAAGCCAACTGTTCGATACAAACTGACCCCATTCCAATCAGCAAGTGTACATTCTAGGAAGACTCTCTTAGCCCGATCTGGTTCTGCCTTGCCATGAAACCTCTCTCAAACAAACTGAACTCGAGTAATTTTGGGTTTAGTCTCAAACACAACAAGGTACAAGCATTAAAGATTTGTTAAACATGGACGACTTAAAGTTGATGGCAGCTACGAAACAACAGCTGCATGATATGCTTGTAATAGTAGAAGGGTTCTCTAGTGAGATCCATATGAAATTTGGCCTAGACAAATGCCGAATTATTAATATAGTTAAAGGCAAAGTACAGCAAGGGAACCACGAAATGGGACATGGCACCTCTATTGAATCTATGGGAGAAGGTCATACTTATAAATACCTTGAATAAAGCAGGCTCAACTTATTGATCACTTCACCATGAAAAAGAACCTAACAGCAGAGTTTTATAGAAGGGTAAGACGACTGTTGAAAACCAAGCTAAACAGTAAAAATCTATTTCAGGCTATTATCACCTATGCGTGTTCAGTGCTCAGTTACTCTTTCGGTATAGTTAATTGGTGCAAGACTGAAATTGAACAATTACAACGAAAAGTTCGAGTTTTACTAACAAAAACTAAAAATTACCATCCAAAGAGCTCTGTCGAAAGTACAACTTTGCCACGGGATGAAGGAGGAAGAGGATTGCCAGATCTAAGCAAACTGTTAGATCAACAAATTTCTATTTTGCGTAGTCATTTCCAGAAACTCGCAGAATTTTCTGATCTGCACAGGAGTTATGTGCCAGGTTGATTACTCAACACCACTGCGACTGACACAACAACACGTCCAATTACACCACCAAACCACTGATCAGAAACTGCTGAAATGGAAAGAGAAGCCCCTTCATGGAAGATATTTAAATGACGTCAACCAAGAGTATGTCGGCAGTGCAGCGTCGAACTACTGATTGATCTCTGGTCATGTTTCCTGAAACGGAAAGTTTTATATTGGCAATCCAAGATAAAGTAATTCCAATTAAGAACTATTTAAAGTACATCGTTTAAAAATCCTTCTGTTAACAACGACAGATGCAGGTACGGGTACCAAACATCTGAATCTATCCAACATATTATAGGAGAACGATACGATACTGTGGCAAAAACACTGCACCTGGAACTAGCACTGAAACTTGAACTATCACAGTCGGTGAGATTACCATTACTATAAATACAAACCAGAATCTGTTTTTAGAAAATAACAACTACAAGCTGTACTGGGACCGCACGATACTGACTGATCGGACATTTGCTCACAATAGACCAGATATATTTTTGGTAGATAAAGTCTCTCGGAAGACAACATTGCAATTCCTAACAACAATAATATAAATATCAAGCAGGCTGAGAAAATAACCAAATATAGGGATTTGGAATTTCAAATAATGACTCAGTGGGACATGAACAACACACGAACTGTACCAATTGTTATGTCAACGACAGGATTAGTCCCAAAACATCTATTAATCAATTTAAAATACCTCGGTCTGGACGAACATCTTTACCAAAAAATGCAGAAAGCCGTCCTAGGATATGGGGGTTTAGTGAATTTCCCATAAAGGCACGGTATGCGTGCCCTAAAGGGGGTGTGCTGCCATACATTGTATGGTCAAGTCGGGATAAAGTATAATAACAAACTAATATGCAATGCCAGCAAATTTGTTTATCCAGTTAATACAGTACCACACAATTTTATCGATATAGTTGTATATGAGCTGCAGAGATTATATCCGGTGGACGTCGGTATAGTTAACTTGGGTAATAAGGGCCCCAAATTACAAAACACAGTAAGGCCAAATAAATAGATTCAAAGATTGTTCAATAAAAACACAAACAAGTGAGTCTATAGTGTGTACAAAATTTGGAATACAAATGGTGACGACTCCCTTAAGTTGCCTGTAGGGATAATGTAATTGGGAGATGTTGGACTAACCTGCTGATCTTCTGTAACGAAGCTGAAAAGTCTTGACTTGAAATTAATTAAAATGAAAGCACACATCCTGTGTGATCTATAATAATCAAATCTTCATCATCAAATAAATAAAAAGATCAACAATTATTTTCTGATATATTTTGCGCAGAAAGTTTATGCAATATTTATTTCACATTTTTGGCATCTATTTTCCGATTTTCTGGAAAGTGTATGTAGTACGTTATATTGTACTGTGTATATACAGGGTATTCCTAAATTGGAGGTACAAACGAAAAGTGGAGATTCCTTGAATAGTTTTAGGAAGAAAAAGTCTCATAAACATGGGTCCGCAAACGTTTCGTTTTCAAGATACAGAGTGTTAAAGTTTCAATTTTTTTCAAGTTTTTTTCTCATAGTATCTGCACTTCACAAGATATTCAAATGAAATTTGGCATTGATATTACAATTAAGAGTTTACACCTTGTGATATGCCAATTTCGATTGCAAATATAGAGGATGATATTTTTTCAGGAACACTGTCCACTGTTGTCCTTCAGAACTTTTTTTTGGTGAGCCACTGGTACTTTCAAAAATCGTAAAGAAAAGCTTTGTTGTTATGTTCTCTTGTAGTTTTGTCGTATCTACTACCGATTTCGAGAAAATTGAATTGAATTATTAAACTAGCAATGATTCTTAAAGATTCCATAAACTGGTATAATCATAAAAAAAAAGTATTACTGCAAGAAACGTACAACTCAAAAATTAATCATAATAAAAAACTAAATAACAACAAAGGAACTAAACTACAGCAATTCATCATTCATCATAAGAGGAATATCATCCAATAACAAGGGCAAATCGTTCTCTAAAAAATGTCTGTATGATTGACCAGTAAGTCGCCCTGGCAAGAAGAAAGGACCAATCAAATAATCGCCAATATTACCACCCCACACATTTAATGAAAATTCCTCTTGAAAATAAGCTTCTGCAATTGCATGTGGATTCTCCTCAGCCCATATGTGTTCATTATGAAAATTTTTGATTGAAGTCCTTGAGAAACAGGCTTCATCAGTGAATAGGATTTGGCAATCAAAATGAGGATTGTTCAATAGTCTGTTGAGGTACCATTGACTTGGATGACAATCTCGAGGCAAGAGCGCCTGCACCCTCTGAATGTGATAAGGATAGAGCAAAGAATCCCGCAAGATCCGCCAAACAACTTGATGACTTGTATTTAAGGTAACACTAATTTTTCTTGTACTGGTTCCTGGATGTTCTTCTATTTCGTTCAGCACTGCCTCTTCGAGTCGTGGTGTTCTCACACTTCGTGGTCTACCTGCATTAATATTTCTCGTAGAAAAAGATCCAGTTTCTGAAAGACGGCTGTGAATATTAGAGAACATCCGATCACCAGGCATCACTCTATTGGGATAGCATTCCATGTAGATGCTTAGCTTCTCTTGAATTACAATTTGCAAGACCATACGTGAAATGCACGTCAGCCATTTCGGAATTCGTAAAATTCGGCATGTTTTGATATTAAAATGCAACCATCTTTAATTTTCAAAACACAGGAGTTTAATTTGATGTGTCAAAACTCACAATAAATTTATTCATTCACCACAGCCTACTAGGTAGGTAACTAGATTTCTATGACAATTCGGAATTTTCTGAGGATTTCAAGAGAACCATTCAAATTTTTTTTCTCGAAACCGGTAGTAGATACGACAAAAATACAAGAGAACATAAAGTTTGGTATAACAACAAAGCTTTTCTTTACAATTTTTGAAAGTACCAATGCTCACCAAAAAAAGTTCTGAAGGACAACAATGGACAGTGTTCCCGAAAAAATATCACCCTGTAGATTTGCAATCGAAATTGGCATGTCACAAGGTGTAAACTCTTAATTGTAATATCTATGCCAAATTTCATTTGAATATCTTGTGAAGTGCAGATACTAGGAGAAAAAAACTTGAAAAAAATTGAAACTTTAACACTCTATATCTTGAAAACGAAACGTTTGCGGACCCATGTTTATGGGACTTTTTTTTCCAAAAATTATTCAAGGAATCTCCCCTTTTCGTTTGTACCTCCAATTTAGGAACACCCTGTATAACGGTACAATCGAGAAAAAAAATTGTTCAACTGTTTCTAGATTTTCTGAAGAACTATAAATCTCCTGTTATAAAACAGATATATGGTACCCATTTGGGATATTACTCAACACAATATAGTTCAATTTCTCGCAATTTATTAAAGCGTTTTTAACGTAATCGATGAGAGTACATAAAAAATCAGTCAAACGAATTAATAAGCACCTCAATTCCGTTAAAAAATAAGAAAAACTGAACTAAAACGAATCTGGAAGGAGAAATTAGTTCAGATAATCTTTTTAGTCTTGTCTATCACGGAGGTAGGGTCCAAACTCACTGAATACTTTTTGAATAACATAGAACTCGAACTAAATTGCAAAAAGTACAAAAAGTTATCGTAAGACATGTGCCATACTGCCCGAAATTTTTAGATCATGGTTGGATTGCTACGTCCATCGATTTACCCTCATATCACGATTAGGAGGCTACTTTTATAGAGATTTACAAAATTTAAAAAGAGGCGGCAGTCATTAAGACTGAACGATGAAAGCGGAACCTTTCTACGAAAATATATTTCACGTCTCTCGTTATTTCATTATCTGTTTCTCTTTCTTTGTGCCATTCATAGTAATGACGTGTAAGTTAATTTTTAATTAAAATACATTAAATTAGAGTGGCGTTGATGTAGCAAGGCCAAAGTTTTTAAAACATATCATAGATATTTAGGAGAAAAATATATTTTATATATCCTTAGTTGGAAAAACAGACAAAACCGGTTTCTCCATTTTAATATTATTTTATAGAGAGCAATTCACATCATATTCTCTTTCTACATCAATATCATTCTGGTCACTTCTTGAACTCGTTATTCAATGCTTTCAACTGGAGTGGAGGTTTTTTCAGTTTTCTCCTTATAAGTTTTTCAACCTGGTCTCTACCATTCATAAACTTTTTCACGTTGCCTTTCTTGTGGTGTTCTACTGTGTCGTCCTTGTCTCTACCATCCATAAATTTGGTAATTTTACCCCATTTTTGGTGTTCGGACTTCTGACGTATGTCAAGTCTCTAATTTAAAATATTTGCTTCAAAAATGGAAATAGTAATAATAGTAACTCTATCCAACACCACCAACAAAGGCCCTGAAGAAAACTGGGCAAAGGCTCCCACAGAACATAATCCTTTTGACATCTTATATATTTGAGTTTAGTAAATTGAAAAAATTAATTATAAAATACTCGAAAGTTACTTAATTAAATTTATTTTAATCTATTGTTTCTTGTTTCTAGTAAGACATAAATAATGTCTATTATTCATATACAAGATAAGACACTTTTATATGACAAGAAACAGTCCATGAAAAGCTGGCAGACTAATTATTTTAGCTCAAGATAACGGAAAACAAAGCTGGAACGAAAGTTCGGAAATCCAGAACAAGTTTCGCACGTATGCCATTTTACAGTCAAACAGCAATGAATAATTTCCCAAACTATCTTCCGACTTTTTCCTCATATGAGTTTCTGACTGGCGGACTGGGTGGAAAATGAATTTTCTTGGCGTGTCGACGGCTGGTGAGCAATTTCCCTTCTTCCACAGTCGCGAGGAAAACGATATTTGCAAGTGTCAGTGGCACAACGCCTTTCTACGCCGCTCCACCGTTTCAGAAATGCTACATGAGAGTGAGGGTGACTGTGTCTGAGATATCAGCTCCCGAGATATCACCAGCAACAGCAGGCGAGACTATAACTCAATTACACACTTTGCACCCAGAGCGTCGTGCTCAGAAACCTTTTCTGCTTGCTTCTCTATCCTTTATGTCATCATCCCTTTCACCCCCCCCCCCCTTTAGCTGTGTCTAGCCGACGATAGTGGAGTTACTTTCACAGATGTTTTGTTAAATTTAGTTTAAAAAAATAAAATAAAGACTATTGAGTTACTAGGTCATTAATAAATATATTATTCACTTACCTTGTAAAAAACAACCAACAATATTTGGCAATTTTTCTGAGAATTGAGAATGAACGGAAATTTACTTAAAGTGTTTATTTAAAAATGAGCAAATTATTTATTCTTCTAAATATATGATAGGGGCAAATATTACAGGTAACGTAGCAGGAAATTCCAGTGATATGTGATAAATAAGTCTCTTGTCTTAGTTTTTTTATCATTGATTTGATTTCACAAAATTACGCGATTATAGCTATAAACCGACTAAATTACCTACTTAACCCTAAATTTTCTTATTTATGAGTGGATTTAAAAATTTTGTTATGTGCTAAGGCAGAACGGATTCAAGGAGGTCTCTTTTTGGTTACATAGGTTTTGGACATCGAAGTTATACAGGGTGTTTTGTAGAAGGTGCGCCAAACATGGTGGGCGGATAGGTGAGCTGATGTGCGGGTTCTTGACAAAACGTCTTAAGCGACAAAAGAGAAATTTTACAAGAGACGACTTTTTGTTTTGGGGCGAAGCAATATTTATAAATTAGGGTCAGTAAGGGCTCATTTATCACTTTTGAGTTTGCAGAAACCGAAATAAAATAGATATAAATATTTAAGTCCTAAGTTATACGAATTTATGCAACATAAGATATATGTTTGGGCAGTTTTTTTTCATAAAATGGCTTATAAGATACGATATTATGTTTCTTTTCACATAACACCATTGTACAATGAATGTAGTTTTCATTTGCCCTTAAATTAGGAGGCATGCAATTAATATTATTTGTTCATAAAATGTTTGACAAACCACTAATGAAATTTTTTTCAGTTTTGCTCCATCACTCTTCATTTCTTAAAATTCGCAATTTTTCCCAAGGCTTTTAGCGATTTTGTGAAGGTTTTCAGTGAAACTGAAGGGATAAGGAGCAATATTAACTATAGATTCAAATCTAGGGGGCAAAAATACATCGAAAACCATATGCCTTACCTAAAGTTCACATAACTTTTTTTGTTGGCTAGCGTAATTAGCGGTCAGTACCAAAACTTTTTTAAGTAACGTAGGTACCCCAAAAATTACCTTATCCGACTGGCGCTTACGATCATTTGTTGGGCAAGCAATTTTGGGGTTTGATATAAAAAGTTTACAAAAAAGTGGCGCTAACGATAAAATAAATCCTAAAAAAACTAAATGATAACCTTGTTGTTCGGATACGATATTTTATAAGGATGTGCCATTAAGATTGAAGAATCGTATATGCCAAAAAACCTTATTTAGCAAGATTTGTCGCTTAAGACGTTTTGTCAAAAACCCGTCGATATTATGTAGCCCATATAGCATCTGGATAGCTTATGGTTTTTGTAATTTGTCATTTAATTGACAGATTTTTTCAAATCAACTTTTTTTATTTATTTATTTTTCACTGTACCTTCACCAAACAAACTTAAATCTAATCTATGATGTTTGTTTGCTCTTTTGCAATCGATATTAAACACAAATAATATGTGATAAAATGATATGAGTCCGCAAATGGCGAGGTTCCACAAAAGAGTCATTAAGTTAAACACCTTATCACGTTACAAAAAAAAAGAAACACATCGAGAACGCTCACAAAAACTTCTATACCTCATCTCCTCGCCAACGATATACTATATGTATTGGAAAGTATTTAGTAACAATAAAATTTGAGATTGTAACTTACAAGATTAGAACTACAAAAAATAAAACATACAAGTTGTCATAATTTGTTATAAATTTTGTTCAAACTTGCTTCCACCGCTACGGATGCAAGAGCATTTTTTCAAATGCAACGTTTATTCTTTCCCTTATCTATCTCGTAAATGACTTTTTTAACGATTTACTATTGGAAGAAAGACTAATAATATTCCAAAACGATGGCTGTACAGTACATTATAGGCGAACTGTCGGAGAGTTCCTGGACAATTCATTCCCAAACGTTTGGATTAGGAGAGTTGGCCCTATACTCTGGCCTCCAAGTTCCCCAGACCTACCTCCCCCTGATATTTTTGTATGGGGACGGGCCAAGGAACTCGTTTACGAAATAGAAGTAGCAACCAAGGAGCAGTTAAGAGAAAGAATAAATGTTGCGTTTGAAACAATGCGGGATGAGATGCGAATAGAGACAGTCAGAAAAAGATGCCGGTCATGTATCCGTAGCGGTGGAAGCCAGTTTGAAGAACATTTATAACAAATTATTGTACCTTTTATTTTTAACCGACTTCCAAAAAGGAGGAGGTTATCAATTCGTCGCGTATTTTTTTTTCGCTTTTTTTTGTATGTATGTTACTCGATTTCTTCTCCTGTGGTGTACCGTTTTGCATGAATATGGTTTTGTTTAATAGAGTATATATCCGGATTGGTGAAACTTCAAATTTTGGAAAAGAATTCTATTGGTAAAGTGATAAAATTTGTGAATGGCACATGCGTGCTAGAAAATCGACCAATATCCCTAATATTTTAGTCGATTTTTCGATAACTCCTTATGGATGTGTATAGTTTTTTAACGTTTAATCTATTAAGGAAGATCCTTAGGTAATCTTATATTCTTTTCTGCGACGTGCAACTTGCAGTTTTGCAGAAAATCGCCGAAAATTCCAAAATTCTTATCAAAAATTTCATCGAAATGATATAACGGACATCACCTCATAAATATTTTAATTCCAACGTAATAGTGCGGTAATTTTAGGCACTGGAAGTTTTAATTGCGAATTTGAAAATTTTCTGTGTACATCTCAAGCATATAGGTAGTAAAGCATAGTATTTTCGGCTGCTTAAATCAATGAGTACCAAGCTCGTTTTGTTTGTATACCAGGAAAATGCCTATTTAAATCGAATTTTTTTCATTTTGGGAAGACGATGCATTTGGTTGTCACATCCTCCCGGCCTAATAGAAAATTCAGTGACAACACATGTCAAACTTTAAACTGCGTTTATAGACAGGGTGTTTAGTTATAGCAAACAAAATCACAAAGTAAAGTGATAGAAAGAGTTTCATTTATATGAAAATTGAAATATAGGACGAACTAGATAGATAGTGGTCCGTAGGCAGCTGTATATACAGGATGGTTGGAATATAGGGTGGACTGGACGTTTGGTGGAAAAAATGTAAAATTAAAATTATATAGGGTGATTAAAAAACTGTTATATGATGTGGACATAAGCAAATCATATACAGGATGATTGAAATATATGCTGGAGTTGAATTATATGTATATAGTGTGATAAAAAAATTATTTCTCTTATAGCCCATAAGAAGTTGCATAAAGTGTGGAGAGGAATTAATGTTACACAGGGCGATAATATAAAATATTAAAAATGAAATAATTTATGAGGTAGCCCACAAGGAGTTATATACTATAGTTGAAATATAGGACGGATTTGACTCCGTAAATATGGGATGGATTCTACTCCGTCCTATAGTTTACAGAAGGCAGCTAACAAATTTATGCTTGTCCTTGGCCAGTCGTTTGTACATGATGGTTGGTACAAAGGACGGAGTGGATTTATCTATAGTTATACAGAGTTGTCAAAAAAAGTATATTTTGGGCTTATTAAGTCCACGCGTACTAGTACATTTTGTTCGTAAACATTTACCTGTCAATTTAACTGAAAATGTATCATTGTGTAATGTTGAGGCTTTCGATGTTACCTGGTTCTGTCTATTAAGGTTATACATACAACATAAAAAATAAAGAATGAAAATTACCTGAGTTCAAAAAAACTAAAAAGTTGAAAATAAAACATTTAAAAAAATATATATAACCGACTTCCACCTATAACTAAAAAGCTAAAAATAGTTATAACAAAATACAACTCTAGCAAATAAATAACACTTCAATGTTGTTAGGTACCTACCCAGGAAGTAAAAAATGTAAACATTAAAAGGAGCTCATTCTGTACAAATTAATTACCTACCAATATAGTACATTTTTGAAGTCGGTGTCAAGCAACAATCAAGCTTGATGAATTAGTAGATCAGTACGCAATGAAGGATTTTAGATTTGCTTAACACCGACTACAAATTATACTAGATTGGTAGGTAATTAATTTGAACACCTTTTAATGTTTACATTTTTTACTTCCTGGGTAGGTACCTAACAACATTGAAAGTGTTATTTATTTGCTAGAGTTGTATTTTGTTATAATTTTTTTTAGCTTTTTAGTTATAGGTGGAAGTCGGTTATATATTTTTTTAAATGTTTTTTTTGTAATTCTAACCTCATATGTAACAATCTCAAATTTTATTATGATACTAATTACGTTCTGATACATGTGGAAAATGGTCTTCCAAATGTTATTTGTGGCATATTCTTGGTCAATTCCTAAAAAAATTAGTGTCATTCAAGTCTCGGTCTCGTCTCGTTACCAGTTGTCTCTGCTCGTAATAAATATTATATAAACTAAATAATAATTAATAATAAATAATTTTTTAAAGCTATATTTATGATGCTATTATACAAAAATATTTTAACAAGTACATATATGTTTTTATTTTACTAACTCTTAATTTTATATTTTAAATTACTCGATGACCAAGAATTTAAACATAACAACGCTTGCATCACATCATCTTTCAATGATGTATGTGTTTTTATCATGATCATACCTGCTGGAAAGTATAGGCAAAACTTTTTCATGCACTTTCCACCACTCTAAAATAGAGCGCAATATCGATCTTAAAAAAAAAACAAAAAAACTTAAAATGCAAAAATCTGCAAGGATAAATATTTACGATAAGAGATACGTTACTATAAGATGAGTTAACAAGTTAAAGAAAAAAAAGTGAAAAATCATACTTGGTTATTGAGTTTTTTTTAACTAGCTGTCGCCCAGTGGTCGAAATTCGACCAATTGTGTCAATATCTCTGGCAGGTTAAGTAACCTGAAAATCTTATCGTGACATTCTATCCTAGGACTTTAGGAAGAACAGCAATTACATGGAACGGATCCAGATTCGGAACGTCTGTGTGATAGTTTCCTCGAAAATCCTAGATGTCGGCCTTACATCTCGCTTCTACAAATAAGTAAACAAATTCAAGTTTTTTTCAGATATAATTCATAGGACTTTATTTGTGTTCAATTTCGTAATTCTTAATTTAATATGACAACAAAGCAACCGCTAATGGGCTACCCAACATATTTATTTTTTCTAACCTCCCTGTATAGCTATAATTGCACTCAATTCTCAAACATTTATTAAAATCCTCATTATAATAAATCCATCTCATTATATATTTCCACCACCCTGTATATGCAACTGCTCATGGACCACGCATAATATTTTTTAGCATTTTTGAACCACCCAGTAAACCATTCTGTATATGTATATATTATGAAATTTTTAACTATCTTCTGTAACTATAATTCTACTGTGACCTATATTTCAATCATCATATATATGGAACTCTTCGTGGACTACTCTATAAATCATTTCCCTTTCTAACATTTTTTATCATCATCCTGTATATTTATAATTCCTCTCACCCTATATTTCATCTTCCCTATATATACAACTGCTTATGGGTTACGAAATGTTGCATTTCCATTTCCGCCACCCTATATATGCATCTCTGTATAATATTCTTTAAACCACCCTGTATAACTGTAATTCTACTTCTATTCCAAGAACCCTGCAAATTCAACCGCTGATGGGCTTCCCTATATAATTATTTTATTAGTTATAATTGCACTCTGTATTTTAAACACCCTATATATGCAACTGCTTATGTGCCGCCCACGAAAAAAAAACGATTTTGAACATATCTGGAATCGCCCTGTATAATTATAATATACAACGATTACTTTACCACTAAACAATAACAACGCTTGCATGCCACTTCCAGTAGTACATGCTCTAACTATAAACAGCATTGGTCCCTCTATATATAATTACTCAATGTTTTGACTCTGGCGGCGTCGGCACGCGGCACATTCAGTTGTTTGGCGTTGACATTATGACGTAAATAATGAATTTTTATCATATTTTATTTAATGAATGAACCATTATTATAAATTAATATTAGCATTCTGCACTGAAGGTCGTCAGTAGCTACTAAACAAAACAAAAATGAAGAAAATCGGTTGAGAGAGAGGAGAAAATGGTACCTAATCGTTTTGTCTTTGCCTATTTATATATAGATTTAAAATAAAATATTTGACAGATGGTCACCAGATTTTATATATTGTAAAATATATTGTTTTCTATGCAGACCTTTTCTAATTTTTCGAATAGAGATTTTATAAAAAAAATTTAACCAAACCAAAAACGAGTAGGTATGTGGTTTCGGTATCGCCCATAATATTTTCCAAAACGGCGCGCCTCGTCTCGTCTCGCATTTCCGAGACAAGGAAGAGACGAGACGAGAAAAATGTCGCTCAAAACCTAAAGACCTACGTATAAGAAGTTTGGTGCAAAACGGCTGATTTTTTTAGTTTCCATTCGCTATCTTGTATCCGCCATTTTGAATTTTGCAAATTTGACTTCAGATTCGTGATCAGAGCCTCTAAAAACACCCTCACCCAATTTTAATGTAATTAATTGGCAATAATTTTCAAAAAGTTATTTTTTTACTGTTTCTAGGTCATTACTCCAAGAGGTAACACATGATACTTATTTGTATTTAAACTTGTAGAAGTGATATTCACCCCCGTTTAGGAGTTGAAACTGCAGGGTGACCGACACGTGTAACATTTGTCCCCCCGGAAATATAAACTAAACAAATTTTTGTCTTTTTCTTTCTTTTAAATACATTTTAAAAGTTATTTTGGGTGGCTAGTTTTGAAATGAAAGCCCTGTATATAAAGGTGGCACGGAACCCTTGGTTAAATTATTTTAGCTTGTACGTTTCTTTGTACGTTCAGCCACAACAATACTAGTAATTTTCTGTGCATGCAATTAACCTGTTGTGTCTATTTTGTATGCAACATTATACACACTCCACGTTCTTTATGATTGCCTTCTAAATGTTATTTGTGGTATACTCTTGATTATTTTTATGCGTTCTTGGGAAACAACACCACAATCGAAACAAAAATCTGTATATTCAAGGACCAATCAAACGTTTCCAGGTCTATTCTGACATCGTTTTCAATGGCTTTAAACATATATATTGAAAATATAAAATGCAAAAAGAAAGTTGGACATTTAAGTTGACATAAGAAAAATTCGTTGTTTCTAGGTACACAGGTAGCACAAAAAATTCTAAAGATCTTGTATAACAGTTAAACAGCTTTCAAGTTGGAAGAACTTCAAAGAGTTGTCTTTAGAATTTATAAGTGGCGTTCCTAGGTACCACTTTGACATAAGATATGATCAATGAATTCTTTTATTTCAGTGACCCCATTAACGTCATAAGGGAAAACCTAGGAAAAACCTTATGAACTATTGCGATATTGTGTTGTTCAAAAGGACATGGTCATTATTATTCTCATTATTATTACTTTCATCCTTAACCAGATACGATTGAATTCTACAGAAGTAGAAGCGATACAATCGTCTTCATTCAAAAGAATTAACGGAGACTCTTTTATTTTTCGTCTTGTGTTATGTTGATCTTTGTGAAGTATAGTTGAATTGTCAAATTGTATTTAATGGCCTAGGTTCCAAGCATGTTCCCAAATTTTCGATTTTTCAAATTGTCGTTTCTTTAAGTAATTCTTGTGTTAATTAATTCGTATGTTTAATGGTCTCGATGTTTCTCCAATATAAAATTTATTGCATTCGCAAGAAATCTTGTATGTGCAGTTTTTGAGTTCTGAGTTTTGTTGGTTGGTTATTGATTTCGGTGTATTTCTTATTTTGAATGCTGTTTTGACATTAAATCTGTTGCCCACTCTTTTCAATCTTTCTGAGAGGCTTTGTATATATGGTATAGTTGTAACTACAATGTGGTTGTTACAAAGCACAAAATAACACAAAACGAAAAGTAAAAGAGTCTGCGTTAATTCTTTTGAATGAAGACGATTGTATCGCTTCTACTTCTGTAGAATTCAATCGTACCTGGTTACCGACAATTAAGGAAGAAATTAGTTATGGCCATCTCCTTTTGAACAACCCATTATCGGGATAGTTCATAAGGTTTTTCCTAGCTTTTTCCTTATGACGTTAATGGGATCATTGAAATAAAATAAATCTTTGTTCACATTTTTGCCGAATGTGCTATCTATATCATAGTCGTACCTAGGAACGCCTCTTATAAAGTCTAAAGACAACTCTTTCAAGTTCTTCCAACTTGTTTAACTGTAATACATGATCTTTAGAATTTTTGTGCTACCTGTATACCTAGAAACAATTTTTGTTTCCTTATGTTAACTTAAATGTCATATATCCAACTTTCATTTTGCATTTTATATTTTCAATACATGTTTAAAGCCATTGAAAACGAGGTCAGAATACACCTGGAAACGTTTGGTTTTCACTTGAATATACACATTTTTGTTTCGATTATGGTGTTATTTCAAGACGCGAGATGTAAGACCGACATCTAGGATTTTCGAGAGAATCAGCACACAGAGGTTCCGAATCTGGAGCCGTTCCGTGTAATTGCTGTTCTCCCTTAACTCCTAGGACAGAATGACACGATAAAATTTTCAGGTTACTTCACCTGTCAGAGATATTGAATACTCTCTTCGAGGTGTCATTCCTTTGTACGCAAGACAATATATATTATATATAATATACATTGTTTCTGGTCAGGGAACCTTCATGAGTTGCGCTTCCCACAATTGAATGTCCTCTCGAACACTTTTTTATGTATTTGAAACATTTCATTAAATTTGAAGACGCGAGATGTAAGACCGACTTCTAGGATTTTCGAGAGAATCAGCACACAGAGGTTCCGAATCTGGAGCCGTTCCGTGTAATTGTGGGAAGCGCAACTGATGAAGGTTTCCTGATTAGAAACAATGTATATTATATATAATATATATTGTCTTGCGTACAAAGGAATGACACCTCGAAGAGAGTATTCAATATCTCTGACAGGTGAAGTAACCTGAAAATTTTATCGTGACATTCTGTCCTAGGAGTTAAGGGAGAACAGCAATTACACGGAACGGCTGCAGATTCGGAACCTCTGTGTGCCGATTCTCTCGAAAATCCTAGATGTTTGTCTTACATCTCGCTTCTTCAAATTTAACGAAATGTTTCAAATACATAAAAAAGTGTTCGAGAGGACATTCAATTGTGGGAAGCGCAACTGATAACGGTTCCCTGACCAGAAACAATGTATATTATATATAATATATAATATATATTCTCTTGCGTACAAAGGAATGACACCTCGAAGAGAGTCTGGTGTTATTTCCCAAGAACACATAAAACTAACGTTCCTTATACGCTCCTAATACTTTTGATATACAATTGTCAAATAAAAATTTATTTACATTCACTAACTAATAATGTGAAATCTTTTATCAAAGATAGGACGTTGGGTGTAAATGTGATAAAAGATATATGTCAAAAGAAATATATGATTTTGATGAAACTGTTGGCAGGTCTTTAATGCCTTTCATTATATTGACTTTTGTGTTGTTATCTCTAAAGTAAATTTCTTTCTTGCAAAAACGCATTTAATAGGTGGAGATAAAATCAACAGGAAGAGACACTAGCAAAAAAGAACACCAGCTCCGCTATCACGATGATTTATCGACCTTCACAACTGCTCATAAATAAATGAGGCGAGCTAATAAGATCCCTCGGCAAGTCATTTGTGTCTGCTCTTAGATATTCTAGGTTGAGTTTAAGGTGAAATCCTCTTACAGAGAATACATTATGAGAATAGAAAGGGATAAGCCGAGCGGTGATGGCCTATTTCCTAGTCCCTTTCTAAGACTCAGATGGATACATCACATTAGCAACTCAGAGAGACGAAGGAAGCCAGCTCGAGCTTCGCAACGTCTCGTCTTGCTTTCAGGATCCGCAAGGATTTCTTCAGATAAATGTTCGTCCAGAATAAGCCCGTTTGAAATGTTTAATGTTTGCGACAGTTTACCAGACAATAATGGATAATACTGGTCCGTCCGGCTAACGCCCAACAAGGTGTTGCTTGCAGATGTTATTAGAAGTTCTGTCACAATATTTTGATTTAGGGAAAAATATTTAATATAGTAAGTTAGGAAAATTTAAAAATCTTTTAAAAAATAAGTTATATTTTAGATGAGATAATTATTTGGACAAGTACCAGTTGCACTCGCAAACTAAGGAAGTTCCGTACTACTTTTAAGATTTGGTACAATATGGATAATCAAGGTATATATTTTTCTAATATTCCAGTTTCAGACAAGCAGGGTATAAGTGGATTTACTTATGTTTTTCCTTTTAAACTAAGCGTTTTAAATTTATAATTATTTCTCAGATCAAACCTTTTTATTTTATCTGCTACATGATGCGCTTGATGTTTATTAAAATATTTATATAATTTTCCAATTTAATCCTGAAAATAAAGAATATGATGTTGGGTTTATTTTACAATTAAACTTTTAGTGAAGCCCTATATTATCTTTTGTCTGAATTTTATGCTCAGTAGTTAGGGAGATTAAGGGGAGAATCGGTCGAATTTTTAATAATAACTTATGAAATCTTTTAAAAACATTTTTCAAAAATACAAATAAAATATATTGGCATTTTTAGGACGATTCTTTTCATTTGACACATTACGGGTGCACTTAAAAAATAAGCTTTTATTTTCCATTACAGTTTAATGGTAGAATTTGTGTTTTACTTTTACTATAAATTATAAGGCCAATGACTCTTTTTTTTTCAAAGTTTAGGCTCAGTAGTACGCAGATATAGGAGGTTTTGTATCATTTTCTAACAACTTTTTATCAAATTATTTTACAATAATGCCTGAACATTTTTTTATGATTCATTTAATTCGATAAATTACCTCCAAAAGTGAATAGTAGGATTTTCTCTTTATTTTTTCTGTAAGATAAAACCCTATACCTCTACTGAATTATTTTCAACATTTTGGGAAATAAAGGGGGAATTGGTAATGTTTATATTTTCGTTTATATATTTAACACAAATTTGTATCTCATAAGAAGCCCTTTCTTTTGATATATTACATGATGCAGTTGAAAACAGTTTAAACTTTTATTCCCATTTAATGATGTAATTTCCCCCCCCCCTAATTAAAGTTAGATGATTTTTTTCTTTTTTTTCCTGTAAAGTTCAACTGAGAACCTATGCCAGTAATGTTTTTCAAAGTTTTAGGTCTTATAGTTTCGGTAATAAAGAAAAGGAATTGGTACATTTTTGTATATTTTTGTTAATAACTGTTGAACTAATTATTATTAAAACATGAAAAAACTATATTTGTGATCCTCATAATGAGCCCTTTAATTTGAAATATTCCATGATGCATTTCAAACGATTTTAATTTTTAATTCAATTCTGCAATTTGTCCCCCAAAATTAATATGAGCGGTTTCTCCTTACTTTTCTCTACTAGATCAGGTAAGGTACTAATCTCTATTTTTTCCAACGTTTTAGGTCAATTAGTTTCGGAGATAATTATTTTTGAAATATGAAGAAAGTATATTTGTGTTTCTCAGAATTTTTAATTTTTTTTATTTACCATATAATTTTATAATTTACAAGAATTAATATGATATCTTTCTTCCTATTTGTCCAGGAAAATTTGGACAACGCCCTATATTCCCTATTTTTTTCAAAATTTTAGCCTCAAAAGTTAAGGAGGGAGGATGGTAGAGTTTAGTAAATCCCCCCCCCCAGAAGTACCCCTAATATCAGAATTTCTTCATTTGTGATATGTGCTCCTGATGGCGTTACCAAGCTATACTATGATACCAAATTTCAACAATTTCCGTCCAGTAGTTTCCGAGAAAATTGATGTGTTATAAACGACTAAGAAATCAGGAGTGGAACCTTAAAAACATATTGTTTCAGATTATTTTTAACCGACTTCAAAAAAGGAATGTTATCGTATATTCATATATTCAACCCATATTTTATGCTTGAGCCTTTCTGAAGAATTGAAAGATTGCATAGGAACTGGAATATAGAACTAGAGAACTTAAGGTTTTGATAAAAAACGAAAACGAAGAACTTAACATCTGTGAGAAGAACTGAAAGACTATATTAAAGAGCGGATATTGAAGATCGGTGGAGAAATGGATTTTTTGATTAACTGAAATGAAGAAGAAAATGAAAAAGAACTGCAGGACTGAATAACTGAAGGAGTGACTCGAAGGAACATAGAAAATAAATACATTTTTGGAAGTTTTTATTGGCAATTCTAGTTTGGAGAGTGAGGAATTGACCTTGAATAACGAAACGTATGAAGAAAAGTATTAATGAAGAGAAAAGCTGACGAGCTGATACGAGAGATAGATGGAACAGAAGAAACGCTTAATGTCGTTTCGTGGTTTGAAAAGATGAAGAATATTTTTAGAATTGTTGGAAGCGGTATGAGCCGTACGTTGCCATGATACCTCAATGTCGATTTCCCTCATTTTTGTCATTTACATCAGAATGAGGTCACAATGTCTTTTTAATTGAAAAAAAACTTCGATCCCAGGTCAAGACCACTTATCAAGCTTCTATATGTAGGTACAAAGTGTAAATAGTTTGAGGGTATATGTGTGAGGTGGAAATAGTAATAAAACACTCTTATACCACTAGGTTTTATGTATAGATTTCGATTCTAGGAGTAACAGGGAAACAGCGTTATATAGAACTAATTATTTGGGGTCTGTGTGAGCTAGTGTTTCCTGAAACTCCTAGGTATCGAAATTGAATTCGCGTAAATAATCAAGTTCAGTTACATATACGAAATAAATAAATAATTATTCGAGATTTCAATTTGAGGACAGCTTGTTGAATGTATTGAAAAATCCGGGAAATTTATTATAATTGGAGCACATAATTTCTAAATCGGTGTTTAAGTTGGCACCGACTTCTAAATGATGTGAAGGAATCTGTAGAACAGGGGTTCCCAAAGTTTTTCTTTGGCGGGCCAATTTAATGTTATCCAAATTTTTGGCGGGCAAAAAAAAACCGGAATAAAATCAAAACAATAACCACGATTTCTTTTGTTTTAAATATATTTAAATATTTCTTATTTTTTTAATTGATTTTTATTAGTAGTACCTAGTATTTGTAGTCTTTATTATTTATTTTACTATTCACCTCTTTATTTTTTAATAAAAATATTATATATCGTATTGATATCACGGGCCGCATTTTCAGGCTTTGTCGGCCGCATTTGGAAACCCCTGTTGTAGATGAAATTATTATGTACTTTTTACCGTTTTAAAAAGTGGTATACCTAATAATTTTACTAAATTGAAAAAGTATACCTTTTACTTTTACTACCTCCAAAACACGCATTTTGAACGCATTAACCGCTTCTTCAGGGGTCGAAAAAAGTTGACCACTTAATTTATTCTGATTTGCGGAAAAAATCAGAAATCACTGGGTTCTAAATCAGGGCGGAACGGCGGATGACTTATCAATCTGACTTTTTCAGTTCTGAAAAACTTTTTTGTTTGAGTCGATGTGTGAGATCTACCATTGTCCTGGTTAAGAATGAGGCGTCGTCGGCGGTTGGTTTCCAGAGACTTCTGATATACAAATTGTTTTGTACCATTTAGACTTGATTATATGTCACTGCACTAAGTTGTCTTTGTGTCTGGATTTTCTTCCTAACTTCTGTTGTATTTGGCTCCTCATACTGCTGATTATTTTCGGGTACACATGCATACGTTTTAAATTTAGAAAATATACAAGCGAAAATCCTAATTGGACTGCAAAATAGAAGAGGAACTCATCTGAACACTTTTATAAAACTACATAAAGGTAAAAGTATTGCAAAACAATTTAGTCGAGTTGCAATTGAAAAAAGTATGACAAACATGACATCTTTTTCATTTTCACAAAACATCCTAGAGAAATGTGAAAATAGAGAATATGCGAGTAGAAGAGAAAAAAGAACCAAGAGCTATTATTATATTCAATAAGCGTGAAAAGCAATAAGACCTATTCACAAAGTTATTTTTCTTTCTATTTTATGTAAACACTAAAAAGTTGTTTATATTTGAGTATTAATTGCATTTACTTTAACTACAAAGAAATCGATAAACTAAAAAAATCTTTTACATTTTTATTACTTGGAAAATACTACTACGTCAATCGAAAAATCAAAATTTTTGGTATTTGGGACATAAAAGAAAGGCAATCATGAAGATACTTGTACACATTTAAAATATTGATTTATTTTAAATAATTGCAATTATAAGGAAATTTGCATTTATAAGAAGAAAATATTGGTATATTGATATACTTATTTAATTTGACACTTAAAACTGCTCGGTAAAACTCGAACCCCGCCATCCAACCGTTAACAAACGACACTTCTGAAAATCCAATTTTAAATGAATGTTTCTCACTGATTGAAAAATATTGGATCCCGCCGAATATAATCAAAAGCAAAGACTAATTCAAAAGAGAAGTGAGCTCCCGGTATAAAATAAATACGGCAATTTAGGCGAGGGAGAAAAGAAAATTTAGAAGATCCGCTCACAATTAAAGTAGCCCTTAAAGATAAGCCTACGGCGTAAAAAACATCCCTTTACAAGTGAAAAACTTCGTTAGAAAATCCCTTCGAGAAAACTTCGTTAACCGACTTGAATTTCGTGTTAACAATGTCTTGGATTTTTAGCAATTTTGCCAGATCTTGGATAGACTTTCAGGGGTTGAATTTGCTAAGTAATGAAAAACAGACAGTCATTTATTTTGAAAAGGGTTTAGTGTCCCTAAATGAGGTCTTTACTTATCACAGGGATTAGCTGAATGACACTTGAAATTTTAAAAGCTGCAATCCTACCCGGAAAAATAATCATTTTAATTTCGACACTTACGGCCCAATAAGATTTATCGCATGGCAGAAATTAAATTAATCTGTATTATGGCTTAACTGTAATTTATTGGTGATACAAAAGAAACGGAGCAATGTGTACTACTCCCTATAAGTATTATTAGTTTGAATTTTTCACTACCGCCATTATTTGTTGGACAGCTCTTTTTCCTACAGTAGTTCATAATATCAAATAATATAATATTGTTAGGTATAAAAAGTGGGTAAATAAATGTTTATTACTTTAAAATGCCTGTCTATACTTATTAAAGGATCAGTGGGTTTAAATCAGGTCTTACAGTTATTGCTTATTATCTTCATCGTTATGATACATTCAACATATATTTACCAATAATCAAAATAAATAATTTGGTCAAGTGGACCGGCATACTTAGGGTTCCGTACCATCTTCAAAATTCTAATATTCCAGTTTCAGACAAGCAAGGAATGAGTGCATTCTCTTATATTTATCCTTATATCTTTTAAGCGTTTGAAATTTATCAAAAATATACAATTTGATTTTCCACACATAGACTTTCTATTTTATCTGCTTCAGGATTCGCTTAAATTTTTATCAGAATACATATGTATTTAATTTTCTAATTTGGCTCCCAAAAATTAACATTAGAGTTTTATTTTATTATTAAACTTTCAGAGAAGTCTTTTACAATCTACTGCCTGAGTTTTGAGGCTCTGTGGATTGGAAGATAAACGGCAAAATAGATCAAGTTTTAAATTATAAATTATTAAATATGTTTTATCAAATTATTAAAAAATACATATAAAATATGTTTTTCAAAATTTAAATAGTGTTGTTTCTAAAGTGGGAATTAAGTCGATGTTTAATATTTTTGTTAATATCTTTTAAACAAATCATTTAAAAATATGATATATTTGTAAGTCACATAATGAGCCTTTTATCTGATATATTACATGATGCGTTTCAAAATTGAATCTTTATTTTCTATTTAATTGTATAATTTGTCCCTAAAATTACTATGGGGGGTTTCTAATAATTTATTTTCCGTTTAATTCTATTATTTGGGGGCCAATAATAAAGGGGATTTTTTCATATTTTTTCAATAAACAAAAAAAAATTAGGTCTTATAGTTTGGGGAATAACGGGGGAATGGGTAATTTTTAAAATATTTTTTAAATATATTTTAAAATATTCAGTTTTAAAAAAATTAAAAAAATATATTTGTATTCGCCATAATGAGCCCTGTGATTTGATATTACATGACTCGTTAGAAACAATTATAATTTCTTATTTTCCATTTAATTCTATAATTTGCCCACCAAAATGAATATTAGGGGTTTCTCCTTATTTTTCCAGTAAAGCTCAGGTGGAGGGCTATACTTCCATTTTTTTCAAAGTTTTTCAGCTCATGGTTTCGGTAAAGGGGGGGGGGGAAATGGGTAATTTTTTTATATTTTTGTTAATATCTTTTAATTAATTTATTTTTAAAATATGAAAAAAAATATATTTGTTTTCTTCATCATGAGCCCTTTCATTTGATATATAACATGATGGATTAGAAACAATTTTAATTTTATATTTTCCATTCAATTCTATAATTTGCCCCCCAAAATGAATATTAGGGGGTTTTTCCTTATTTTTCCAGTAAAGTTCAGGTGAGGGGCTATACCTCCATTTTTTTTCAAAATTTTCCAGCTTATGGTTTCGGAGATAGGGGGGAGATGGGTAAATTTTTTTATATTTTTGTTAATATCTTTTAATTAATACATTTTAAACATATGAAAAAAATCTATTTGTTTTCGTCATAATGAGCCCTTTCATTTGATATATAACACGATGGGTTAGAAACAATTTTAATTTTATATTTTCCATTTAATTTTATAATTTGCCCCCCAAAATAAATATTAGGGGTTTCTCCTTATTTTTCCAGTAAAGTTCAGGTGAGGGGCTATACCTCCATTTTTTTTTCTAAATTTTCTAGCTTATGGTTTTAGAAATAAGGGGGAGGGGGATGGGTACATTTTCAAAATATTTTTGTTAATATCTTTTAATTAAATTATTTTAAAAATATGAAAAAAATATATTTGTTTTCGTCGTAATGAGCCCTTGATATATAACATGTTCAAAAGTTACCATAGGCACAAAGTCTAAAAATGGACAGTTTTTGAGATCTCATGGTATTAATGTTCAAAAATAGACAATTTTCGGCCTATCCAAGATTCATATCAACGTGAAAAATATTAACAACTCGCTAAAAATTCTGGGCAATTAAGTCGTAGGTTATGGCATGGAACCTTTGATCTTGACCTTGCAAGTAACCTTCAAGGTAATTTTAGGTGCTTATGTCCTATCCTACACAACATTTTCTTATCCACCCTGTATAAATATAATTCCACACCACCCGTTTTTCAGCCACCTGGTATGTGGAACTATTTATGGCCCACCCAATATAACTTTTTTGAACCACCCCGTATAACTAATTTCACTCCACCTTATTTCAGCTACATTGTATATATGTAAGTGTAAGTTTACTCGGCTCTATGGCTCACATATCCTATATATAGAACAGTCTGTAAAATTACGCTTGAAATATTGATTTAAAATCGAAATATGGTTAGTTACACTGGCATATTTGGAATTTTGAATAAAAGCTAATCTAATGCAAGTATCTAATATTTGGTGCTTGCGGTATTGTGTTACCCAACATCGTAAAAGTTTTTTCGCTATATCTACTGCTTCTGTGAATTTGCAACAAAAAAAGAGTCAGCAAAATTAGTTCAGTAGTTCTTACCTGATGCCCGAACAAACAAACACACAGACGAGCCACAATTTTATTATAATATATATATATATATATATATATATATATATATATATATACATTTTATATTCACTTTGATTCAATTCACTTTTTAAAAAAAATTATTTATTTAGAAACATACAATATTAAAAGTGAACAATTAAATAGTTAAAGTACTTGAATAACTTAATGCTATAAATGATATTATTTGAATGACTTAATACTAAAAGTGATAATATTTGAATGACAACACGAGAACGTTTCCAGTTGCTTTTATAACATTAACAAAAGTGCTGATGCAAGTCAGCGTTTTTACTGGTTAAACGGACTCGTGTAGGTTTCCGGGAAGTTGTTTGCATATAATTCAAGATGTAATTTGATATCCCTGAGAAGTCACGTACGCTTTAAATTCCGTTGACTTCTCGACTGTGTGAATTAAGTGCTGATATATTTTGCATATAACAACTCCCCTTACATATCAAAAGTTGATGCTATAACATCAACTTTTAGGAACAGAAACATAAAATAGTATAAAATGATGTTTGAATGGTATGAATAATAAGTAATAAGTGTATAAAATATGAATAAAATAAAGTAATAGGTAAAAATCAAATTGATATTTGTAAAATAAAATCAAAATATGTTAAAATAAATGAGCAATAAAATAATACGAGTAATAATTAAATGCTTAACCTAAACATATCAAAATAAAATATAAAGTAAAAGGAAATGTGAATAAAAATAATGTGTAGAAAAATAAAAAAGTTAATGATATAAATTAATATTAAAAATGGTGTTTTTAGAGAACATAAAGGGTATACCTAAACTTGCGTCTCTAACCTTTGTTCTGTTTTCAAAACAGGCCTAAGCTTGGGGAAGAATTTGAGTCTTGGCTGAGGCACTGAAGTCTGGTCAGGATTGCAGTCCTTTGGAGGTTTTACCATCCTCTTTTTGACAGCTTGGAAGGTGATGAGTGCTGCTATGATCATGAGAGCAGCTATGGTTGTATAGGTAAACCAAGAGATATTTTTGGTTACAAACGGCTGGTTTATGAGAAAATCGAGGTCTCTGGAATATTGTTCCAATTTGTGATTTGCTACGTCTAATTCTTCTACGTTAAGCGTGTTCAGCTTCAGGGGCTGGAGTTCAGGAATTATAATTTTTTCTGGCACTGCGTCGCAACAGTTGAACGGCACTGTTACTGGTTGGAAGGTTTCTAGAACATCGGTTTGTTTACCAGATTCGGCTTGAACTTTTGTAATTCCTATAAACGCACTACACTCTGATTGAAGAGTCAATATGGAGTTGAGGGAGATTGTAAGAGTTTTTGGGTTTGTTTGAGCGCAATTCACTGTAACACTTATGGGTTCAGAAGTAATTATGAGCCATTTATTGGGTTCTAGTTTTTGAACGTTGTATCCTTGAGTGAATATTAGTGAGCTTTTACAGTTGTCGGGTACCTTCTGGACATTCTTTAGAAGTTGAGCTTCACATAACGCGTTTGTGTCAATAGGATATGCGTAAAGTTCAGAGCACAGTTTCTTACGAGTGGATAACGGTTTACACGCACTTAAGTCTTTGATCGGAATAAACATTAAAGAATCATCATTCTTTGCAAGATATTTTTGAGTGAAGGATAGCATATGATGTAAACCTGTTCTTTCATCGTATATAGGGATAGGATATAAATGAAAGACTCTGTAAGGATGTTGTTCGACTAAAGGGATTCTTAACACAAATATAAGATCGGTATATGTTTGAAATGCCTCTAGTTCAATAATTTCCAGATATTGTGCGATGCTCGAGTACTTTACAGCCAATGGAAGGTTACTTTTGACTAAATTTTGCGATACTTCCTGTAATGAGGTAATAAGATGTTCTGGTGTTAAAATTGAAGAGTGAATTATTTTCAGACGCGCGAATGTGATAGAATTTAAAACATCATTCAAATTATCTTCTAAGTAGAGATAATTCTCCATAAGTTTTTCACACATTTCAAGTAGTGCGAGTTTTGATTCGACGTAGGCGACCTTATCATTAATTTTTCCGATAGTATTTTCCAGCTTTATCATGTTATCGTTAAAAAGTTTCTCGTCAATTCTAAGATTTTGGATAGTTTCGTTGAAGTTTTTAATTACGGATGTGGTGACACTTATTTGGTTTTTTTGTAAGTTCTCAATTTGAAGTTGGCCTTGATTTAAGCGGTTTATGCTTTCGGTAAAGTATTTTCCGTCGGCGGCGTCTAAATTGCCGGTGATTGCCTTAAAAAGGGTACCTGCCCCATCAAGTATACCTCGTTTGTGTCTTTTAGTGTCCATGTGAATGTCAGTAAATTTCTGTTTGATTGAGTTAGAAATTTGATTGAGAAGATTAATGTGGGTTTGTACGTCTGCGCGAAAGTAGTTCATAGCAAAAGAATTGAAGTTAACAGTTTTTACAAGAGTTTGTAATATTCTGTTATTTGTTGTAAATACTTGTTCTAGTGTAGAAATGTTTCTGTGTACTAAAAGTGTCCATTTATCATTGGATACAGTTATTTCTGCTTCGTTATGGAAGTAGATACCTAAAGTATTGTTTATTGGTTGTATTTGAAATTGGGGTACTGCTGACCCGAACAGCAGGCAAAACCTGAAACAGAAATTAACTTTCTGAGAACGGTTTCATTCGGTCGAAATTTACTTTTGATTTTTGGTTAGTTTTAGGGTTTAGTACTGTTGCGGAGTTTCTGTGAATCTCCAGGATTTCGAAAGGACCATTGAATTTATTTTGGAGTTTGTCCTTGATCTGGGATTCTTTAATATAGACTTTATCGCCTATTTGATAGTTAGGGAGATTTTCAGAAACGTGTTCATCAAATCTGACTTTCGCTTTATGTTTTTGGATTTCCGTTCTTTCGCGAGCAATTTTATAATAGTGAGAGATACGATTATTGAGATCTCTGATGTACTTAGTTATCAGGGCTTGTTGGTTGTAGAGAGTTTCTGGAGTCCTACTCGAAGTATGTCCATAAACAAGTTCGTAAGGGGTGAATCCATGAGTTTTGTTTACAGAATTGTTATATGCAATGATTGCATAAGGGAGGATGTTAAAAGGGTGTTCGTCAGGATTTTCTAGTTTATGGATTCTAATCATCTCTAATAAGGTCGAGTGGAATCGTTATAATGAACCATTTGACTGGGGATGTCCCACACTAGAATAAGATAGTTTGATGTCAAATAGTTTACACAAATCTCTCATTAGTGTGTTGTCGAATTCCCTGCCATAATCACAATGTATCCGTAATGGAGTACCGAAGTGTTGGAAATAGAGTAGTAAGGTACTAACAACGGTTTTTGCGGATTTGTCGGTTATGGGGTAGGCCTGAGAGAATTTTGTTAGTTCGTCCCGGATAGTTAATGCGTAGTTTTTTGTCGGGACTTCTAGAATATCGATGTTGACGCGTTCAAAGGGTGTCCGTGGGGTTTCAGTAATGACAAGTGGGCTGTCGAGATTTTTCCGGTAAACTTTTGCTCTCTGGCAAGATTGACAGTTTTTGATAAAATTGTCAACGTCCTTAGTCAGTCCTTGCCAATTGTATTTTTCTTTTATTCTGCGGATAGTTTCATTGATACCTCGGTGTATATTATTTTTGCCGTTATGGAATTGGTCAAGAATGATGGGTATTTGGTCTTTCTCAACCGTTTGGACGATATTTTGGCAAACTTTCCATTTGATGTCGATTTCGGAAAAGATAAACGAAAGCATTTCCAAAATGGGCAGTTCAATGTTATTCTCAACACAGAATACTTCATTTTCAGTAAACACATCTCTACTATTATACAGAGATGCGAAAAGAATCTCGTTGACTATTTCTGGGTCAGAAGGAAGAGGGACGATGTAATAGCGTCTTTTTCTGACACTTTTGCTTGCAAAGACATTTACTCTAGGGGTACGGAAATCAGCATTTTCCTCAAAAATGTCTTCGATGATGTCATGGTGAAAATTTTTCATGAGAGAGCCTTGGGGAAATACTAGGATGTTTTTGTTTCCTCGGTCTAGGAGTTGGCAATTAGAAAATTGAATTTTGTCGTAATCTATGAGAGAGACGGTTTGATATCGCTCGACAAAAGTTTTAAATTCTTCGGAGATTTGTTGGAGATTAATAGGACTTCTCGTTTGGGGTTCTTGTGAGTCATCGTCAGTTTCGTTTGTTGGGAGTACTGGAAATGGTGTTAGATGATTGTTTGCTTGAAATGATATGTATTCATTAAAGTTGTTAACTTTAATGCGAGAGAGCGCGTCGGCGTTTTTATTTACTTTGCCGGGTTTGTAAATTATTTGATAGTCGTACTCCTCGAGCTTAAGGCGCCATCTTGCAAGTCTACTTCCAGGATCCTTTATAGAAAACAGCCAAGTTAACGGGCGGTGATCGGTCAGCAGTAAAAACTTACGGCCAAAAATTATCGGACGAAAGTGTTTAACCGCCCACACTATTGCAAGGAGTTCTCGTTCTATGGTTGAATACTTAGTTTCAGCATTGCAGAGAGTTCTGGAGGCATAGGCTACGGGTAAATCTTTACCTACGGGGCCTTGAGAGAGCACTGCGCCGATAGCAAATGAACTGGCGTCGGTTGTAAGAATAAATGGCTCTTCAAAATTAGGGTATATGAGTATGGGAGTAGAAGTAAGGGCTCTTTTTAATTCGTCAAAAGATTTGACACATTCTGAATCAAACTGGAAAGGTGTGTCTTTTTGAAGTAATCTTGTCAAAGGTTTTGAAATCTTGGCGAAATTGGGGATGAATCGCCTGTAATAACCAGCTAACCCTAAGAAGGACTTGATATCTTTTGGGTTTTTTGGTTGGGGAAAATTTAAGATACAATCTACCTTTGAGGGGTTAGGCTTCACGCCTTCGGGAGTTATAAGGTGGCCAAGATACGCGACCTCTTTGCGAAGAAACTCGCATTTGTCGGGTTGGATTTTTAGATTGGCTTTTCGCAATCGTTTGAAAACTTCAGAAAGTCGGGCTATGTGCTCATGTATAGTCGGAGAATAAACGATAATGTCGTCCATATAGACTAAACATCTCTCGTTTTGAACACCTAAAAGAATATTATCCATTACCCTTTGGAAGGTGGACGGAGCGTTTTTAAGACCGAAGGGCATTCTAACAAATTCGAAATGGCCATTATCAACTGTGAATGCTGTTTTTTGGATATCTTTAGTATCGATTTCGATTTGGTGAAACCCGGAAGCTAATTCGAGGGTGGTGAAGTATTGGCATTTGCCAAGTTGGTCAAGTAAATCCGAAATGTTCGGTAGGGGATATTTGTCGTCAACAGTAAGTTCATTTAATTTACGATAATCGACGACGACACGCCATTTTTGGGTACCAGATGCGTCTAGTTTTTTGGGAACTACCCAAACCGGGGATGACCATGGCGAATTAGACGGACGTATAATGCCTTGGTCAAGCATCTTTGATATCTGACTTTTTACCTCTTGTTTGTGTATTTGGGGGTACCGATATGACTTTGTGAAAGAGGGTTTTGCGTTATTAGTGTCTATCGAATGTTTGATTTCGTTTGTAAAGGTCAGTTGGTCACTTTCTAAATAGAATATGTCGGAATATTCGAGGCAAAGTTGAGAAATAAGTTCGGCTTCCTCCTCGTTCAGATGTTCTAACCGAAGTTGTTCCATAATTGTAGTTTGTCTATCAGGCTGGGTCAAGTTTTGAGAGTAATTTTCAGAAAGAATGTTTACAGAAAAATTGTTTATCGGTTCGAGTTCCAAATTGTCGAAATTAACAGTCTTGGGGATAGCATTTGCATTTAAAACTGAAGTAAGGAATTCGCCTTTTTCATTAATTTTAACAAGGGCACGGGGAAGATAAACTTTTTCTATTTCGGCAGATGATAGGAAAGCATCAGTATTTTTGAGGTTACATTTTAATTTGCATATTTGTTCTGTTCGGGGTTCTAAACAGATTGTATTAACCGGGATGCAGTTATTGAAAGTTGGAGGGTTCTGAGTACGCATGACAGTATCATCCGTAACTTTGTACAGAGGTAAAGTTTTAAAATTAGTGACAAGTTGTTTGCTGTTAAAGTCTATAACGCAGTTATAGTGTTCAAGGAAATCTGAACCCAGTAATCCGTCGAATTCAATGTCGATGTTGCAAATATATACCTTGTGTGGGTCGGCGACATTGAAAGGTACAAGGGTGGATTCGTTGATTAAGATTTTCTGATCGGTGATTCCTTGGATGACTACGTTTTCGGGAAATCGTTGTTTGAAGCGTTGGCAGGTTTCAGGTTTAAAAATTGAAAGTCCTGCACCCGTATCGATAAGAAGTTTATAGGTGTTTGAAGAGTCAGTAATATAATAAAGATTCTTTGAGTTGACGGAAAGAAGGGGTCTTACAGAAAGTTCTGATCTGGGAAGTTGACATTGGGGCTGAAGTCGTCCAGATTCATTGTCTGAATTTGGGTTTGAATTTCTGAAATTTCTTGGTCTGGGGGTTCTGACTGAGTGGGGGTCAAATGAAAATTTGCTTGAGACGAATCAGGTTCGTCAGAATAAAATTCGTATAACTGTTCAGTTTTGAAATATTCTGGTTCATTGTTTTGTTCGAAATCATTAGGGTGATAATCTTGTACGTTTCCGTACTCATCGGGTAAAGAGGTGTAATGATTTTCGTTTTGAGAGTAGTTATAGTCATTGTGATATGGCAGATTGTTCAAGTGATGAGTCTTTGGTTGTTGGCGTTGTTGATGTTTAAAGAAACTCGGGTTCGGTCTGTAATTGCCAGACATTTGGGGTTGTCTACTGGTAGATGGACGAAATTGTTGCTGTGAAAATTGTTGACTGGGATTAACATTTGTAGATTGATTAGCAGGTTGACTGGAAAAATGAGGGCGGTAATTCGAATAGTTCTGATTAGAATTCGGGTTGGGTTGAAATTGTCTCATTCTCAATAAGCATTCGTTGCTTAAATGGCCCATGCGTTTACAAAAAGAGCATTGTTTTGGAGGTGGACCGTTATTTGGTTCACGAGGGGGTTGTTGGAAACTTCTATTACCTGAAAATTTCTGGGTTTCTAAATGTGATAGTTGTAGTTCTCGTTTAATTCTAGAAATGGCAGTGAGAATACTGCATGGGTCGCTGGCGCGAACGAGTTGACCAATTTTGGGCTCTAAACCCGTAAGAAGGCTATTAAGAGCCATTGACTCTATTAAGTCAATCTGTGCTTGTTTTTCTTTGATAGTTAAATTTTGCTTGTTTATAGCTGCTAGCATTTTCGCTTGATGCGTCTGGAGTCTAGCAGAGAAAGTGAGGGGGGATTCATTTGGAGTTTGCCGCATTCGTTGCAAGTCCTGTATGAGAGCCGAGAGATCCCGAGGATCTCCAAAATGATTTTCTAGGAGGGTTTGAATTTCGGCTAGTTGACTAGGGTTTCGCGAATTAATTAACTCAGCCGCTCTACCGCGTAACTTATTTTTGATATGGAGAATTAGCAGTACTTGCTGATTATCCGTTGCCATGCTGTAAGCAGTATTACAGGAGCATATGAAAGTATTCAAAAATATCGGATTACCATCATACTCAGGAATTATGGCAAATATTTCCGAAAGCTTATAGGGTTCTACAGTTGGTGTAGCTGCCTGTCTAGTCGTTGCCATTTTTAAAATTGTATAGATTCGCACAATAAATCGAAATTAAACGTTGAATAAAAGTTTTAAATTGAAATGGTAGAAAATATACGATTTATCGATTCAGTATTGAGTAATGTTTAATATAGTAATAACAAATTTAAAATAGGAATGTATAAATGGTAGATTAATAATAAACTAGAAATAATGTTTCAAATACTTCGAAATATGTGAGTCGAAGTAATGGAAATAAAATAATATGATTATGTAAAATATATAGTTTCAAAATAATTATTTAGGAATGTAAGGTTATGAGGAATAAAATATTATATAAATGAAAGAACTGGTGGTCATTCAAAATAAAATCAAAATAAAAAATAGTTACTTTATGTGATTCTTACGTTATTATTCCTCGCATCGGACTGTTCTCCGCGTCACTTAGCACTGGTTAGCCTGGTTGCGTGTTCCCTTGCTAGTACTTGGTAGTTGTTGTCGTTTTCAAGTAGGTTTTGTCCACAATGATTTAGAAATCTCCACAGTTAGTTAGTATTCACGTGTTCTAACTGTGTTGGACAATCCTACTGACTGCGCCAATTTTATATTCACTTTGATTCAATTCACTTTTTAAAAAAAATTATTTATTTAGAAACATACAATATTAAAAGTGAACAATTAAATAGTTAAAGTACTTGAATAACTTAATGCCATAAATGATATTATTTGAATGACTTAATACTAAAAGTGATAATATTTGAATGACAACACGAGAACGTTTCCAGTTGCTTTTATAACATTAACAAAAGTGCTGATGCAAGTCAGCGTTTTTACTGGTTAAACGGACTCGTGTAGGTTTCCGGGAAGTTGTTTGCATATAATTCAAGATGTAATTTGATATCCCTGAGAAGTCACGTACGCTTTAAATTCCGTTGACTTCTCGACTGTGTGAATTAAGTGCTGATATATTTTTCATATAACATACATATATAGATAGAATAATATAGAAGGTACATATATTATGTAATACTAGCTAATTCCAATATGTGATTTATGTTAACAAAAAACTCGGTCAAAAAACTGAGAGAATGGAGCGGACATTGAAGATTGTAATAGAGAAAGAACAGCAATATATTATAGTAAAATTAAAGACGATGACATTGAGATGGACCCGTCATTTAGCTAGAGTGGATCCCATCAAATATACAAATAGATTTCTGGAAATAACATCAAGACCCGTTAAGTCAAGAAATACTACCTATTTGAAGACGCGAGATGTAAGACCGACATCTAGGATTTTCAAGAGAATCAGTACACAGAGGTTCCGAATCTGAAGCCGTTCCGTGTAATTGCTGTTCTCCCTTAACTCCTAGGACAGAATGTCACGATAAAATTTTTCAGGTTACTTCACCTGTCAGAGATATTGAATACTCTCTTCGAGGTGTCATTCCTTTGTACGCAAGACAATATATATTATATATAAATATAATATATATTGTTTCTCGTCGGAAACCTTCATCAGTTGCGCTTCTCACAATTGAATGTCCTCTCGAACACCTCTTTATGCATTTGATGCATTTCGTTAAATTATATTTATATATAATATATATTGTCTTGCGTACAAAGGAATGACACCTCGAAGAGAGTATTCAATATCTCTGACAGGTGAAGTAACCTGAAAAATTTTATCGTTACATTCTGTCCTAGGAGTTAGGGGAGAACAGCAATTACACGGAACGACTCCAGATTCGGAACCTCTGTGTACTGATTCTCTTGAAAATCCTAGATGTCGGTCTTACATCTCGCGTCTTCAAATTTAACGAAATGCATCAAATGCATAAAGAAGTGTTCGAAAGGACATTCAATTGTGGGAAGCGCAACTGATGAAGGTTCCCGACCAGAAACAATATATATTATATTTATATATAATATATATTGTCTTGCGTAAAAAGGAATGACACCCCGAAGAGAGTAAATATTACCTACCCGATGGACCGACTAAATTAAAATAATTAAAACAAACTGGTTTGTTACAGCCTAAGATAAAGAAATAAGTAAGAGTCCAGTGGATCAAATAGTTAAATTAATGATTGATGATCATTTCGAAGCTAATTTATAGATGTAGAAATCTCGATTTTTTGAGGATTGCGCAGTTGATGACAGTTCCCAACTAGAAATTATTTATCTATCTCCTTTCGTTCAAACGCTGTAAAATTTCGAATTGCTAGTAACAGTATATTTTCTAATTAAATGTTACGAGGCTAGAGAATTGCTAAATATGAAGGAACAGGATATTGGAACATTTTAACACAACATCAACTTGTCAAAAGAAAGTATTAGGTTAAAGGGAGATGTTATGTTCAATATTTAGGGTTTCAGGAATACTAGCGATTCCAACTCATTGATGTGACGTCGTAATTCCTAGTTAAGAATTACCGGAAAATATTAGTTAGGTAAACTGAACATGTTAGAGATATTCAAAACGCCCTATTCAGATTTCATTTCTTGGTATGAAAAAATATTTGTAAAAGATCTTTCAAAAAGGGCGGGACTCTTATGAAATTGAATGAAATAAGTTGTATGTGTTCCTAATGAACATACGATGTTTCCTATAGTCATTAGCTTTGAGCTCCGGGGTCAATAGGTTTTAGTACGGGGTAGGAGCAACTCGTGAAATAAAACATGAAATTCGCCAAGATGAAGGCTTCGAAAGGCATAGTTCTTTTTCACGGTGAAAAATTGACTGCCTTGAGTTCTCCTGGATAATTTCAGGAACCGCTGCCCACCTGGCGTTCCACTGACGGGTGCCAGCTGATTGTTTACAGAACCCGCAGAAAGTTGGAGAGTCGACACCTGAGGACAACTGTGTAACAATGAAATATCTATCGTTTGAACTAACGAATATTCATTTTGATAAAAAAGTCATATCATTTGGGCGTGCTGCTTACTGGTATAACTTGCTATGGTAATTTCGCATCAGTGACTGAATAATAAACTACAGTGAAAGGGAAAACCTAGTAAAAACCTTATGAACTATCCCGATATTGGGTTGTTCACAAGGACATGACCATTAGCAATTTCTTCCTTAATCATCGGCAACCAGGAACCACTGAATTCTACGGAGGTAGTAGCGATACAATCCTTTTCACTTAGCCAAATTAAAGCAGACTCTTTTAGTTTTCTTTTGGTGTTGTGTTCTTCTTTATGTAATATAACTGAATTTTGAAACTGTATTTTATGACCAAGATTTTATAAATGCAATTTTTTGTATTTTTAGTTGTGTTATTTGGTTTTTGATACAATTGATTTTAGTCTATTTGTTGTTTTAAATGATGTTTTGATATTACATCTGTTTCCCACTCTTTTTAGTCTTTCTAATAGACCCTGTATGTATGGTATAGTTATTGTATTAATGTGATTATCTTGGGAGTCAGTGTTGCTTGGTGATGTTTGATGTTAGTTTTTAGGGGTTGTTTTGTATTCGATTCTAAAAGCTAAATCTCTACATGAGAGATCAAAAACCAACTGTTCTAACATCAACAACTTCAATGAAGAAAAAATGTTTATAAAAAATGTACTTTCTGCCAATCATTACCCAAATAAATTTATTAATAATGAGTTAAACAAAATCGAATACCAAACAATCCCAAAACCAACATCAAACTTCACCAAGCAACACTCCCAAGAGAATCACATTAATACAATAACTATACCATACATACAGGGTCTATCAGAAAGTCTAAAAAGAGTGGGAAACAGACATAATATCAAAACATCATTTAAAACAAGAAATACACTAGAATCAATTGTATCAAAAACCAAACCAAATAACACAACTCAAAATACAAAAAATTGCATTTATAAAATCCCTTGTGAATGTAATAAATTCTATATTGGAGAAACCTCTAGACCTCTGAATGTTCGAATAAACGAACAGAAAAATTATTTAAAAAAACGACATGTTTGCGAACATGCTTGGGATCTTGGTCATAAAATACAGTTTCAAAATTCAGTTATATTACACAAAGAACACAACACCAAAAGAAAACTAAAAGATTCTGCTTTAATTTGGTTAAATGAAAACGATTGTATCGCTACTACCTCCGTAGAATTCAGTCGTTCCTGGTTGCCGATGATTAAGGAAGAAATTGCTAATGGTCATGTCCTTGTGAACAACTCAATATCGGGATAGTTCATAACGTTTTTCCTAGGTTTTCCCTTATGATTTTAATGGGATCACTGAATCAACAAAGTTCTTTGGACGCATTTTTGGCGAATGCACTATCTTATAACAAAGTCGCACCTAGGAGCGCCACATAAAATTCTGAAGATCTCCCTTTCAAATTCTTCCAATACGAAAGGAACTTTATGATTATATGATCTTTAGAAATTTCTGTGCTACCCTAAATATTACAAATAAAATTCTCTTAGTTATGTCAGAAATCAAATAATAAACATTGTCAAATATTTTAATTTACATCTTAGAAATGTACCTTTTTATCCATAGTTTCTTAACCATTGACAACGGGGTCTGACCTAGACCCCGAAACGTTTTTTCTTTAAACTGTGGTGTTATTTCCCAAGAAGTATTTAGACATTGAAAAATATGCCACAAATATCGTTCAGAAAACAAATAAACTACAGATCAGATACATGCCACCAATATAATAAGGCCGCCACAGACTGTTAACAACGACCCAGCCAATTCAAAAATCCAATTAACAAATTTCTAAAAAACTGATTTTTCACTTCCACTGCCTTGATAAAAACAGGTATTCTTATTGAGAAAAATAGCTAAAACAGTAAAAGTAATACCATTCGAGGTAAGTTATTGTATTGGATGATTCTTCAAAATATTAGATTTTGAATAAAATTATCATAAGCGTTGTTTTTGATTGGAAACAACAATGAATAATATTGAAAAAGATAAAAATTTATATCTGTATAATTTTCTATACAATCTATATTGAGCAAACACTTCGAAATTTCAGCATGTGTGTCCTGGAATACTTTTAATTGAATCTGTTTACAGCACCCGTACTATAATGAAAAGGATTACAACACAACGCCAGGAAAGGAAAACCCATTTTCTGTATAGATCTTCATAGTAAAGGTTAGCACAGCAGTCCTGCGGGCCACCAATAGGGTTTGAGGTATCCCCTCCCTAACCAATGAGGCATCTTAAGGTCAACCCTTTGCCTAAACGTGGCAATAAGTCGATGAGAACGGAGGTTATTCAGCAGGATGGCTGTAATATCGTGCTCGACGTTTTTGGTTGCAATTTCTCCTACCAGCTTGGCCGTTTATTTGGCGTCTTTCATTTTAATTATGTCTTGTTTGCTGCCGGCTTCTCCATCCCGCTTATTGATCTTTGCGTGAACATGTGGAAAATTCGTTCTGATCGCTAATTTGCTCTCGTTACGTCGTTTACCTCTTTCCCTTAATTGTGTTGAGGTTTTGTTAAAATAATAAAAGAACTTTGGAAATTATTTGCAATTAAAAAAAAGTATTTCATTGCTGACAATTCAGTGAACAAATTTTGATGATTGTGGGTTATTTACAAAAACAAAGTGAATGTAATTTTAGATTATAGTTCTTATAAGTATTGAAATACAGTAAAAAAACAATAACCGACTTCAAAAAAGAAACTTAACCAAAAAACAAAAATATTTTTTTCCTGCAATAATTATATAATTTTGTCGTTGCCAAGTTGAACAGCAAATCTGCAAAGTACAACTCATTAATGCACTTTCCTCATTATTTTCACTTTAACTCTGCACCGACTTCAGAAAAAGTATTTAATTCTTGCAGAAAAAAAACTTTTTTAGTCCCTTTTCTAAGTCGATGTTTGTTTTTTTAATGTATTTATTTTACAATTTTTAGTTATAATGGCTTAATTGGATGCAGTTTTCTAATCTAATTAACTTTCTTGCTATTGCCAATCTCGTTTTCTGTTGAATAGAATAGAGTAGTTTGTTTTCAAAATATTTATAAATGTATTAAGAAAGTTTTGAATACGATTCCAACTTGGGGGCCAACGGTATTCTAGACGATTTCAAAATCTTCAACTTTTTATGTCTGTTAATTATCGGACATTTCCATTCAATTTCAATTACCTTCATTTTATAGACTCTTCTCCGCGAAATTTCATAAAATTATTTAGATATCATATCAGAATTCTCAGTGATACAGCATAATTGGATGCAGTTTTCAATTCAAATAAATTGCGATAACAATTTGAGATATTATAAAAAATAAAGGTTTTTAAACAATACTGACATTCTTGGGAAATCTAGTATATAGTTTAAAACGTTTCATAAATATTTATTATACATTTTTTAGTGCAATGACATAATCATTTATAATAATTACTTCTGTTTGATAACAATTTTAGATATTAACAAAAATAAAGATACTTCACTTTTAAGCAAAATTTGCTGACAAACCTGGTATATAGTTCAAAAACGCATATGTAATTATTACAGTATAACTAACTAACTATGCAAATCTGACCATGCAAATCTTTTTATGAAGAATACGTTTTTTAAATTTTATTTATAAAAAGTTTTCCGTTTGAACCCAACTTATGAGGGACACACTGTTTATAGAAATCAGCTAAGAACCTTCATCTTGAAGTTGATTAAATGAAATTTATTTTGACTTAATTCCAATCTATTTTCAATTTATTACACCCCAGATTCCGAACAGAGACAGTTCCTTTTTTAGGGTTCCGTATATACAATATATATATATATATATATATATATATATATATATATATATATATATATATATATACAGATACCCTCACTCCGGATTTCTCCCTTTTTCACGCCACAGAATTTTTCTCCTAAACTACTGGACGAAAAAGAATGAAATTTGGTATCAGTGTATAGTTTGGTGAGGCGATCAGGAGTACATATCGTAAATGAAGAAATTTTGTTTTATAGCAGTACTTCTGGGAGGAAAAACTAAAAAAAATCGCCCCCCCCCTTATCTCCGAAACTATAAAAGACAAAATTTTGAAAAAAATTAGAGATATAGAGCCTCACGTGAATTTTACCGGAAAAGTAAGAAAAAACCTCTAATATTAATTTTGGGGGGCAAATTACAGAATTAAATGGAAAATATAAAATTAAAATAGTTTCTAACACATCATGTAATATATCAAATTAAAGGGAAAACAAATATATTTTTTCATATTTTTGAAATAAATTATTTTAAAGTTATTAACAAAAATATAAAGATTTTTACCCATTCCCCCTACTTTATCTCCAAAACTATAAGTCGTAAAATTTTGAAGAGATATAGGGCCACACTTGAACAGGAAAAAAATGAGAAACCGCTATTACTAATTTTAGGGGACAAATTGCAGCATTAAATGGAAAACATAAAATTAAAATTATTTCTGTCGCATCATGTAATATATCATATCATTATGACGAATACAAATATATTTTTTTCATATTTTTAAAATTAATGTTTTAAAATATATAACCAAAAATGCTTTTAAAAAATTACCCATTCCCTCTTTTTTCCCCAAACAATAAGACCTAATTTTTTTTGTGTGCAGGAAAAATACGAAGAAATCTTTAACATTAATTTTGGAGGCCAAATTATAGAATTAAACGGAAAATAGAAGAATATTTTTTGACGCATCTATATTGCAATACATCAAATAAGGAATACAAATATATATTTTTCATATGTTTTAAATTAATTGTTTACAATATATTAACAAAAATATATAAAAAATTCTCATCTCCCGCTTGATTTCCGAAACCATGCTACCTGAAGTAATTAGGGGTATTAGGGCTCACTGAAAATTTATAAGAAAACTTAATAGAAAACCCCAATATTAATTTTAGTGACAAATTATAGAATTAAATAGAAAATATAAATTAAATTTTCAAACGCACCATGTAATATATCAAATAAAAGACTCATTATATGAATTATAAATATATCATATTTTTAAATCATTTGTTTAAAAGATATTAACAAAAATATTAAACATCGACTTAATTCCCACTTTAGAAACTAAACTACTTAAAATTTTGAATAATATATTTGTATTTTCCCTTTTATCTTCCAATCTACAGCGCCTAAAATTCAGACAGCAGATTATAAAAGTCTTCCCTTTATTTTTATTAGTAACATAAAATGTAAATTAAGAAATAAATACATATTTTTATGAAAATCAAGCGAATCATGCAGCAGATAAAATAATAAGTCTATGTGTGGAAAATAAGTGTATGTTTTTTATAAATTTAAAACGCTTTTTTAAGATATTAGGGTAAATATATGAAAATGCACTCATTCCTTGCTTGTCTGAAACTGGAATATTAGAATCTTGAAGGTGGTACGGAACCCTTAGTATGCGAGTCTACCTCGCACTTGACCAAATTATTTAATACTTAACAGAATCCAGTTTAAACAGTCGAAATTCCTTCAGCAGGTTTCGAGTAATCGCTGAACACACATAAAGGAAACATAGATATAGACTAATTTTTTGAAATCGGTTAAAAAATGATTCATTTTTTAGTGAATGTATCCATTTCATCGAAATAAAATTATAAAAACTATCTACCGTACTTAAGTATTATTGTAAATAGAACTTCTGACTGTTGTAAATAGTTGATGTGATAATTTCAATTCAATGTTTCGAATGACTGAATCCCTTGAAAATATCACATCAAGAACTTAATTATTGTTTTAAGACAGAAAAGTTTTAATACTTCTCATGATATGATGATGTTTTCTTATACACCAAGAGATGGAATCGGACTTAGTAGTATGCTTCGTAACACAAGGATAGTCTCAGAAGTACGTTTACCAGATATACATTATGTTTTCAAAGTTGAACCATTTGTTTTAACTTTTACTAGTAAAATCGTAGTAAATCGACATTTATCAATAATCGTTCTTCTTGTAAAAGTTCAGAATAAGAATTATAAATACCGGTAACCATGGCAATGATGGCCCCCTAAATTATACGAGTCCACAAATGGCGAGGTTCCATAAGAAAGTGATTAAGTTAAACACTTTATCACATTACAAAAAAAAGTAGAAACACATCGAGAACTTTGAATGATAACAAAAACTTCTCTACTTCAACCCCTTTCCAACGATATATCACACGTATTGGAAAATAATCAGTACCATAATAAAATTTGTGATGGTAACTTACAAGGTTAGAACTACAAAATATAAAACATACATCAAGTAGCAATAATTTGTTATCAATTTTGTTCAAACCGGCTTCTACCGCTACGCATGCAATCGCGACACTTTTTTCTTACTCCTACAGAGGTAGTCTCTAGTCGCATCTCATCCCATATTATTTCAAAAGGAACATTTATTCTAATACTCTCTTCGAGGTGTCATTCTTTTGTACGTAAGACAATATATATATATATATATATATATATATATATATATATATATATATATATTATATAAAGTATATTATTTCTGGTTAGGGAACCTTCATCAGTTGCGCTTCCCACAATTGAATGTCCTCTCGAACACTTCTTTATGTATTTGATACATATCGTTAAATTTGAAGACGCGAGATGTAAAGACCGACATCTAGGATTTTTGGGGAAACTAGCACACAGAGGTTCCGAATCTGGAGCCGTTCCATGTAATTGATGTTATCCGTAATTCCTAGGTTAGAATGCCACGATGAAATTTTCAGGTTAACTTCACCTGTCAGAGATATTGAATACTCTCTTTGAAGTGTCATTCTTTTGTACGCAGGATAATATATATAATATATATTGTTGCTGGTTAGAGAACTTTCATCAGTTGCGCTTCCCACAATTGAATGCCCTCTATGTGCTAGTTTCCCCGAAAATCCTAGATGTCGGTCTTTACATCTCGCGTCTTCAAATTTAACGATATGTATCAAATACATAAAGAAGTGTTCGAGTGGACATTCAATTGTGGGAAGCGCAAGTGATGAAAGTTCCCTAACCAGAAACAATATATATTATAAATATTGTCTTGCGTACAAAAGAATGACACCTCGAAGAGAGTATTCAATATCTCTGACAGGTGAAATTAACCCGAAAATTTCATCGTGACATTGTAACCTAGGAATTACGGGAACAGTAATTACATGGAACGACTCTAGATTCGGAACCTCTATGTGCTAGTTTCCCCGAAAATCCTAGATGTCGGTCTTTACATCTCGCGTCTTCAAACATTTATTGTTTCTCTTAATTGCTCTTTGGTTTATATTTCTCTTTCATAAACGAGTTGCTTATTGGATGAAATCTCATTGGAAGGCAGATCAATAATATACAAAAAAGTTGTCTGTCCAGAACATTATAGGCGAACTGTCAGAGAGCTTCTGGAGATTACATTCCCAAAAGCGTGAATTGAGAGAACTGGCCCTATACTATGCCCTATACTATGACTCCCTTTGATGTCTTTGTATGTGGACGGACCAAGCAACTTGTTTATGAGAGATATAGAAACCAAACAGCAGTTAAGAGAAAGAATAAATGTTGCTTTTGAAATAATATGGGATGAGATACGATTAGAGACTACCATTGTAGGAGTTAGAAAAAGGTGTCGCGATTACATCCATAGCAGTAGAAGCCGGTTCGAACAAAATTTATAACAAATTATTGCAACTTCATTTTTTGTAGTTCTAACCTTGTAAGTAACAATCTCAAACTTTATTATGATACTGATTTCTTTCCAATACGTGTGATATATCGTTGGAAAGTGGTTGAAGAAGAGAAGTTTTTGTAAGCATTCGAAGTTCTCGATGTGCTTCTAATTTTTTTTTGTAATGTGTGTTTAACTTATTCACTTTTTAATGGAACCTCGCCATTTTGACTCATATAATTTTTTCAAGCAATTATATGTGTCAAATATGAAATTCACATGAGCAAAGAAACATCATAGATTATATTTAAGTTTATTTGGTGAAGATACAGTGAAAAATAAAAAAGTTACAACAGTTCAAATGTAAAAATCTGAGAATTAAGAAAAAAATAAAATAAATTAAAAAAAAACAATAACCGTAAGATATCTAGATGTTATATGGGTTACATAATATATCACATGAGCCAACTTACCTGCCCTCCAAGTTTGGCGAACCTTCTACAAAACACCCTGTATATATCTGTGTGTATGCTGAGCGGCTTCCTTGGTTATAATTTTGAATTAGGCTAGGTTCCGGGTGAGAACCGAGTTAAAATTTGTGAAATACTCGACGTTTCGGCTCCTGGTTTGAAGCCCCCATCGACAGACAAAAAGAGAAAAAAATTAAATATGGTCTAGTTCGAACTTGCGGCCATAATCTGTCTACTCTCCAAGCCTCATTAGAATACTATTAAATAACGACAATAATATCGTTTCTTCAGTTTATGTTTCTGTTAGTGATTGTTCCATATTATCTATCCCTGATACATTTCCGAGAGTATAAAGTTTTCATCCAGTCATATTCATTCTATTGTAGTAATGTCCATCTTATAATTATAACAGTTTCTGTATTTATTACGGAAGAGATAATTTGAATGGATCAAACATATACTATCGATTATGTACTAAATGTCAGGGTTAATTTCACAGTGACACTTCTAAGGATTCTTTTATTAGAGCATTTAACCTGCATGTGGTATTCCTCTCTTGAGGATATTGGTTTCTTATCCTTTTTCACGCTGAAATAGAAAAAGTCTTGAGTCGATTAAGATTACCGACCGTTATATAGTTTCATTAGGGAAGTTAAGCAGATAAAACAGGGATAAGTTCAATAAATAATGCACTATTTACGTCGTTGGGTTAACCTCAAATAAAATCAAAATTCATCAAGATGCCATTCCAAAATATATATGCTATTTAAATTTTTTCAGATTCCTACTCTTATATACTCTCTTCGAGGTGGCATTCCTTTGTACGCAAGACAATATATATAATATATATTGTTTCTGGTTAGGGAACCTTCATCAGTTCCGCAATTGCGTACAAAGGAATGACACCTCGAAGTGTGCCAGATTCGGCACCTCTGTGTGCTATTTCTCTTGAAAATCCTAGATGTCGGCCTTACATCTCGCGTCTTCAAACCTAATCTTATAGATCATAAATGAAAAATAATTGAGTGTGCTGGATTTACAAGTATTTTGGTTAGACAAAAATTTCGGTCAATTTTACACGAAAATATTTAATTTCTTCTTTATTTCAGGCATTGCCCATCATTTAGCTGGATTACCTGGTCATCCTGATTGGGGACTTCTTGGCGGACGCCATCCATATCACCATGGCCATTTCATGCCGCATCCTCATCACCACTTCCCTCATCATATATTTGGAGCGCTAGATAGGCCATTAAATTCTCCACCACGAATTACCAACGGTAAGTGATCTACTTCGATTAAAAATATCTAATAATAAATCAATATATTGGAATTAGTTTACTATGTTTCCATTCGAGCTGTATATACAATGACACCATTAAAGTCCTAAAGTCCCTAACATATGGGACACTTTGTTTAATAGACCTAGGACCTGTATAATAGACTTAGGACCTAGGTAAATATGACTTGCCCAGTAGTTTCTGCTAGAATTTAAAAAAATTATGCGGATATCTCAGTAAGGTTACCTACTTTTCTTAACAGTCAAAATTAACAATTTTCACTAAAATGATAGAAAGTGGCCTTTGTCGGTTGAATTTTGAAAAATTTTATTACATAATTTGTTTTTAATTTAATTTTAGGTTCATGTGGAATATTTGGGCTATTTAGAATAAAGTCTGTCTACCTCATTTTTTAGATGATAAATAAAAAATAAGTAGGACCATTTTGAATAATTTTTATATTGCGTCCTGCTACTATTTAGCCATCTTTGAAAGTATTGTGAACAGTCCATTTATTAAATTCAAAAGTTGGCTATGACATACCGAGATATTACTGATTGACGTGTCAAATTTAGAAACAATTCAGGTTGTATAAAAAGTCTTTAAGAAAAATAGGAGTTATTTTTTATGTGGAGAAATACTCCATATAAACTGACAGCTGAAATTTTTATTCAGCGGCATCCAAAAAAAAAACATCTGTATCAAGAATCATGACAAAATTGAAAAGGTTTGGTTCACTAGAAAGTGAGTAAAAAAAATATGATGGATGCCAGTAGAATAACTTCTATTTCTATTAAGAATGTCGAATACAGAAATGTTTGTGGTTTTCTTGTAATGAGGAAGATTCACGGAATGCCAACCGCATGGTGGCGCCACTGTATACAAGAGTACAAGGGCCGCAAACATATACAAAATTCTCATGCATGGCAGCTATTATACCTTTGTATGCAGTTACGCCATCATGCGGTTGATGTTCCGTGAATCTTCCTCATAGTGTATAATAGTTTTTTCGTACTATTTAATGTATTGACAGTTTGTCCTTGTTATAAATTATGACCATATTTAAGTATTGTTATTGTATGTAAACTCTAATTTTGGATTTTTGTGATATATTATAAACATGGCTAAAAGTGTGAATCTTATGAAATTTAAGCCTTCTTATTATTGTAGTTATTCATAAGACGTTCTTCGGAACAACGATTGACACCAAATTCAAAACATGATTGAAAATGTTTCTAATAGAACTTTGCAGCACAGATGTCAAAATCTTGAGATTTAATTTACGATGATCTTCGGAAAAACGGTTAACATCAAATTCAAAACATTACTGAAAATGTTCCAAGTGGAACTTTGCAGCACAAATGTCAAAATTTTGAGATTGAATTTATTCATTTCTTAGAAAAAAACATTTGACTAACTCACTGTAGGATGGAATTATGTTCAATGTTTGTGTCTTAGGAAGACCATGTTTCACCATAGAGCTTGTACACAAATATCGAGCCAAGGCTAGAAAGAGAGAGAATAGAGAGGGCAAGAGGCTGTTTCACTCGATTGGGAGCTGCACCCAATGAGCTATTTGCAGTATATTGTTCATTGGCTGCACGTTTCAATTGAGTAAAATAGCCTCTTGCTCTCTATATTGTGCTCTCTTTTTACTCTTGGCGTGATATTTGTGCATTGCCGGCTACCTTCAAAAGTGTATGCTCTAAGTGTTTCACGTACATAGATTACTTTTTCCTTACAGTAATAAATAGGGTGCGCTGTGGTTATGTTGTTGACCTTCATTTATAAAATGCTTTGTACGTCTGGTTGTGATTATTGTACAACAGAGCGATATAGTTATGCTACTAACTTTATTGAACTCTGTACTATAGATAAGTCTTTTCTCTATTTTGTCTGAATTTAAGCTGATCTAGAAAACTGTCTATTCTTGAATATTTTGTTGTTTCTTTTTACCATGAAGCTATATTGACCTAGAAACATTAAAAAACCATGTTTTTCGATTTTCAGATACGTCCGCTGCATCTCTCGGTCCAATTTCCATAAATTGCAGCAGCGCTCACAGCACAACTTCTCCAAAAACGTCACCAAACACCCAGGTTGGATTACTAACAACGACAGAATCGTCGATGCACTCGCCAGAAGAAGACGACATATCTGTAACCGCCTCCCCCTCCACTAGCCCGCAACCTCCACCCGCGTTTCCAGGAATGCCACCTCCGCTGGTGCAAAACGACCAATTGTTCAATAACGCCTTGGCTGCTAGCTTTTTCTTGAACGCTCCATTGTTACCTCCACCTGGCCAGTGGTTCTATTCTCAGCTCTATCCACACGACTGGTCGTGGATGAATCTGGCTAACAACCATTTATTGTCGAAGGCATCTCCAAGAGAAGATGCCGTTCAAAATCCAGACAGTTCTAGTGAGAAATTAGATGTGACAGAAGTTGATGACGACATTAAAGATATTAAAGATGTTAAGGAAAATATCAAAGACAATTGTATAGAAAGTTCTAAGCAGAGTAGTGGTAGACATTTAGAAAACAATGACAGAAATTGTGAAGGTATAAATTTAAGTCTTAGGTTAAGCAAAACTGCCATAACGTTGATGAGACAGAAGGACGAGGTTGGATCTAGTGAAAGGGATAACGTTAAATGTTCAAGGGAAACAAGTAGGCACGTTTGGAGACCTTACTAGTATCCAACAACGATTTATCCGTCTAAAAATATTTCACTGAATTTACCGAAATCAAGTATCAGGCACAGGGTTGAAATATTTTGGTTAATTTGTATCCTAGATCGTTTTACTTTGTTATTTAATTTTGAATTCGCACAATATATTGCAACTCCTAATTGAAAGTATTTAGTTGCTTCTTAATTACATAAAACGTCCTTATATTTGCTTTAGTTACCTTCACTGTTTCCTACTTGCATTTTGCAGACTATCAGTCCTTCCAGAAATCGTGCATTATTTCTATATTTTAAGTACCTATCTATTTATGTAAATGAAATTATGTATAATGTTGATCTCATGTGTTACGATATTTCTGTTTGTAAAATAAAATGTTTTAATGTCACCTTTGTGTGTTTTTTTGTGTTTCAAATATAAGGTAAGACACTCCTCTATTATTTTAATGTGAGACGAATATTATCATTACCGACATCTAGGAGTTTCAGAGGAAAGTAATTCACAGAGACCCCAAATCGGGAGTCATGCTAAGTATAGCGCCTTTTAGGTTAACTAAAAACTATCAAAGTAATTATGATACTATCCCATCGAGATTTTACAATCCATTAAAGGCAAGACAATATATTGTTTCGAGTAGAGAGTTTCGTACTTACAACTGAATGTTAAACGTGAAATGAATAGAGACATCTGGGACTTTTAGAGAAAACTAGCTTACAGAGACCTTACACACTGCACTACTTTCGATTTGGGGTCTCTGCGTGAGCTAAAATTTCCTATATGTACAAAATACATAAATAATTATTATATGCGATTATAATCAGTTGAGGGAAGGGCAACTGATGAAGGGTCTCAACTAGAAATAGTACTCGTATATTGGCTTCTGTTTACTATATTACAAAATCTCGAAAAGCATCATTTCATTACTATATAGGGAATTTCATCCGATTATAAAAGTTATAAAATCAATTCACAATAACAACAATATGGAGGCTTTAAGAAGCAAACAATATTGTAAAAATTAACACTAGTGAAATTTTGGAGACCATGTGTTTAAGAGTAGCTGCATAACAACATATTTTATAGTGAAAAACACCAAAGAGCAAACTCGTCATTTGTGAGTAAACGTTTATTAAAATATTTCGTATTTTAATTCTTCTAGCTTTCATTCTCTCGATTTGGTTGAAACTTTGAGCTTCTTTCAGACCTGTGATACAAAGTCCATCTTGACATGGAGCAAAGGCAAAAACACTGGAGGTGGAGCTAATCCGGTGGTTGGCAATGACTAGACTTTATGGGTCACAAGAAGATATTATGAAGATATATTTGGAAACCTCATTATTGGCAAGATTTCCTTGAATATCCTACAACATATGTGGGTCAGAAACTGTCTGAAAAATAGTCCTTAGTTTCATATTATTCCATTGCAAAAGTTCGACATGTGTGGTTCAACATTATTTTAAACTAAACTGTTTACTCATTAATTGGATTTTCTCTTCACACTTGTTTTTGTAGAAGATAAGTATTTGAAATTTAATGGAAATGGAACTAAGTGTAGTAGGCAATTTATTTCAAATAACCATACTACTATTTGTCTTTGGAAAAAAATGTTAATTACTTGAGGCAATAATGGATAATTAGTACCTATAGTTTACCAAGATTTTAACAGTTGCTGTTTTTAGTAAGCTTTCAAAAACCGAAAAAGTCCAATATATTTCACAAGGAACACTAAGTGAGGTAACGAAAATCCAGAGTATTACTAAGTTGAGGTATGTATGCACTACAAACGCAATCTTTGTCGATCCTGTCACTGCTGTGTAATGTAACAAACAAACAATCTTCCAAACCTAACAAAATTGAGGAAAACTGATAAAAAAGGAAACTCACACAAAAAAATGGAAACTCAATGGTTGATTTATCCTTTTCTTAATATTTACACTTGGTCTATAAACTAGATTTATTAATAAAATAGATGAAATATATGATAATTCTATCTAAAATTTTAAATTTTGAACAAACTAAGTTAATCATTAGTTAATTTTTTTTGTTTATCCATTACGTAATATTAAACATATTATCGGGAATTTTCTGAAGGATATTTGCGGCATATTTTTCTGTATATTTCCGAAAGTTTCGGAGTCTAGGGCAGGCTCCGTTGTAAATGACAAAGAAACTATGAAAAACGGTACAATTCATAAATGTAAAATTAAAATGTTTGGCAGTATTTATTAATAGATATTGTCAAACTTTTGGAAATATACAGAAATGTCGTGACTTTGCGACGTTAATTCCCAGAAAGTGCTTACACATATTATTGGGAAATTGCATTGAACTACATAGTTCATTTTTACCAAACAGTGAACATATTAATGAATGTGGACCTACATTTGCTAACTAAACAGGAAGATTTCAACACATGAAACAAAGTTAGGTAACAACTGGTTTGCTACAAAAAATAACGGAAATCAACATATAAAATATTTCGATCTCTGCAAAATTTAATAAAAAATACGATTGCAGAGGATAAGTAATTTCAATAAAAATTTTGTAGAATCTTTAACTGAAAATTGAACAATATACAAGGAAGCTTTAAAGTGTCAATAACTGAGAATAGACAAGCAATAGTCATGGGACTCCCCAAAGAAGTGAAAATGGTAGACTTGAGAAAACTGTCCTGTTATGGGTATTTATTTCGAACTCAGATTCAGAGTGACTGATGAATGTGCAGTAACACTATTAAGAATTTGATTTTGTAGGTTATGTTGTTATATTGTCACCATATACTTAATACTGATATACTGCTATCGCCCGTAAGCGGAAGGATCACCGACTAAGAGCGACAGCAAATTATACCGTGCTACTGTACCTAAACTGTTTTGGGCAAGCGTTGCCAAGAGTCAAACAGAGAGAAAACATAAACTACAACAGAAGAGCCAATTGGGGCATTTTCGAACATGAGCTTAAGATCCGAAGTACAATAAAACGTTATAAACATATATACGTCTGGACTGTGATGTTTGCGCCTACCTCTAGACTCTGCTAGCAGTATATCAGTATTAAGTATATGGTTGTCACTGAAAGTTATGATTGCTCCCTCGTGTATATAAACTAGTTGTTACTGTTATGTTGACAGTTCTGGATAATTTTGAAAAATTGTAGGTTAGTGACATGTAGCACACTTTAATGTACTTGAACTATAGAGGTAATAGTTATAGTGGGAGCCCGGTATGCTAAATTTGAAGTCACTAAACCGTCATGGGAACCTGTTGTTTCGTGAAGATTAGGTCCTAAAACGAACGAAAATATATGGAAAGTTTGTCATTTTAGTGAGGGAATGTGTGCGTACAGATTTAAAAAAAATAATAAAAAAAACAGTCACATGGAAATACTCGAGCGCTTCAGACATTTAAGGTGTATACGCGCAATGCCCTTTCTGATAACCCAGAGATATTAATCTGACGATTAATTAGTGGGGGTGGCTCTAAAAATGGGTAGAAAAAAAAGTAATTCGAGCGTGTCAGATATTCAGAGGCAAATGTTAAGTGAACTCAAAAAAAAATTCTATTCAAATGACTGATGATTTGGACGCGACTAAAAGTCATGACCGATTTTTGAAAATTAAAAAAAAATCTTGAAATACTAGAGCCCGTCAGATTTTTTTACAGATGATTCAACGTGATGTCCTAGTCGTGCTCAATGATAATCTGACAATTATATGAAGGAATATTCTTTATTTTACAATTTCATTAATTTTTTTACAATAACTGGATCTAATAAAAACAATATAAATATATTTGTAAATCTGTCATGTACTGATATGAAAGTACATAAAAATAAAATTAAAAATAAACATCACAATCTCCAAAGTAGTTATAATTTTTTTTAATGTTTCGGGTGTAAAAGTTTCTTCTTCACAATATACACATTTCACATTTGCTTCACTCATATATGAAATTAAATTCACTAAATTGTTTAAAATACAACAAACAAACAAACCAGAACATCGTACTTCTACTAAAACGAACACGTCTTTGTGATCAGCTGGGATAGCATCATGGTGACGGACGGTGAGAGAGAGTGAAAGAACAAAAGAGTGAGAAGGAAAGAGAGAGGCCTGGGAAATACACAGCAGTAAGCAGTTAGTTGTACTAATTCTTAAAAATAAAAAACGATCAATCATAACTTTGTGATTCGACCATTTCCTTATGCCACGCTCAAATCGTCAGATTATTGAAATATACACTTTTGTCCATATTCTTAACTTACTTTGTCTTAATCTGACGGGCTCGAGTTTTTATGACGATCATTTTTTTACTATCTGATCGGCTGCCCTCAACGCACGCCCTGTATTAAGGATTCATATATTTCTGGGATACATTATAAGGAGTAAGGTACGAAATTTCTGCTTGGGCTCCCCTACTATTAATATAAAGTACGTCAGATCCCGAGAAAAATGTAAAGCACAGTGACAGAGAAAGAACATCAACTGAATGTATCTAATTCTGTCTAAGCGTGTTTATTGTTGGTGTATATTTGCTTCAAGTGATGGCTAACCATTGCTTGTAGTGCTAGAGTGAAACAGACACATCCAATGTTACGTTTCCACTTGTACAAATGCCTATATCTTACGCGCTGTATCTTAAGTATTACCTCTATGACATACCCATCAGATTGTTGAACGTGTCAAGTAAGGAGCGGAGTTTTGAGCGAATTAAGGCCATTGTCAATTGTGAAAAGGCGCATAAGATATATACAGTCAAATAGAGCTATTGTGGGAAAATTTAAAGATTGGTTATCACCTTATGCCATCCGAATATAAAAATGCAATGTAATTTGTTGTAGATAACTGGGAACTTTTCTAAGGCAACGATGTAATTACTGGCCAAATCAATAATATCAAACACCGAATCAATATGAAAAATGCAGAACTCATATGGTTACCACCTAGACGAGTGTCACTAGGACAACAACAAGCAATTGATATAAAGGGTTTGCTACAATGGATTTATAGAATCATCCATCGTCCCTTGGTCTGCACCGATCATTCTAGTTAAGAAAAACGGTGGTATTATCAGATTTTGTGTCGTCTATAGAAAAACTGATTGATGCTTCTCCACATAGATTACACCCTCACGAATTTTTGATTTTCAATCTTGGACTACATAAAGGATATTGGCAAGTTGGGCTTCACGAAGCATTCTTTGAATTCGCTGCCAATTGGTTGGTGCAATGTTCCTGTCACATTTGAAAGGCTCATGGAATGTTTTTGGGTTAACCTGGAAGACATGTCTTATTCATTCAGAAACCATTTTAATTAGTAATTATATATTTTTGTCGATCATCTCAAAAATATAAAGGAAATACTTGGCAGCAGTCAAAATGCTAAACTTTGACGTAATTCGAAAAAAGGTTTCATGTTCCAGAAGCAAGTAGAGTTCAGGCGAGATCGTATCAAAGCCAGAAATATTAACAAATAATGCCTAGGTGGAAGCGATTCGTTCCGCTCGTTCCATTGGAACGGTGCATTCTGGAGAATAAAAGCAACTCAATGCTCTAGCCCCATTCCACCGTTTTTGAGTCAACACTGCAAATTATCCTCCACGCCGATATTAATGCTATTAGTATGGTTTTATCCCCCGGTCTAGGATGTAGAAGAACGTATTATAGAATAGTACAGCAAATAATTTTCTAAACCAAAGAAGAACTGGTGTATTATCAGGTAATAATTATTACCAAGTATTTAGGGGTGTTGATCGTTTCAACGAATATCTGTATATGAGCATGCCTCTCTAAAATGGCTTCTGAACATGAAGGCAACAGAAATATAGCTCTCTAATTGGATTAAAATTCCAACAGCCTCAGTCCAAAATTCCGCCTACGTAACAATTCCGATGCTTTGTCGAAACGACCTAGTGTTGAAGATTGCTGACTTTTTAGAAACACTCAACAAGGAGAACACACCCCCATCAGGTAAGTTAGAGCCACAGTGAATGAAGAATGGACTACAGTTCAGTGTAAAGCCCCTCAAATAGAAAACCCTGACAATGTACCAATTTTGAAAAATGAAGGAGTAAAACTTAGTAAAAAATATTGACATACCTTCAAATAGAAAATCTTTCAAACATTTAAAACTACACTGGAAACTTTGTCCATTCGTATATTCCAATAATGTTTCTCAAAAAATTCTCTGTGCTAAAGTTTACTACAAATTATACCCAGCTTAATCTTAAATAGTTCTCGACCCACCAAATATTTCAAAAAGTATTTGCTCTGACGAGTCAGAAAGACTTCCCGTATTAAATAAAATTTTCACATTTTCTAAGATCTCTCGTGTATCAAATCTAGCTTTGCTACGAAAACTCCCTGTCCTGAATGAGATTGGAACCGGTCCGGGTGTCAAATTAGGAGAACAAATGAGGCACGACCTGTTTATTACCTCATTAAGAAGGCCATTTCTTACTGTCTGCCAGAGTGCTCAGCGTTCACATCAAGAAAACCATGGCGTGGCATCGTAATGTAAGAGACAATGTCGGAAAGCAGGAACTATATACATGTGGCAATCTAATTTGGTCGGTCGACTTCGAAGACGATCATTTGTTTAAATTAACCAGAGTCCTAGTCGGCGGTGGCGTGGCGGCAATGGTGGGCATCAGAATGTAATCACGAGAATGATTCTTGCATAGTCTTGGCTTGCTGTGGCGACTGGGGTGTAGGACGGCATTAACAATTGTTTATTTGTTTGCTTTTACTTATTGGATTTTAATTGGAAAGGGAGCGATGCTCAGAATTTTGAGTGAATTCATTTGTTTAAAACTCCGCTTTCTGTAACTTTCGGCGTGTTGGTTTTGAATTTTTGACAAATAAAAGCTGTCAAAATCCCAATTAACGGTAAATTCAAGAAATCACGTATTTACAATATCAAGAACCAACTGGAACAAATTATATTTAAAAATGAACTGACTTATTATAAATCTGTTTTGTGCATTCACTTTGATGTTTACTGAGTTTGCCTTAAACAGCTTGAGTAGTTTCTAAAACTTCAAAGTCAATTAATCAGTCAATTGACATTACCAAAAAAAAGTCAAGCGAATATAGTGCAAACAATTCAAACAAACATTGTTCGACACAAAAAAAAACAGATAAGTACAACACAAAATACACAACATATTATACTGAAATACTAGTTGACAAATCTGTAGACCTACTTTCTCACAGTTAATCCTGCGGGAGAGTTTTTTTTATAAGAGGGCAACTAGTGTTCCGGGCAGTTTCCACAAACCGCCAATGGGTACTACACCTTGATATTTAAGTACTTAACTTATTTGTATTTTTCAGTAACCATTGCGAGGAGAGAATATCACAGATGAACATTAAAAATAAAAATTAAGCAGCTTGCTCGTAGAATTTGGTGGAGTTAATTGTTTTTTTATTAAGACAAAATTTATATTTGGAAAACCTTGAATATTTTCAAAACAGCTAAAGCCCATTGTTTCACGCTTTTTAAAACAAAACTTAGAATTGCTTGCAAGTATTAGGCTTGTAATTTGAAATTATTAATAAAATACTCGTAATTAGAATTCTACAAATTTGTTGTTGTTGCAATCCTGAATATCCAAAATAATTCATTTTTAAAATATAAAAATAGTTCTAAATGGCGAGTCTATTCTTGATTGGCATGTTCACAGTTTTATAATGCTTCTTGACTTTTAGAAGGAGTATTGAACGACAAAAAACAGAGGTAAATAAATTTGTTTCTTCTCGGTGTTCGAAAATCCACATACGGAAAATGTAATACAGATAGATCCGTAATCGTGCCGGCCATCCCATAAAGAATGTCTTCGATGACACATTACATATGATATCCAAAAAAATGTATGAATTAGATGTTGCGGTTTTAGTTCAATGCTGGTTCAATGCAAGTATATAATTGACGAAGGACCTTTAGCGGAACAATCAATAAACATGTGCCGTCGCGTGTTTTAATTCACCAAATAAAGTTAATCACTAACCTTTTACGTCGAAGCTCTGCAGACGGTGTTTTCTTGGTTCTTCTTTCTTCAGAGGCTAGCCCCGCAACGGCAGGAACAGATTTTAGAGCTTCGTCTGGACAACACGATACACAAAAAATAGCGACGTAATGTTCATTGATTGAGCAAACAAAAAATGCGGGTTTAACAACAAATGATGCGCTTTTGTAAACACAAAAGAAACAAAATGAAAGCGGTTTAGCGGTTGTTACGACCGGAACTAATAACTCGCGGAATCGTAACACTATAACAACAAAAAGCGGCCGTCTCTTCAGACGGAATCAAAAGTGTCCGTATAGTTCGGAGTACAATACACGAATCATGAATAATGTCTATATTTTACACGCAAAAAACACTTAAAATTAGCATTAGCGCGACGGAAGGTTTTGGAAAAGGTGCAGAAGTTTAAAAATCAATGAAGTAATTCAATCAAATTGAAAACCGCACCAATGTGGTACGGTGATTGTAGCTCCATCTTTTTGAAAGTGTATGTTTTTTAAATGATTTCAAAGAAAGTTCTGCTGTAATTCAAGTAGAAGATGTCCAAGCGACTCGCAATCAGAGCTTCCTCATAGATGTAATACAGAATTTCTCTTCTTGAAAATAAAACATACGACTAGTGACACCAATACAATCTTGTTTTTCCCATTTAACAATGATGTGATGTTTTATTGGAACCAATGAGTTTTATGGTGGTTAGAGATTGTGAGAAATTGTGAGCCACATCAGACCATATTATGGATTTTGCCAAGTTAATATTCATAGATACTCAATGTACCAATTTGCTATAGAAGCATTACATATTGAGTTATAGATCAAACTATTAGTTTGGAATACCTTGTAGACTTTAAATCAGGTTTAAGAACTTCTTGTCATGCTTTTACAAGGGTGATTATTGAAAGTATATGAGGTGTAGGTAGTTTTCCAATTAACACTAAACAGCTCACAATGCGGCATAATGGTCACAGCTAAAGACAGTTCATGGGTCGGTACGAGTCCAGCAAAACATGCACTCGGCCACAGATGGGCAAAATTTCGATTAGTTGCTGTTCCAATTATAGCACTACCTTGCACAAACGGGCTCAAAGAATCTCAATACACTTATGATACAAACTTTTCGAAGTGCTAGACGAAAGTGACCTTAGCAGGCTATATGTTAGAGCAATCTACAATGTATATAAAGGCGCAAAGGCCGTTATAAAATTGGGAAAAGCATATCTGAGCCTTTGTAAATAAGTAGAGGTTTAAAACAAGGTTGTTGTCTCTCCTTCAACCTATTAAAAATGTATATCCGGAAAGCCTTACATAATTGGATGAGAACATGGGAATTGAAATCGGAAGTGATTGTCTTTATACCTGTTATTTGTGAACGATCAAGTAATTATTGCGACAGATGAAGACCATGTCCAATACATGTACAAGAAACTAGAGGAGGAACTAACAAAATGGGGTTTGCAAATAAATAGACAAGAACAGGGAAAAATAGGTGTCATGAATACAAGTAAGGAAACATTATATCAGAAAAGGGGAAACACATATAAGATAAGACGATGTATTCAAATGCTGAACTCCCTCCTATGATAACCAAGATTGATATCAAGAACAACAACAACAACAATTTATCAAACAATTGTTGAACCTATAATGACATACGAGTCAAGTGCTGACAAATCAACAACAAAGATAGGACAAAAGTGCAAGCTGTTGAAATGGATTACCTACTACACTCATGTAGAATATCAAGACTAGAACATGTACGAAATGATACTGTAAAACAAAGAGCTAAGATAGAAGACACAGTCATAAAAATAATTGAAACACGTAAGCTAATTTGGTATGGACATGTTTTGCGGGTGGAAGAACAACGATGACCCAAGAAAGCATTGGAATATCTCTCAAGGAATAGAAGCAAAAAAGGAAGAACAAGGACGACAATGAAATAAAACGTCGAGAAAGCAATGAGACGCCGGGAAGAATTCGAATGCTGGGACAGAAAGAAGTGGCGTATGAAGTGCGGGAAGCTGGGAAAAAAATTCTTCAAGAGTTCCTAAATAGAATTGTGACGTCAGAGTTGCTTCATACAGTGCAGTCATTTGTATGGAAAAATTCATTTTGAGCGTTATTATGAACTTGTTGGGAAAAAAATGGAACAAGTCTATTTTTATTGTCAATTTGACAATTTGCAGTATGAAAATTTTACCATCTTCTTGCATCCGCTCAGAATATTCAACACTCAAAAATTTTATAATAAGAGTATGAGGGTTGTGTGGTAGTTTAATGCTCTGTTCCACAATATGAAGTTTTTCAAATTTGGTGCAATAATAACTAATAAAATTTCGTTTGAATATGTAAAATTTTCATGCTTTACGTAGAATTAAGGAAATAAATATATACAGACATATTGAATACTCTGTTCGAGGTGTCATCCTTTTCTACCTCGAAGAAAATATTCAATATCTCTGACAGATGAAGTTAACCAGAAAATTTGCACATGAGGTTTAACCTAGCAGCAATTACATGGAACGAAAACCTCTCTGTGCTAGTTTGTCCGAAAACCCTAGATGTCCGTCTTTACATCTCGCTACTATGCAATAAATATATTTATTAATGGATTTATTGGGTGTTACTGGTTTTGATTCTTATTTAGGTCTTCGGAATTGAAGCTGAAAAATGTTACCGTCTCCAGGTATATTTAAAATTGTACTTCATTACCAATTCTTTTTCTTTTATAAAAAGCTCATTCTTGGAAACTTTTCCTTTTGAGTCTTCTATAAATTTTGTCAGTCAAGATCCTTCATTTTCAGTAATGAAATGGTATAATACATTTTAAATTCCTTAAATCTGTAAAACTTGTTACATTTATGCGAACAAGAATATTATGACTACTGAAATACAAATAACGACTTCCTCTGTCAAAAGAAATATGCAACTTCCATTTTCGCTGTAAGTTGATGAATTTGGTTTGCATCCCGAACCCGTAGTCGCAGTTTCCGCCTGAGCGGCCTTTCGAGGCGCGCCGCAGTCACAGGGCCCATCAGCGGGGCCTCCTTCGAAGATTTATCTTTTGGGCGAGCTGCCTTGCTCAATCTCCCGACGAATAATCCTAATCGAATTTAACGAATTCTTTCTTGGATATGCGGACGTAACAGATTGTTTTGCCTGACAACTGAAGTACAATTGTTTTTTGTTACGAAAACTGAACAAAGAGACCGAAGTAATTTTTTGAATATTTTAGTTTTAGTGAATGCCTTTGTCATTTGATTTTTTGGTTGCACACCATCCACCAGGATACAATAATTATTCTTGCAATTAATAATTTGCATCTCAATAAGTGGTTTATGAAATGTATTTTTTAATGGTTTACCACAATGATTTAATCAATAAAACGTTCATAAAATTTACATTTATTTCTTTTCTTATATTTTCGAAATTATTTCAGGCAACTACTAACAGAACGAGTACATCAATTTTGATGGTTCATTTCCAGTACTTCTGCAGGATACCTCAGTTGTTAAGAAAACTGCAATTTGACGTCATTCATTACAATGACGAAGTAAAATTACTAAAATTTTTATTTATTTGACATTTCACACCTACTAAACTGACTATAGTAATTGTTGACTGATCCCATAACAGGAAAACAGGTAACATGAACACTCTAGTAAAACGCGTTATGTTCAACATCTACCCTTCTTATTCTCTTGGGTTATTCACTCTATATACCCAGTTGCAAGACATAGCTCTAGCTCCAGCAGGTAAATCTGTCAGCTCCTAAGTTCTATTCTCCTCTAGCGAGTTCAACTCACAATCCATGGGTTTCTTCCAGTTCGTGCTATGCTTGTGATGCACAGCCTCTTAATGTGTTTCAGGATTGCTGGTATAATTTACAAGTACTTCAGCTTCTATGATATAATCTGCTAAATGACTGGGTTTTTGTAGGATCTCACCTGTCTTCTAATTGATGACGTACTTTCAGTACTATAGTCACACATGTTTGGTTTTTCTTCAAATATGGAACTACTCGATGTTCTTTCCTTATCCAAATTCTGTAGCGCTTTTCTCCATCATATCCAATAAGATAAACTTTACTAGCTTTCTTGCCCTTTTTCCTTATTTTCTGGGCTGGAATATGGACTAAAATGTGGAGATTATAAGTGTTTTACTCTAGGTTTTCTCTTCTGCCAAAGTTCATATGGGCTAAAATTTTCTACTGATGATTTGCCTTTTCTGTTTAGTGTGTATGTGGCAGAACTTACTAATTCAGACCGTATAGCTGCAGGGAAGTTTGCAACTGGATTTGCGTAATTGAATTGTCTGGCTATCTCAATAATAGGGCCATTTTCGCGTTCATTATCTCCGTTCTGTTCTGGTGTGTAGGGTTCTCTCAATCTTTGAACAATTTCAATCGAATGGAAGAGTTCATGAAATATCTTTATTAAAAATTTTGACAGTGACAATTTGATAAACAACAAAATCCATATCAGAGCGAATATTTTTTGAAAAAACCTCGAAATACTCAACAAAACGATTGAAAACGACTCCAGAGTAGGAGTTGAAACGTCTTTAAACAGATAAGTATAACACAATATACAATATACTATTTATATACAGGAATAATGGTTGATCATTTTAAGACATCTCTTTTTCTCAGAATAACTGTGAGGAAGAATTTCTGTACGGATAGCCAGTAATCCGGATAATTTTACGAAATTTATTTACTACATTTTGTTCTCCAAATACGATTTTAAATACTTATCTGTTGCACGAAAAAAATTTTGATGAGAGAAAACCCCAATGAACAGGCAAAATAATTCAAGACCTCCTTACAACAATCTTTTCGAAATTAGTTATCATGATGACCCCACTTTTCATGATAGTAGTCATTTTTCTGTGGGGCAGTTAGTACTTCTTGTGACTTTTCAAGTAGAAGGGTTGTATAGCTTTTATATTTCGGGATTCATATAACACTGCCTCATGTTTTCAAGATTTTGATGTCTGTTTTTAGCACCAAGCACCGAGAACAAATTTCTACTTATCTTTGGTGCATGGCAAACATTTTTCAAAAGAAGTACGTAGCATTGTCCTAACTTTGTACCTTTTCCAATTGCGAGTAAATCTTCATTTCTATCTGCTTTAATGCTACCTGGATTACACTAAATTTTATAAAATTAATATAATAACTGGAACAGTTTATGATATGTCTAGTTGTTCCATTGTGATTCCAGATTGAAGTCATATTTGTCTCTGCTACATCTGCTTTTTCAGAAATAATCATCAACGCTATGTTTGTTGCTACATTTGTTTCTTTAGTCACGTTCGCCTTTCTGATTTTGTTGCTACTAATGCTTCCTGAAAGCGCTTACTACTGTCTACAGTTTTCGTAAAATTTCTTTCAAACATGACAAAAAATATAACTCCCAGGAGTGGGGAAAACTTGATTTGAGGGGAAGCGTATTGAGTAACAATTGGCAATTCAAGATGTGTAAACTTTGCCTACTAGCATTATTGCTCCGATACGTGCTTCAGAGATTCCCAGAAACTCAAAGGCTGTCTCTTTGTCCATAATTTTTTGGTAAACATTACTGGTGACATTACTTGAAATCATTGACAGGATCACAATTTTCATTGTGCTGTTTTTTTCCCGCTGATTCAGAGTGACATTTTCATTAATTACTGGGCTTCTCAACAACCGGCTTCTCCACTACTAACACATTGCATACGTCAAAATTACTTCCTTTTTCCCTTCGTGGTAGCAAATCGCGTATCTTTTGCTTCCATATGGGTCAATCTGCTTAACGGGTTAAAGGTTTAATCGGTGTGCTCAGTTCCATCTTTTTTGTTAGATTTTTTCCCTAAAAGCATGCGATGATAATTACTTTGATTTAAGCCCGTGTGTAACCCCATAACCTGTTGAACTTTTTATTTATTTGATATTACAAATATACTCAATTTACATCAGTAATGTTCAACAAAGCAGATATCGACAATATCATTTTGTCAATGGCTTGTACAGGAGTATATTCAGCTATGGCCACAACTAGCATTATTAATTTTTCGGATTACACGTTAATATTTCTTACAAATATAATCGTTTGATGCCAACTTCATCTCTGATTGGAAATAGTAAATTGACCATTAACCTTATAATCGAATATAAGGTTATTGGTAAAGTAAGGTTATTGATAACATATATCATTCTTTATATTCGGAAGAGCAGAACCCAGACATGACCACAATAATACACAGACAATTCCTAGATGTTCTTACGGCAACATTATGGTTATTACGTTACTACAAAGCTTTATAGCGTTACGTGACTTCGCTATTTAAAATTTTAATTTTCTTTTGAGCATATTGTGAATTACAACAAACTGAACTATATTTTTTAATCGACTTCCGAAGAAGGAGATTCTCAATTTATTGTATACCTGGTGTCAATTAAGTGTCGGGACGGCTGAATATTTGCTAAAGTACTTCATTTCCGGAAGAGGTCAAGGTCATCCTTCTTAGTAAGATTGACCAACGAATCCGATGGTGACTTTGGATTTGACCTTGAACCTCATCTTTGAGTTATTTTGAGGTTAACATAATTTTTTATGAGAACCCCTATTTTTCATTGTGGAATCGGAAATAGCGGGAAATTTCACTCCCGGACATGTATTGAGGTATGAGGTTGAGGTAAGCCCTAGAGGTCAAATAGAGGCCAAATAATGACTTCTTAAAAATCTCGCGAGTTCAGTGGTCAAACAAAATAAAAAAAGGTCATATCGTAGGTAAGTCTTAACGAGGAACTCAACGGTGACCTTGGATTTGACCTCATCTAATGACCTTTGTTTGTTTTGTTTTACCACTGAACTCGCGAGATTTTTGAGAAGTCATTATTTTATTGCTAAAAATTGTATAGTAAATATTCACGTCACTTTTTCAACGTTATAGTAGGTTTGAGAAAAAATATCAATTTTGCTTAAAAGTGAAGTCCGTTTAGTTTTATAATATTTCAAAGTTTATTATAATTGAAAACTGCCTTAAATTGTGCTATATCACTAAAAATTTATAAGCGAATAATTTTTTTAATGAAACCAACTTTTCTATTTTTCGCAGAGAAGAGACCATTAAATGAATGTAATTGTGATTAAATCAAAAAGATAATTAAGAGACTTAAAAAATTGAAGATTCTCGTATGAGACTATAATATAGTAGGTCCATCTGCATGTTGGAATCATCTGCAAAACTTTCTAAATAAATATAAATATTTTGAAAACAAGTTACTCTATTCTATTCAGTAAACGAGATTGGTTAGAATCATAAATGTTGCTGCATCCAATTAAGACATTACATCAATAAAAAAAGAAATACATTAAAAAAACAGACAAAAACCGACTTCAAAAAAGGAACTTAACTACAACGCAAAAATATATATATTTTCTGAAATCAGTACTAAAGTAAAGTAAAAATAAGTCAGTTTTTTTTTTTTAATATATTTATAAAACATTCAAATATCCTCGTCTAACACTTTCAATATCACTCAGTATGAAAATACAAACTGTACATATTGCTTGATTTTAAGTACTTAAAATGAGATATAAATAATTTATATTTAAAAAAGAAACGACTTCAGCTGACTTAAAATAAAAACCGTTTAGAAACCGTGTGCAATCAAGTTTCAGACATCTTTTTTTATCTGATTTAAGGTACAATTCAATTCAAAATTTTAGCGTATTCTTATGTCTCTCTTTTTTTCCCTATCTAATTTTTATTTTCTATCTATATTATTCTAAATACATTTTAACATTTTTATTTGTTTTATTAGTTGGATCACTTTCTATAAATGTAACTAAAATTCTCTCTATATTGCAATCCACACTGTATATGCTTTTATGTATTGGTCACTTCTATATAACTTATTGGTCTATCATTTTCTGAATCACCCTGTACAACTATAATTCAACTCAACACAATATTACAACAGTCCTGATATCTTTAAAAGGATAAATCCTCTCCCACGATTGACTCTTTCTATTTTTGTATTGTTTAAATTATTCCTGTATACCAATGATTTTACTTCGCAACATATGTCTAGTATTACATTTATGGAAATTCACCTTTTTGAACGCCGACATAACAAATTTTCGTTTCGATAAATTAACGGAAAATTTTCTGCTATTTCACGCGACTATAAGCCCCCTAACTTAACTTGGTCTCTAAAAGAAACTTACGAATCCAGATGAAAACCATTAATTACAAACACCCTGTACGATATACATTCATGGCATATCATATCTTGACATTTAAACTAGCTATTTATGATGAAAATTTGACATTTACCATGATGTTTACAGTGTTTTGCTTATATTTTTCCAATTTTTACAAAAATTATAAGTTTTACGTTATAGAAAAATAAACGGAATCAAGTTGGAACATATGTTTGTAGAAAACAATTTATAATTATAATTAAAATTTCTGCAGAGGTTTTAGAGAAAACAGTTAAGATTCTTTGAAATTCACTGAAATCTAGTCATTTATTTAGTTTTTTTTCCGATTTTCTGGAAAACCGTAAATCTCATGTTATAGACATTTATATGGGACCTTTCTGTAATGTTCCTTAATATAATGCAGTTTAAATCATCAAAATTGCCCAGCCGTTTTTGAATAAATGATTTAAATCAAGGTAATAACATCAGTGAAATATTAACTAACAACTGCCATTTTTTGTCTAAATCAACGTTTAATCAATTAAACTATTCTAGCGTATAGAATTTTCAACAGTTCTGGTGAAAGCATTCCAGGAATCTCCAATTGTACACGAAAACACGTTGCAAATATGACAAAATAATATTCGCTGCATCATCGAGGTGCAAATTAAACGAGAACAACACGTATATCCTGATAAAGTATAATAATATTTGTTATCGGAATGTTAATTACGAAACGTTGTATCAAATTCCATCACTTGGTAGCGTGTGATATGATCGAGTCGAGTCCCCCGAAAGTCCGCCGCAACACCCACCCAAAACACCCAAAATATTGGAGACGAGTTCATATTTGTTGCATACCTCCATGCATTTGCTGGCAAATATGCATCACTCGAATTGTTCCTAATTAACCGTGTTCGTTAACCGCCCGCCAAACGCTAGCATCGACTACAGAGTCAGAAATGCAGGTGTTCATGCTGGGAAGTTATTTATTCACTTTTTGTTCCGTTTTCAATTGATTTGATTTTTGTTCATTATATTACATTCTTATGTACTAGGATTGGGGTATTGAATGTATTCTTAAGAATTATTGGGATTTGACGTTTTTTAATCACACCGTTGTATCTAGTGTCAGAGCTAATTTAAACAATGTGCTTGCAAGTAGCTGCATAAGAGTAAAGTGAAGAGTTTAATGCATTAACTTGAATAAAAATGATACTTTTTTGTTCTGCGGGATTCCTACACCCTGGACCATTTCCCGCACTTTATACCCCACGCCTTTGTGTGCCAGCATTCGTATTATTCTTTATCCCGGTAACTAACTTATGGCTTTCTCAATGTTTTGTTTCTTGGTTTTCCTTTTCTACTTCTATTCCTTGGCATATATTGGAACTTCTTTTTTGATCATTTTGTTTGTTCTTTGTCCATGTTTCTGTACATGTATTGGGCATTATCTTCCTTCATGGGTCGCGATATTTACTTGATCGTCCGCAAATAACAGTATAGAGACAATTATTTCCGATTTCAATTCCCATGTTCTTACATATTCTTATCCAAATATGTGAGGCTCTATGAATATACATCTTAAATAAGGTGGGGGAGAGACAACAACCTTATTTTAACTCTCTAATTATTTGGAATAGCTCTAATGTTTTCCCAATTTTTATAACTGCCTTTGTGTGTTTATATGTGTTGATCCTCTAATGCAGTGATTTTTGGGATCACGGAACACTTTTAAGTGGTCTCGATTTTGGCGGAACACCATTATCATAAAATTTGTAAATCTAATGTAAATCACACAAATAATTGGAAGATTAATATTTAATTGAAATAAAGATATATATTACATGGTAACTTATTTTAATGAGAAATTTGCGCTTGACGACCTTTACAAATTTCCTCAAGGTTGGGTCTTGTGTAAGAGAGCGCTACTCTCATTTCTTCTTCTAAATTGGTAAGTCTTTCTCTTTTTTTGCTTTTAATATTTGTTAGAGTTGAAAATCATAGGACGTCGAAAAGAGCAACAAGATTTCAACGGTTTTGCAATTGGATGTTCATTCTCGATGGAAATCCAAAACCTTTCCACTCTTCTTCTTTGAATTTTAGTTGTAACGTTCGATCCGTTGATATATTAATAAACTCATCTGCTTCCTGAATAGAAAAATCTTGGTTCATTATATCAAATTCATCAAATGGATTTCGCGCCCAATCAAAGTCTTCAATATTAAGAGATGGAAAGTAATGAGTTATTTTGTCTTTATTGACAAATGCTTGCCACATTTGAAATCATTTCGTTAATGTTAACAATATTTTCCGTTGCTAATAACGGATATCAAATTTGCGATTTTGAGCAATACGATTTTCCAAAGCAAAAGCTTTTTCTGGATAGCAATTTGTCTGTGGATGTCAGAATATTTTCATTTTTTCCTTGAAGAGATGTATTGACTGAATTTAAGTAGCTGAAGATATCGGCTAAATTTTAGTACACCATGCATCATTTTCCAAATATTTTACGTATACATCATTACACTCTTGTCTAAAAAAAAACTAGCAATTCCTGTTTCAACTCATGAACTATTTTCCTCTTGAGAGCCACCTCACTTCAGAGTGCAAAAGCAAACATTCATATTTGGATTCCATGGTGTTACATTGTTTGAACATACGGGTTTTTAATGGTCTCGATAATATAATTTATGTACGACTTGTTCCAAAACAGACTTTAAGTTTGCTGGTAGACTCTTCCAAAGATTCCCTGTGTAGAAAGCAGTGAGTAAGACTATATTTGAATTTATTGCTGACTACAAAATCCCTTTATACTGCCAAGCATGGCTGGAGCCTCCATCAGTACAGATCGCAATTTTCCAATAATTTCCATTCTTCCAAATAAGATGATACTGAATTAAATATGTCTTCTCCAGTTGCGTGACCAATAAGTTCCTTGCAGAATAAAAACTGTGTCGTTATAAATCCGATTAATTGGGCTTTGCCACTTATGTCAGTGGATTCGTCAATTTGTTTTTTGTACTTAATTTCGCCGTCACTGCGTTCTCTATAAAACCTGGCATATCTATAATTCTTCTTTTTTATCGTATCGTCCGAAACGGGAATTTTTAGGACGTCTCGCTGCGCTTCATTGCCAAACATAATCTTAACAATTTCTAAACATGCGGGCAAAATTAGCATTCTGCAATATCATGCGGCTTTTGCTTCAATGCAATTAGTTCTGCCACTTTATAAGAAGCGATTTGCGCTTTAAATTGTAACGCTCTTTCGAAAGCATGTTGCTTGCACTTATTTTTCAGCAATCTTTCGAAATAATCTTTACCTTTCGAAGTTAGACAAGAATGTTTTGTTGAAAGGTGTCGCTCTTAGCTGGGACCATTGCACTGTTATTTTTCACCACATACAATAAATCTCGGAATAGGAACATCTTGACTACCGCTCCATGTAATTCAGATATAATAATGCCGAACTGATTCGGATATCTTTTTACGTTTATTTTCGGCATTTTTGTTGCCTTGCAAATCTCCTTCAATTGAAGAAGACCTGCTTGTACTCGCCCCAACATTAACCTCACTTTCAGTCTTTCTTTTCAAAAATTTGTCCATATTTCCTCTAGCACTTCTTAATGTTTACATTTTTACTTCCTGGGTAGGTACCTAACAACATTGAATGTGTTATTTATTTGCTAGAGTTGTATTTTGTTATAATTATTTTTAGCTTTTTAGTTATAGGTAGAAGTCGGTTATATATTTTTTAAATGTTTTATTTTCAACTTTTTAGTATTTTTGAACTCAGGTAGTTTTCATTCTTTATTTTTTATTTTGTATGTATAACGTTAATAGACAGAACCAGGTAACATCGAAAGCCTCAACATTACACAATGATACTTTCTCATTTAAATTGACAGGTAAATCGCGTTGACTTAATAAGCCCAAAATATATTTATGCCTTATGGACTACGCCATGTAACCGTTTGTCAACTTTTTTTGACAACCCTGTATAACTATAGATACCAACCATCCTGTACATACGACTGCCCATGGACAAGCATAAATTTGTTAGCTGCCTTCTATAGGACGGAGTAGAATCCATTCCTTATTTACGGAGTCAAATCCGTCCTATATTTCAACCATATTATATAACTCCTTGTGGGCTAGCCCATAAATTAGTTCATTTTTTACATTTTATATTATCGTCCTGTGTAACATTAATTCCTCTCCACACTTTAATGCAACTTCTTATGGGCTATAAAAGAAATAATTTTTTAATCACACTGTATAAAATAATTCAACTGCAGCATATATTTCAACCATCCTGTATATGATTTGCTTATGTCCACATCATATAACAGTTTTTTAATCACCCTATATAATTTTAATTTCATATTTTTTCCAACATTTTTATACCACCAAACGTCCAGTTCACCCTATGTTCCAACCATCCTGTATATACGGCTGCCTACGGACCACTATCATTCTAGTTCGTCCTATATTTCAATCTTCATATAAATGCAACTCCTTCTATCACTTTACTTTGTGATTTTGTTTGCTATAACTAAACACCCTGTCTATAAACGTACCAAATAGCAGTTTAAAGTTTGACATGTGTTGTCACTGAATTTTCTATTAGGCCGGGAGAATGTGTCAACCAAAAGCACCGTCTTCGCAAAATGGAAAAATTTGCATTTAAATAGGTATTTGCCTGGTATACAAACAAAACGAGCTTGGTACTCATTGATTTAAGGAGCCCAAAATACTATGCTTTACTACCTATATGCTTGATATGTACAGAGAAAATTTTCAAATTCGCAATCAAAACCTCCCGTGCCTACAATTCCCGCAAAATTACGTTGGACTTAAAATATTTATGGGGAAATGTCCGTTACGTCACTTCGATGAAATTTTTGATAAGAATATTGGAATTTTCGGCGATTTTCTGCAAAACTGCAAGTTGCACGTCGCAGAAAAGTATGTGAGATAACCTAAGGATCTTCCTTAATAGATTAAACGTTAAAAAAATATACACATCCATAAGGAGTTTTTGAAAAATCGACCAATATGTTAGGAGTATTGGTCGATTTCCATGCACGCATGTGTTCATTCACAAATTTTATCACTTTACCAATAGAATTCTTTTCCAAAATTTGAAGTTTCACCACTCCGGATATATACTCTATTAAACAAGACCATATTCATTCAAAACGGTGCCCCACAGGATAAGAAATCAGGTAACATACATACAAAAAAAGCGAAAAAATACGCGACGAAATGATAACCTCCTCCTTTTTGGAAGTCGGTTAAAAAACTAATGCCGGTCTTTAGTGTCAGTGCATTAGAATGAATATACTACTTTTATTCACATTTTTTTATCATTACTATATCTTTAAATCTTTCGTTGAAGACATATATGTGGAATCGACAGGAGATACAATACGAAGAGGTAATCTAGGTAATCTCCATAGGATATTTTGATCCAACACTCGCTGCTTCAGGGAAGTCAGTACCTTTATTTCCTCATCAAAATTGTATTTTTATGTACAAAAACATACACTGAAGGTATTTGGACACTATAAAATTTTAACCAACATGAATCAAAACCTTTCTATAAAATTACAGTCCACTTGTTGCAACTACTATAACTATACTTTAAATGCTACAAATACAAATTAGTTCAAATGTCAGTCAAATTTTGTTTAGAAAATGTTTGAAGAGTTGCCAGTTAGAAAAAACAGTGTTTAAATCGCGTTTTCAGTGAATCAAAATTTAAAAAGAAAATAAGACAATAACTTTTAAATAAATCTCTGGTAAAATCCTTTTTAAGTTATAATTTCGGCGTATTTCTTTTTATGAATCATGGCATGCCATCGGTTCAAAGCATTCTGAAATGGTAAAACGAAGTACAAGATAAACAAAGAACTCGAATTAAAATGTTTACGGAGTGAAGTTCACGAACATTCAGCCTTTTCTCTGGTGGATAAAAGGGTGATAAGGAAAAATTCTGTTTGTGGACACGAAAGGAAAAAGAACACTGTAAAAGGTGTAATTTATATTGAAAAACATATTTACCTACCGATAGCGTCTAAAGAGCTGTTCGATTAATTACGCAAAGAAAAATTCAGTAAAAAATTAATTAAACATTAGTATTAATCATCAGAAAAGTTAGTTTGCCCATGTATTTTGACAAAAAAAGACGAGTGTGAAAGTATATATACACGAAGTTGTTTCTCATACAAATTTCGACAAACAAGATATTCAATGAGCATTCGAACTAAAAATGGAAATGTTGTTTGTACTGCTATCAGAAGCTTAGTTCCAGAATTTGAGTTCATTAAAACATCTTCTTCCTAATTACCACTTTGCCTCTCTGTTTCTACCTGTGTGAATAAGTGCCTGAATATAATCGAATCCCGTCCACATTGTCTTATGTATAATATGCTTTAATAATTAATCGTATTTTATCATATTTAATTATTCTTTTAATATTGAAGGTGTTGTAAAGTAGAAAACAAAATATTATACCGCTCACTTAACAATCTTAAACTTGAATTTATAGAACAGGTACAAAATTTGTACTTCACGCTATTCTAAACCACCATATTTAATACCAATTTTCAGCTGTAGAAACCCTTCAAGCACTGTACAAATACAAATATACTTACACACGATGAAAAATTGTAAATAAAATTTTCCATTGACACAATAAAGGGACTACTAACATTTTATATATAAAAAACTAAATAATAACTTCTGTTAACAAGATTTTGGAAAGACCATGGTTTCTTCTCTGTCCCCTGTTTTAAATAACATTTTATGGAAGAATTTAAAGAACAGACAAAGGACTCGACGTAGCATGGCATATCACAATTGCTTTTGGTACATCAGGTTCATCGGTGTAAAGCTCATTAGAGAATTTCGTTACATGTAGATTTAAAAAACTCTATAAGAAACAAGGTGTTCCATTTCAAAACACAAAGTTTGGGTCCAGAAGAAGAACCAGAAGTTCTAGTTAAAACCAGGTCAGTGAAAACCCGCTGTCTACCAATTTTCACATTAATACTCCCAGTACTTTCCCATATACATATCAACTCAGCTCATCGTGGTATAGTCTCACCATAAATATAAAATTAACCATAACTTGAAAACCATCAGTCATCGAACTTTGCGGCCATGAAGACATTTGTTCACTTTGCTGAGATCTACAAAATATCAAAATTTCAGCCAAATCCACCGGGGGCCATTTTTTATAAGGAATGTTCGGGGTCCATCACAACAGAGATTAAAACTATAGTTTGGTGGGGTTGAAGACATATTTATTATTTGGAAATACAAAATTTTGGATTGGAATAAATTAAATTAAAGGATTTATAAACTAATGCCCTCCCCCCGGCAAAAAGCAACCACCGGCACAGGGTCCACTTTGAAGTAGAGGGTAAGTAGAAATTCAATCCAAACTTTTAGGAAAATCGGTGCTGTTTGGCCAAGTTACCCAGTATTACCGTTTTTTGCCTTCATTGACTGGATTAGAAACCTCTTCAAAGAGGAAACATTAGTTAGTATTCAAAAAGTAACAATATGATGTCAATAAATCTAATGAAGGAAACACATTTATAACGAAATTCCAAGATACCAACTCCGAACACCAAAATCCCTACATATAGGAATTTTCAGAAACACTAAAAAGAATAGGTAACAGATGTAATATCAAAACTACATTCAAAATACGAAATACCTTAAAATGAATGATGCCAAAAACAAAACCAAAACATACACTCAAAAAATTGTTTTTATAAGGTTACTTGAGAATTTAATACAATTTATATGGAACAAACTCCTGGACTTCTAAATATACGAATAAATGAACACAAGAAAGTACATAAAGAAATGGCAATTCTTAAAGTTTCAAGTTTCTGTCTGCTGTTATTTTATTAAATGAAAGTCATTTCATGGATACTACTGCCGAAGAGTTCACTGGTACCTGGTTTCTGATACTTGGTGAGGATGTAACTAATGGTTATGTACTTTTGAATATCACTGTAAAGGGATAATCCTCAAGGATTTTTCCCTATCACTTTAATGGGATCATTGAAACATGTTAATTCTTTATAACAAAGTCGCACCCAGGAGGGCCACATAAAATTCTAACGAGAACTCTTTCAAATTCTTTCAATTTTAAAGAAGCTTTATTATTAAATGAACTTTAGAGTTTTTTGTCCTGAATGTTGTCAAAAGTATATTCTTAGTTGCATCACTTAATATTGTCAAACATTTAAATCATAAGTTCAACATATATTTTCTCTGATTTGAAGCTAGCTAGCACATAGAGGTTCCGAATCTGGAGCTGTTCCCTGTAATTGCTGTTACCCGTAATTCCTAGGTTAGACTGTCACGATGAAATTTTCAGGTTAACTTCACATGCCAGAGATATTGAATACTCTCTTCGATGTATCATTCTTTTGTACAAAAGAGAGTATTCAACATCTCTGACAGTCTAACCTAGGAATTACGGGTAACAGCAATTACTTGTAACGGCTCTAGGTTTGTAACCTCTGTGCTAGTTTCCCCGAAAATCCTAGATGTCAGTCTTTATATCTCGCGTCTTCAAATTTAACGATATGTATCAAATACATAAAGAAGTATTTTGTCTATTCATTAGGTTTTCTCTCCTCTAAATTTTTTTCCTGAAACAGATAAGTATTTAAAAAATTGTATATGTAGAACAAAGTGTAGTAAGGCAATTTCGTAAAATTGCCCGGATTACTGGTTGTCTGTACAGAGATTCTTCCTCACAGTTTTTCTGAGAGAAAGAGATGTCTATAAAATGATCAACCAGTATTCCTGTATATAAGTTATGTATTGTATATTGTGTAATACTTATCTGTGTATGGAGACGTTTCAACTCCGAGTCTGGAGTCTTTGTCAATCGTTTAGTGTTGTTTTCGAGGTTTTTTTTCTAAAAAATTTTCGCTTTGATTTTGAATTTGTTGTTTGTCAAAAAATTTGACACTGACAATTTGTCGTTTGGCTATCACTTGACTCTGAGGTTACCGTTTTTTTGTTCTGTTAGCAGTAAATTCTTCCAGTCCAAATGAAGGTCGGCTGAAGGTGCTCCGATTTCAGTGTTGTTTATCATCATACAGCTGGCTTCTTTAAGTTTTCTCTTTTTTAAATTTTCTTCTTTCAACAAAATCTTTGTTTTATCCCAGTCTATCCTATGGCTGCCGGTGCTCGTTAATACATGATTGGCCAAATTTGATTTGTCCACATGTCTTCTGGAAATGTTATATTGATGTTCTTTTTTCCTTACTTCTAAAGGTCTTGAGGTTTCACCGGTATAAGAATGGCCACAGTCACACAAAACACTGTACACATAATTTTTAGAACTCTGGGTTGCGTTAAACGGTTTGGTATGTGTGAGGATAGATCGCAAGGTATTATTTGTTTTAAAAACAGTTTTAACGCTGTATTTATTTCCTAACCGCTTAATTTTTTCCGATACACCTGGGATATATGGAATTATGTTCATAATTTGATTGTCTGTTTGTGCTTGGTTGGTATTAGTGTGATGGTTATTTGTGCTGGTTTGTTGTTGCGATTTTCTTTCTAACTGTTTTATTGTTTTCTTTATAAAGTCTTGGGGATATTCGTTTTGAAGTAGATGTTCTTTGATAATATTGACTTCTTTGTTAAAGATTTGGGTGGATGAAGATATGTTTTTTGCTCTATCATATAAGCACTTTACAACACCTTTCTTTACATTTAAAGGATGGTTGGAGTGAAAATTCAAATATCTATTAGTATTTGTAGGTTTTCGATAAGTACTTGTACTTATTGTGTTGTTTGTTCTATCTATAAGTACATCAAGATAAGCAAGTTTATGCAAATTACATAAAGAAGTGTTCGAGAGGACATTCAATTGTGGGAAGCGCAACTGATAAAGGTTCCCTAACCAGAAACAATATTTAATATATATATATATATATATATATATATATATATATATATATATATATGTCTTGCATACAAAAGAATGACACCTCCAAGAGAGTATAAATTTTCTCGTTTCTTTATTGCGACTGCCAGCGGGGTTTGGAATTGTTGAAATATACAGAAAATTCTATGTTTTTTAAATTTTGTTTTTCTGTATTTATTGCTCGAAATTCTGAACATAATAGAATATGTATAATGAATAGCAACTATATTAATATTCTATTAATAACTTGTATTATTTCTATACTAGGTTGCAATAGGACAAAACGCGTATAATAATGGCTCCATTCTGAGAATTTAACAAACACACCCCCGTTACATGTAACACAAAGCGTTATATTGTTCTTCAACGAACAGCATACATGGCAGGCACTTATCCAAATAAATCAAAATAATTACGCGTTTTAGTAGAAACGTTCCTAACGAATAATTATCCTCATTTATTTGACATGTTTGACTAAATTTTGTAGCGATTCAACAGCGTTAGACAGCAGGACTCTCACAATTGCGTAGAAAATAAATGACAATCGGTAGCTTATTGTGCTTAATGAGAAATTGTTCGAAATCTTTATAGTACATTGCAAGCTCTCCCTGAAATATAACCTCTATTTCAAGTAATGAAAAAGCGACTATAACCTCAACGCCGCAGTCGATAGGGGTGCTATTCCTTCGACAGTCATATAAACATATTTCGCTGTAGATGTAAAGCTTGAGAGAAGCCGGTAAAAGCTCAGAAAGCTGGCTGAAAGCTTGCTGTTAATTAATAATTACTGACAAGTTGCTCTTCCTTTGCGTTAGTCCGTTCTACTATGGGAGAGAGGCTGAGCAGGTTTGCAATTACTTGGTGATTTAATTAACAGTTTGCCGCACCGTTACTTGCGTCTAATTCAATGTGCACGGTTTATAAGAAACTTTTAGATTGATGCGAAGGCTCTGACGAACTCACTTTGTTCTATAATACTTATCTTTGTGTTATTAATTTTATTAGAAGCTACTTTTTGACCTACCTACGCAAACGACAAAACTAATATCTCAATAAAATCGATGAAATATAATATTGGAAGGAAGTCCATATTACACTAACATATTTTTTTGCAGCGAATTTCCAGAATTCCCACATATGTTAAATTTTTCCACTCTTATCTATACAATTTGGTTGAAGTTGCACAAGAAATTGTTTTTGGGTATATTTCTGAATTAATCAAAGCTCAATCACTAATACGGCGGAGTAATCTATGATACTTATACAATAATGTACCTACATACGATGAAAGTAGTTACATTTATGTCGTTCTTATCTAAACAATCGTGAGTTTATTGCTAGAGTATTTTTACGATACAACAATTTGGTTGAAATTGAAAAAAAAATAGTTCTTTAATCAAAGCTCTATCACTAATAAGGCTACTTCCACAGCAGTGTATATACGATAAAAGTAGTTAATTTTTTATCGTTCTATCTATACAATTGTCCGTTTCTACCTAGATTATTTAATTAGCACACGAAATAGTTTTTGGGTATATTTCCGAGAGAGTTAAAGTTTTGTCACTAATTAGGCGGGATAATGTATCCTATTTACATAATAGTGTATATACGATAAACGTAGTTCCGATCTAGATTATTGTTACAACCCAATAATTGGGTTTAATTAGAACAAGAAATAGTTTTTGGGTATATTCTCGAGATACTTGAAGTCCTGTAACTAATAAGGTGTATACACGACAAAAGTAGTTGAATTTATGTCGTTCTTAACTATATAACTGTCAGGTTCTACCTAGATTATTCTTACAATCCAGCAACTGGCTTTAAGTAGCACAATAAATAACTTTTGGGTATATTTCCCAGATAATCAAAGTTCTGTCACTAAGAGGGCGGGGTAATGTATATTACTTACACAACAGTGTACATAGGATAAACTAGTTAAATTTTTATTGCTCTTATCTATACAATGGTCAGTTCTTTCTAAATTATTTTTAAAATCCATTAATGGAGGTTTAATTAGCACAAGAAATATTTATGGTTATATTTCCGAGATAAGCTCTCACTAATAAGGTAGGGTAATGTATATACTATAAACATAGTTACAGTTTTTTCGTTCTCATCTATACAATTGTCAGTTTCTATGTAGATTAGTTTTACAACCCAACAATTGGATTTAATCAGAATAAGAAATAGTATTTGGGTATATTTTCGAGATAATCAAAGTCCTGTCACTAATAAGGTGGGGTAATGTCTGCTATTTACACAACAGTGTATGCACGATGAACTAGTGAATTTTTTTCCCTCTTATGTATACTATTGTCAGTTCTATCTAGATTATTTTTAGAATTCAATAATGTTGTGTTTAATTAGCACAAGAAATAGTTTATGCGTATATTTCAGACATAATGGAAAATGTATCACTAACAAGGCGGGATAATGTATGCTATTTATACAACAGTGTATATACGATAAACGTAGTTGAATTTTTTTCATTTTTATCTATACATTTGTCAGTTTCAATCTATATTATTTTTAATTAGTTTTAGTTAGCACAAGGAATAGTTTGGGGGTATATTTTCGAGATAATCAAAATTCTGTCACCAATAAGGTGGGGTAATGTCTGCTATTTACACAACAGTGTATGCACTATAAAATAGTGAATTTTTTTCGCTCTTATCTATACTATTGTCAGTTCTATTTAGATTACTTTTAGAATCCAATAATGTTGTGTTTGATTAGCACAAGAAACAGTTTGTGCGTATATTTCAGACATAATCAAAATTGTATCACTAACAAGGCGGGATAATGGCTATTTACACAACAGTTTATATACGATAAACGTAGTTGAATTTTTGTCATTTTTATCTATACAATTCTCAGTTTCTATCTATATTATTTTTAATTAGTTTTAGTTAGAACAAGGAATAGTTTGCGGGTATATTTTCGAGATAATCAAAATCCTGTCACTAATAAGGTGGGGTAATGTCTGCTATTTACACAACAGTGTATGCACGATAAACAGGTGAATTTTCTTCGCTATTTGACTATTGTCTGTTCTATCTAGATTACTTTTGGAATCCAATAATGGTGTTTAATTAGCACAATAAATAGTTTATGGGTATATTTCAGACATAATCAAAACTGTATCACTAACAAGGCGGGGTAATGTATGCTATTTACACAACAGTCTATATACGATAAACGTAGTTAAATGTTTGTCATTTTTATCCATACAATTGGCCGTTTCTATCTATATTATTTTTAATTAGTTTTAGTTAGTACAAGGAATAGTTTGCGGGTATATTTTCGAGATAATCAAAATCCTGTCACTAATAAGACGGGGGTATGCTATTTACACAACAGTTTATATACGACAAACGTAGTTAAATTGTTATCGCTCTAATCTATACAATTGTTACTTTCTACTTACATTATTTTTACAATCCAACAATTGGGTCTAATTAGCACCGGAAATAGATTTTGGGTATATTTCTGAGTTAACCAAAGCTCAATCACTATTAAGGTGGGGAAATATATATTATAAACAGCGTAAGTACGATAAAAATTGTTAAATTTTATCAAAATATATAAACTGCATTATGTTACACCCATACATACATATACATTTTTCTAAAGCGGAACAAACGAGTTAAGTAAATGAAAAAATCATAGGGAAAATCAAAAACTAGCATTTTTATAATTTTTAAATGTAACTTTTTTATCTGGAGTAGTATACGGAAAATAGGAAAAATGATTTTATTTTTCTTGTATACCATAAGTTTTTATGTTGTTTCCAGAAACAAAATAATTGTTTAATATTCATTTTATTGAAATTTAATAGTATTTTTTCACATTCCTATACCATATTCAAGCATAAAATTGTTCCCATGAAATTATTCCTTACGAAGTGTCAATAGAGTATAAGGATCATACTGTTCGTCGAATATGACATTTGATTGGTGTTTAGAAACAACTTACAGAGTATATTATTTTAGAATAACAAAAAATATGTTACTTTGTTCTGTACCTCTCAACAATAATTGCTTTCGAAGTTCAAACATCTGCTAAATTATTGCCTGACATTTGCTCTATTTCTTCCAGCCATGTCATCTAATATTTAGGCTATACAAACACAGGAGCAGAACATGCGGCATGCAATCCAGGAAAGAAAACAACAATCAACGTCGGAGATTGAAAGGCACACAAACCAGTCAATATTTGTTTACGTTTCGCACTTTTGTTTGTGGAGAACGTCCTTGCCAAGTATGGGTAAACGGAACAAAAGAACTACTTCCACATTTTTTTGTTGAAAATCTCAGTTTTGACATATGGTTCCTTAATTTACAATTAGGTAAGAATAATTTCTTGAAAGAATTTGACAATTTCAATATTAGAAGCAAAAGCTTGTTAACAGAGGCCCACACTTACGCATATGAAAATAGATAAGTATGGTAGTGAAATTTAAAACTTGCATTTGTTTTGAGTTTTTCCAACCAACACCTAACTTCCTTTATCTTAAATTACATATACAACTTAGAAAAAGTTTAAGAAACAGGGACTAATTTATATCTCAAGAAAGTCTTTGTTTATAGAATATTAATAAATTATAGTAAATATATAAATATAACATTCAATTAATATACAATACCTGCACAAAACTTAATTTTTGAAGCGGAAGCTTTTTAACGGGGGCCCACCCACATTTCCATATATGAAAATAGATGAGCAAGGGAATGAATTGGATTGAAATTTCATTTATTTCGACAGATACACCGACACCACCCACTACCTTGATCTTGAAATACCAATACAATTCATTTCACTGTCTAAGGAACAGAGACCAGGTAAAATACATTATAAGTTTCTTCTTTTATAGAATATCAATAATATATACGAAATAAACTAATATAACATACAATTAATATAGAAATCCTGCACAAAATTTGCTTTTCTAATAAAAACTCCAATTCTCTCTTTGCAATTTATTAAATTACGGACTTGACATATGACAGAAATTAGAAAGAACGCTATTCATTTTATACACCTTTTGTTAAATTTTTTGCCGCATTTACAATTCATCGGATATGAGCTTCAACTTGCAAGTTAATAATTCAACAACTCAATTTTATATGGCATTTATAGTAATTTAAATTAAGAATTAAATTAAATATTAGGATTAATACTTGAGTTATAACAAAATAGTGACAATTATTTTAAGTTTCCTGAAATTTATTAACCATTACTAAAAATAACACAAGGAAATAGAAACAGAGACAGGAGATAACAAGAGAAGTATAATTCGCAAGAAGCTTTCGCTTCCATCGTTCAGTCTCAAATGACTGCCGGCCTTTCTATCGTTCTAATAAATTAATCAAAATTTTGTTTGAGATATTTTAAATTAGGGACTTGCCATATGTCAGAACAGCACCAAAAAAGTCAGGTTTAGGGATGATAGAGGCAAGTATGACAAACTTATGGGTATTAAACTGAAAAAGTGTCCAATGAAAGCATTAAATAGCAAGTGACCAGAATGGCGCTAGCATAGACAGTTGGTATGATGTGAATTGCGAAATATAAAATAATATTAATGTTAAGCCACTGGTTTTGTCTTTTTTCAATCAAGTTATAAAATAAAATATTTATGTATTTTATAACTTTTATTTATATTTTTATGTATATATGGAATATATACTTCCAAAAAGCAGGAGGTTATCAATTCGTCGCGTATTTTTTTCGCTTTTTTTTGTATGTATGTTACCTGATTTCTTCTCCTGTGGTGCACCGTTTTGAATGAATATGTTCTTGTTTAATAGAGTATATATATATTCGGATTGGTGAAACTTTTGGAAAAGAATTCTATTGTAAAAGTGATAAATTTGTGAATGAACACATGCGTGCATGGAAATCGATCAATATCCCTAATATTTTAGTCGATTTTTCGATAACTCCTTATGGATGTATATACTTTTTTAACGTTTAATCTATTAAGGAAGATCCTTAGGTGATCTCATATATTTTTCTGCGACGTGCAACTTGCAGTTTTGCAGAAAATCGCCGAAAATTCCAAAATTTCATCGAAATGACACAACGGACATTTCCTCATAAATATTTTAATTCCAACGTAATAGTGCGGTAATTTTAGGCACTGGAAGTTTTAATTGCGAATTTGAAAATTTTCTATTTACATCTTAAGCATATAGGTAGTAAAGCATAATATTTTCGGCTCCTTAAATCAATGACTACCTGGTTCGTTTTGTTTGTTTTGCGAAGACGGTGCTTTTGGTTGTCACATTCTCCCGGCCTAATAGAAAATTCAGTGACAACACATGTCAAACTTTAAACTGGTATTTGGTACGTTTATAGACAGGGTGTTTAGTTATAACAAACAAAATCACAAAGTAAAGTGATAGAAGGAATTGCATTTATATGAAGATTGAAATATAAGACGGACTAGAATGATAGTGGTCCGTAGGCAGCCGTATATACAGGAATATAGGGTGGACTCGACGTTTGGTGGTATAAAAATGTTCGAAAAAATGTGAAATTAAAATTATATAGGGTGATTAAAAAATTGTTATATGATGTGGACATAAGCAAATCATATACAGGATGGTTGAAATATATGCTGCAGTTGAGTTATATTTATACAGTGTGATTAAAAAATTATTTCTTTTATAGCCCATAAGAAGTTGCATAAAGTGTGGAGAGGAATTAATGTTACACAGGACGATAATATAAAATGTAAGAAATGAACTAATTTATGGGCTAGCCCACAAGGAGTTATATACTTTGGTTGAAATATAGGACGGATTTGACTCCGTAAATATGGGATGGATTCTACTCCGTCCTATAGAAGGCAGATAACAAATTTATGCTTATCCGTGGGCAGTCGTATGTACAGGATGGTTGGTACATAGGTTAGAGTGGAGTTATCTATAGTTATGCAGGGTTGTCAAAAAAGTAGAAAAAAGGTTACATGGCGTAGTCCATAAGGCATAAATATATTTTGGGCTTATTAAGTCAACGCGATTTACCTGCCAATTTAAATGAGAAAGTATCATTGTGTAATGTTGAGGCTTTCGATGTTGCCTAGTTCTGTCTATTAAGGTTATACATACAAAATAAAAAATAAAGAATGAAAACTACCTGAGTTCAAAAATACTAAAAAGTTGAAAATAAAACATTAAAAAACATATAACCGACTTCTACCTATAAATAAAAAGCTAAAAAGAATTATAACAAAATACAACTCTAGCAAATAAAAAACACATTCAGTGTTGTTAGGTACCTACCCAGGAAGTAAAAAATGTAAATATTAAAAAGTGCTCATTCTGTACAAATTAATTACCTACCAATCTAGTATAAGCAAATCTAAAATCCTTCATTACCTTCAGTATCATTACCTACTAATTCATCAAACTTGATTGTTGCTTGGCACCGACTTCAAAAATATACTAGATTGGTAGGTAATTAATTTGTACTTCCTGGGTAGGTACCTAACAACATTGAATGTGTTATTTATTTGCTAGAGTTGTATTTTGTTATAATTATTTTTAGCTTTTTAGTTATAGGTAGAAGTGGGTTATTTTTTTTAAATGTTTTATTTAATATGTATTGGATTAAACTGTATTACAACAGTTGTCTTGAATTGACCTCGTCATATATTGCCAGAATATTAAATAGGTAAAGTATCTTTGAAATATTATAATTCAACAAATTTTATATTTTTATTCAAAATTAACTTACACACCATGTGTTTTTATATTTAAGTAAGAACTAAACTACATATTTGGATTAATAATTGAGTCATAAGAAAATAGTTACAATTGTTTTAATTCTCCAGAAATTTATATAAAATATATGAAAGACACAAAGAAAGAGAAGCAGAGACAAGGAGATAACTAGAGACTATTTAGCTTCAATCGTTCAGTGTCAAATGACTGCCGCTTCTTTTGGGGTTTAAATTAATTATTAGAACAAAATATTAAAAGTATCTTTCATGTCAACACTCACACTGGCAAAATTCTTGGACCTTATTAGTCATGCTACAAAACATGTACCAATATAATTTTTTTATAGAAATAACTAGCTTTTGCGCGCCTGGAATTAAGAATCAAGTTACTTAATAGAAAATTTCTTAACAGGAATCTGAATTGAACAATATAAAAATTTCATATATTACTAATTGAGGATTAACATAATTTTTTTCTGTTATTAACTATTATCAATATATATATATATATATATATATATATATATATATATATATATATATATATATATATATATATATATATAATAAAATATGTATGTAATGAAAGTGTAAACATATTAAAATAATTTGGTCAAGTGCGAGTTGGACTCGCATACTAAGGGTTCCGTACCACCTTCAATATTCCAGTTTCAGACAAGTAGGGAATGTGTGCATTTCCTTATATTTATCCTAATATCTTTTAAAGGAAGCGTTTCAGATTTATAAAAAATATACACTTTCATTTTCCACACATAGACTTTTTATTTTATCTGCTTTAGGATTCGCTTGATTTTTATAATAATACATATGTATATAATTTTCTAATTTGGTCCCCAAAATTTAACATTAGAGTTTTATTTTACTAATAAACTTTCAGGGAAGCCTTTTATAATCTGCTGTCTGAATTTTGAAGCTGTGTAGGTTGGAAGATAAAGGGCAAAATTGTCAAGTTTTAAATTATAAATTATTAAATCTGTTATTCAAATTATTAAAAAATACAAATAAGATATCTTTTTCAAAATTTAAATAGTGTAGTTTCTAAAGTGGGAATTAAGTCGATGTTTAATATTTTTGTTAATATCTTTTAAACAAATGATTTAAAAATATGATATATTTGTAATTCACATAATGAGCCTTTTATCTGATATATTACATGATGCATTTGAAAATTGAATTTTTATTTTCCATTTAATTGTATAATTTGTCCCTAAAATTATTATGGGGGTTTTGTAATAATTTTAAGTGAGCCCCAGTACCCCTGATTATTTTACAATTTTAGGTAGTATGGTTTCGGAAATAAAGCGAGAAATGAGAATGTTTTATATCTTTCTGTTAATATCTTGTAAACAATTAATTTTAAAAATATAAAAATACTTATTTGTATTCCTCATAATGAGCCCTTTCATTTGATGTATTGCATGATGCGTTAAAAAAATATATTTTTATTTTCCATTTAAATCTATAATTTGGCCCTCAATATTAATTTTAGGGATTTCTTTGTATTTTTCCTGAAAACAAAAAAAATTAGGTCTTATAGTTTGGGGAATAAAGGGGGAATGGATAATTTTTTTAAATATTTTTTTATATATAATAATATTCATTTTAAAAAAATTAAAAAAATATATTTGTGTTCGTCATAATCAGCCCTTTGATTTGATATATTACTTGATCCGTTAGAAACAATTATATTTTTTATTTTCCATTTAATTCTTTAATTTGTCCCCCAAAATGAATATCAGAAGTTTCTCCTTAGTTTTCCAGTAAAGTTCAGGTGAGGCGCACTACCTCTATTTTTTTTCAAAATTTTACAGCTTATGGTTTCGGAGATAAGGGGGAGGAATGGGTAAATTTTTTTAGGTCAAACTCTATACCTCTAATTGGGGAGGAATGGGTAAATTTTGGTATATTTTCGTAATATGTTTTTAACAAATTTTTTTATAATATTTAAAAAAATATATTTGTGTTCCTCAGAATTGGACCTTTCATTTGATGTATTATATGAAGCGTTTGAAAAAAAAATCATTTTTGTCCTCCAAAATTAATAGTTTCTCCTTATTTTTCCTGTAAAGTTGGGGCAACGTTCTATATTTAATATTTTTTTCAATATTTCTTCAACCTCTTCCGTCCAGTCGTTTAGGAGAAAATTACTGTAATGTGACATAGCCAGAAATCTGGAGTGATATTATAAGCGTATTCGTATATTGTAGATACGCAACCCTAACAAAGGGACCTACTATTATATTATTGGTGTATTAAAAGAACGAAGAATACATTATTTAAATTTAAAATTACTAGGTACACTTTTACATTAAAAAAAATGACTGCTCCATCATTATCCTCAGTGTCTAAATGGAGTTTATGTATTACATTTTACTAAATTTATTACTTGTTATATATAGGTATACATATTATGCAAGAAATATAAATATTTGTCTGTTTAGAATTACAATTTGCAATTAGTTATTTATTTTGATATGTTTTCACAGGTATCACACCTTAGCAATTTTTCGAATGGACTCGTCCAGCTGAAATAGTTAAAAATGGCCAAATATTTTCATTACCTATATGTATTTATGCTTTAAATTTTGAAAATCTGAGATGAGGAGTCTATAGATCAGCTTTTCTACTTTCCAATGCTGGTTTATTTATAATGATAGTGGCATTCGGTGAGTTAATATTGCCCTTTAAAAAATGCTTCCATAGGTTTGACTGAAATTTTACAAAAATTAACAAGGGCTACAGTATTTATTATTAGAACATAAATTGTGTATCAGACTATTTAACGTTTCAGTTAATGAGAATGATTATTTGTTTTATAGTTTGTAAAGGTCCCTTTACCTAACGAGCTAATTAAGTTGAGCACATAGTAGCTCATTTTGTAGGTTTTTAATTTTTTTACAATATTGGCCATAGCAACAGACGCGATTTAGGTGTAGATATTGTGTAAAAGGTAAAAAACTAAATTGTTGCCGATTTCTTGAGTTTTTTTGTTAAAAAAACCAAAAACCCATGGATAAAAATGTTGAATTTTATGTCAGTTAATCAGGTTTTATCATTACAATATGTTGATGGTGGTTTTGTTCTACTATTAATTCGGTCACCAGAAGGTCTTTTACTCTGTAAATGACCTGATGTAAATGACAAAGTTTTCTTCTCTAAAACCAAATCTTTATTTTAAGAAGTAAACCATGAACTCCATGAAGATGACAACTTACTGTTAAGGTTTGGCGTTAAGGTACACAAATTTGTGTTTATACATACAGATCGACAGCAAGACAAAAATTCTAGAAACTGCTGTTTTGGCTTGTGTTGCATTCATAAAGGCCACCAAATTAATTTTTCTTCAATATCTATAATGTACAGACATTGGCTTGTTACAATTTCATTGCACAATTGATGTTTTGTATAAAGTTCAAAGTTGGACATAAACTCATGGTCCGCTTTTGACACAATAGTTGTTAAAATTTATTAGTTGGTTTTAAATTTTAAAACAGTTTAATTTTTCCGCATTAAAGTATGAATGAGCACTTAATGTCAGCTTTTGAGAGGTAAATAATAATATGTTTACAACAACATTATCTGTTATTTGATTAAACCAAGAGACTAAAAATGTAAATAGGAGAGTGGATGACGTTTGAAGGAAATTCCCCAAGACACACTTATATATTAATAAACAATTACCATTTCTAGGTAATCTCACGTCGCCTTAATTTTATGACGTATGACAAATATCAAAAAACCAACATTTGAATTTTCCAAATTTTATAATTGCCTATACGATATTGCAAACCGCCCTGATATTATTTTAACCACCATGTATAAGTATACATTCTCTCCACCCTATTGACTGTTTATTATATTGTTTGAATCTCCCTAAATTTAAATGTAAATTTACATCTTGAAATTGTACCTTTTTAATCCATAGGCATTGACCATTGACAACGGGGTCTGATCTAGAACGTTTGGAATATACAGCAATTTCCTCTAAAGTGTGGTGTTATTTCCCAATAAACACTTAGACATTGAAAATTATGCCACAAGTATGCTTTATCAATATCAGTAGTTTATATTGTGCTGTGTTAAAGTAGATTCGAAGGTGATTCCATACATTTTTCATTGACTCAAAATATAATACTTTCAGAAAACAAAGCAAAATGTCGTAAACGTCAAAGAAATCAGGTAGGTATACAGTTTTTACGGAAATTTTTAAATTTAAATGCCAAGATATATTAGAAAATTTGAGCAGACAAATTGTTTCCTAGTTTTCGCTATGAAAATTTTCTCATATTGTCCTTGAATATGAATAGTATGAAGTCGTTCCCAACAATCTTTTGTTCATTCGGCAATTCGAAATTGAAAAGTCAAAATTATGGAAAAGCAGCCGAAAACGCTCCCTCGATATTGATTTAAAACACCCTGTGGCGGTAATATTACAACCCTTATTGCTCACAATTACACCAAACAAAAGGGGCATATTATATTACGTCTTGTAGATATTGACTTTTCTAACGTTTCCTCATTCTCAAATATTCCCCGAATTTTCGGATAAAATGTTTCAAAGCAAAGAGCAAGTTCATTATATGATTTTGAAATTACGTATTTGTGAAATTCCATCTTTGGTAAAAAAGGCCGAATTAATTTTCTTCTCACAAAAGATATTCCATGTGACAAACTGAATGGAATGAATGTAGGCCAATCTATAAATTTATACTAATATACTAGCTGAAGGGTACAGGATATCGTTGGTGTCGAAATTTTTGGAATTTGGCAGTGATGGTGTGTGTAACTTCTTGACTTGAGGCCTTTTCAACGGATCTCAAAAAAGGAAAGGAGGAGGGTCTTAATTCGTCTCTATGTATGGTTTTTTCTCGTATTTTTTGTATGTAAGGTCGGCGATTATTTGAATCTGGCTCTACGAATTTGGATCGTTTAACCGGGATTCTGTTAAAGATGATCCCGAGGTGGTCCTGTATTTTTTCTACTGACCTGGCATATACTGTTTATCGAAAAATCAGCGGGGTGTTTTAAAATACGGTTCCAAACTTCTGTTGTGTTAAGAACTCATTGAAATAAGCTTCCTATTAACATTTGCCCTAAAACACACCCATCGGAAGTCATATACCTTTGTTTTCCAGTCACCACTTTTACTAATTTAACACTCAATTGGCAGTTGATTAATAACAAAAATTGTTAAGCGTTGTAGCAATGTCAGTCTTTTATTTACTTGAAAACGATTGGAAATATCAATTTGGACAGACATAATATTTTTTATGAAAAATTTTAAGATTTTATAAATATGCAGAGAAAATTGTAAAAAAAATGAAATAAAAAAAATATGGACCGAAAACCCTAAATAGGTCGCTTATGATTTACGTGTCGAAAAACGGAATGGCACATGTTATTTAACGTAAAAAGTTATATAAGACCTATACATTTGTTTCTATTTATTTTCCACCGTTTTGTCAATAACAGAAAAAAGCCATCTATTATTGGGGCCTTTTTCGCTTATTTTAATGAGTTCTATACACAGCAGAACAGTTTGGAACCCTATTTTAGAAACACCCTGTATAGTAACCTTTTGCGAAGGCAATAGTATTAGTAGATTATAAAAGAAAATAATTCCAGCTGTTTTTAATCTGGGATGTATTTAGATTTATGTAGGGTGTTTCCCAATTGTCAGAAACTTTATGGTTTAGTGTGTGGCCCATTAGCAGCAACATATAGAGGATGATTTAAATTTAATTAATGGAATGTAATTATGTTTACACAATATGGTTACCAAAAATAATTATTTAGAGTCGCCCATAAAGAGTTTAATAAATATGATAGTGAAATTGAATGTGGAGTAGAATAATGTTAAAAAGGGTAGTTTAATAAAAGAGTTACAAAAATGTAATATCTATAGGGTAGCACATTAGGAGTTGCATTTAAAGGGTGCTTGGATTATAGGGTATAGTAGATAGTAGAATTATAGTTATACTGGGAGAAAAAACTGTGGAACATTTGGTGTGTCACAGATGTATAAGCACACATTTTGTAGCATAACACCAAACTTTTATTTTTGCTCTCGACTCGCGTTTCAACAGCGAAGCTGTCATCATCATGGAGTAAACCAAAACAGTTTTGATTAACAGATTTTAAATAATTTCGTCAACTGCGAGTTGGACTCGCATACTAAGGGTTCCGCACCACCTTCAAGATTCTAATATTCCAGTTTCAGCAGGTAGTGTTCTTATATTTACCCTAATATATTTTAAAGGAACCGTTTTAAATTTATAAAAAATATACACTTCTATTTTCCACGCATAAACTTTTATTTTATCTGCTACATGATTCGCACGAGTTTTATAAAAATATGTATTTAATTTTCTAATTTGACCCCCAAAATTCACATTAGAGTTTTATTTTACTAATAAACTTTCAGGGAAGCCTTTTATAATCTACTGTCTAAATTTTAGGTGCTGCAGATTGGAACATAAATGGGAAAATAGGTCAAGTTTTAAATAATAAATTATTAAATCTTTTATATAAAATATTTAAAAATATAAATAAAATAAATTTTTCAAAATTTCAGATAGCATAGTAGTGGGAATTAAATGGATGTTTAATATTTTTGCTAATATCTCTTAAACAAATGATTTAAAAATATGATATATTTGTAATTCACATAATGGGTCTTTTATTTGATAAATTACATGATGCGTTTGAAAACTTAATTTTTATTTTCCATTTATTTCTATAATTTGCCCCCAAAATTAATATTGAGGTTTTCTTTTAATTTTTCTTATAGATTTCAAGTGTGCCCAGTACTTCTAATTAATTTTAGGTAGGTAGTATTGTTTCGGAAATAAAGCGGAAAATGAGAATTTTATATAATTTTATTTTTTACTTAATATTCTGTAAGCAAATAATTTAAAAAATATGAAAAATATCTTTCACTTGATGTACTGCATGATAAGTTAAAAAATATTTTTTTATTTTCCGCTTAATTCTATAATTTGGCCCCCAAAATTGATATTAGGGATTTTTTGGTATTTTTCCTGAAAACAAAAAATTTTTGGTCTAATAGTTTGGGGAATAAAGGGGAATAGGAATTTTTTTATATTTTTGTTAATATATTTCTAAATATTCATTTTAAAAATATAAATAAATATATATTTAGTCGTCATAATGAGCATCACATGATACATTAGAAATAATTTAAAATTTATGTTTTCCATTTAATGCTGTAATTTGCTCCCTAAAATTAATATTGGGGGTTTCTCCTTATTTTTTCAGTAAAGTTCAGGTCAGGTCCTATATTCCTAATTTTTTTCTAATTTTTACGTCATATGGTTTCGGAGATAAAGGGGAGGTATCGGAATTTTTAAAATTTTTTATTAATATCTTTTAAATAATTTACTTTAAAAATATGAAAAAATATGTTTGTATTTGTCACAATAAGTCCTTTGATTTGTTATAGTACGTGATGCCTTAGAAAAAAATTAATTACATATTTTTCATTTAATTGTGTAATTTGCCCCCAAAATTAATATTAGGGGTTTCTCCTTATTTTTCCGGTAACATGCAGATGAGACCCTATATCTCCATTTTTTTTCAAAATTTTACGGCTAATAGTATCGGAGATAAGGTAGGGCGAATGGTTAAAAATTTTAATATTTTTGTTAATATTTTTAAAATAAGTTATTTTAAAAATATGAAAAAAATATATTTGTTTTCGTAATAATGAGCCCTTTTATTTGATATATTACATGATGTGTTCAAAACAATTTTAATTTTATATTTTCCATTTAATTCTGTAATTTGCCCCCTAAAACTAATAGTGGAGTTTTCTCCTTATTTTTCCGGTAAAATTAAGCTGAGAGTTCTATGTCTCTCATTTTCTTCAAAATTTTATTACTTATTATTTTTTTAGTTTTTCCCCCAGAAGAACGCCTAAAACCAAAATTTCTTTATTTATTCCCGATCGGGTCACCATATTATATACAGATACCAAATTTCAACCTTTTCCGTCCAGTAGTTTACGAGAAAATTGCTGTGATGGGGTGAAATCCAGAGTGATATATTAGGGTATCCGTATAAATATATATGGAACCCTGAAAAAGGAGGACTTTACTTTTGGCAGAGTTCGAAATAGATTTAAGTGAAGAGTTCACGTGGTGTTGGGATAAGGAAAAATTTGTGATTTTTCCTTATCTTATTATGTTTAAATTACATTGACATTAAAAGAATTTGATGACATTATATCTCTTTGATGACATACCCTGTGTATTTCAATCTCACCTAATAACACAAAAACAAAATCGACAGTTTCGAACGTTTTTCATTTAGACTGTTATTTAAATTATCCCCTACTTAACGAATGCACTATATGTACATTTCACTTATATACACACTTACGCAACATTATAGCAAACAAGAAGTGAAAGTAAATTAACTATTTTAAAAAATCGATCCATGCCTAAGTACATTACATATTTATTTAAATATGTTTGAAGGTTCATAGCAAGTTTTGTAAAAAATGTATGCCTGTTTTTAATAATATTAAAAAAATGTTTCAACATTAAGCTTGTAGCATATTGAGTCTTCGTTGAGGAAAACTATCGCTTGGAAAACTATGGCTCTAAAAGAGGAGCAGATATTGAGTGGCGCTGGCTGCCGCACGAGTATAATTGCAGCTTGGGTGTTAGGGGGCTCTCATTGTGCAGTCACCAAGGTGATTTGTGAAGGTGAAAGGTTGCTATAGAGGTGTGCTGTCAGTCGTAAAGACTCGAAACAGCCATACTCCGAATATTATTACCTACCAATCGTCTCTCCACCGAAGCGATGCTCATCTTAAAAAATATCGGACAAAAGAACAAAGAATACTTACCGTTTCAGTTTTCTTCTTACTGTATTACTCACTCTCTGGAGCAAAATCATCTCGATAGTCGAATATTTTTAAAGGACACTTCAAATAATGATCATTAGAAAAAATCACATTAGGATTTACATTGGGGGATTACCGGGACGTGCTTCTGAGGGAAAATTGCATAAAAATAATGGCTCAAGTGCTGTTGATGTCGTTGATTTGTTTGCGGAAAATTCTTTGGAATGTCATTCTGTCAGGCGGAAGTAGAAATATTAAAGTTTTGGTGTTTAGGGGGGTTTGTAACAAAAATAATTTTGGTCAGTAATTTGTTTTACAATTTTATTGCAAGAAGAATCACCTGCGGTCGAAATTCGACCAACTCAATCTATAAAGTAATGAAATTCAACTGTTTTTCATATTGTTACGAGAATTCATCCGACAGCTGGTGCAATCGTCCATCAACCAATTCGTGGAAGGGACGTTATTTCGACACTTCTGGGAATGCGAAATGTTTTGTCTCTCAACAGGCCGACCAGTGACTTTACTAGGAACTCCCTTAAAGGTTCCAGAACATGAGAGAGTTTACCGATGGTTCGTGGACCAGACAATTCGAAGATAAATATATAAATATGAACAGCTGGCGATAGGAGGCATTCTGTTTTCGACGGTCGTATTGTATAGTTAAGATAAAATGTAAATAGTTTTCTGTGGATATGAATTGTGTTAAAGTAGTGGAAATAAATTAGAGTGAGTTGGACTGTGTTTTCAAATAAATCCAAGAACTGAACTGAACCCGTTTGTGAAAATAAAAACATTACAATATACATGGTGTCCCATAACTAATGGTTAATACGATAAATGTAGTTAGAGGCGGTGAAAATATACCGATTAACACAAATATGCCTTAGCAAAATGTTTGTATTAAATGATTTACAGGGTCCTAAAGTGGGTATTTGGTTTATGAAAATTTGTAATATTTAAAAAACGGCTACATATATTCAACTCAAATTTGGTACAGCATTGTTTTCAAGGGCCATAAACAAGAAATTATTATCATTTTTCATGGTAGTATTACAGGGTGTTTGTTACGAAGGTCGAATTAGACAAATCCATGTTAATTTTTTTAACAGCTCATATAATTTGCGTTTCGATGATAAATAATGAAACCATAATTTCATTACATAACCGTATACTTGTTGAATTCCCATAGTTCAAGGCGTTTTCGAGATTTTGTCATTTTAATACTGATGCTTATTCATTTAAATAAAACATTAACGGTTTCAAAATGATTAAATTCAATTATGAAAACAAAAAACACAAATAGATTCACTTCATCAAATGTTGAAATTGACAACCATTAGCATCAATGCATTTTATTTCTTGAAAAAGGTTGCATGCAATGTTATTTTTAAGAATATTCGCAGCTTCCTGAATTTTCGCTAACCGCTCGTTTCGTTTAATTGCTGTACATCAAAGATTTCATGTATCCCCATACGTGCAAGTCCATAGGATTAAGTTCTGGAGTACGAGGGGGCCAAGGGAATTCACTGCCACTTCCAATCCAACGATTCGGAAAGTAGTCACTTAAATATTGCTGGACTATAATTGGATAGTGTGGCGGCGCGCTATCGAGCATAAACCCCATACGGATATAATTTTTCTGTACGAAAAATTCGTGTAATACCCAGTTTACTTACACTAGTAGCTGCTTGCAAGCGCCGAGTACTTAATGCAGGATTTTCCAGAATTCGAACTAAAATATAATCTTCATGATCAGCTGAAACTCTTTTAAATTCTTTTAGATCGGCCACCAGAATTTTTGGTGTGAAACGAACGTATTTGACCTAAATTTGTATACAATCGTTGGAATATTTTACGATTAGGCACATTTCGATTCGGATACAAGTGTGCGTATCTTCTAACTGCGCACTTGAATTATAATTTATTTGTACATAAACCCAAATCATATCCCTTAGTTCACTATTTGCAAATTCTTTAGTTCAAGGTATATTTAATAATTACTTTATTCACTTTAAAAACATAGTGAATAAATCGACAGTATGCAAGGAAGAAATCTATAGTTCATGTCAAATTCTAAACCTACTTAAAAAATGTCTATTTTGAGGCTGTTTTCGGTGATATCCAGTACCGTATTTGAATTGCAATATCTCGAAAAAGCCTTGAAATATGAAGATTAAACCACTATACGTTTTTTTTATTGACATCAAGGCAGCTTCATTATTTATCGTCGAAACGCAAATTATACGGGGTGTTAAAAAAATTAAGATGGATTTGCCTAATTCGACCATCGTAACAAACACCCTGTAACAGTACCATAAAAAATGATAACAAGCTCTTGTTTATCGCCTTTGAAAACAATGCTGTACCAAATTTTAGTTCAATATATAGAGCTGTTTTTCAAATATCACCAAGTTTCAAAAACCAAATATCCACTTTAGGACCCTGTATATCCTTTACCACAAATATTTTACTAAGGCATGTTTGTGTTAATCGGTATATTTTCACGGCCTCTAACTGCAGTTATCGTATAGTCCGTTAGTTGGGTTATGGGACACCCTGTATAACTATTTATGGGCAAAAGAGGTGGGTAGAGCAATGAAAAAAAAAGTTGTAATTAATGACAAAAATTTAGTTAACATCAATAAAAATAAATGATAATACCTATTGAAAAAGATGAAGATTTATGAAGTATATTTAATAATTCACTCCTTCAGGATAAACTACATATTTTGTAAACTCTTTTGTTGCTAGTCTGAAGCTCATAGACAAAGTAACTCGTTCCTCGAAGTTTCCGTGGACAACGTAGTATGTTCTGTCAGTAGAATGTTAGTTCTTGTTCATTAATAAAGAAATTTTAATAACAACTGGAATATTTTTTATTTCTGTGTTATTGGAAAATATGCTTAATAGGCAAACATAATAATAGAGTAAAGACATTCGGTTGCAATAGATTTATTCAAACGCCCGAATACCATTATTAAAATTTGCGGTCCGCGCCCGACGATAAACCATCGAAAATATTTTTAATTCGTACTTTTTCGGCTTCAAAGTTCCATTAACTGGAATCGATTGCGTCCTAACTGGATCATATATCAATGCGGTCGGTTTGAAAACTTTGAAATACGATCGCGAAGATAAAAACAAATAAATTGGAAAAGTAGTTAGCGGCTCGCCATATACCAATTTAATGTTGAAGGGAAAAGTTGGTCATATAACCTAATAAGCCCGACGGAAAAAAGCCCATTGAGCTCTAAATCAAGCGATAGATGTTTTCTAATTTGCTAATGGATCTGCTTTCCTCTTTCGATTTTTGCCGTCTTTGTTTTTCTTCATTACGTTACATTGTTATTTTGTGTTTCCGTTTGCCTCTACATTCCCGGAGTTGTTTTATGTACTAGGGAAGTGGATATTTTCGATAGACAAATTGATAGGGCCGAAACGTTTGCAACATAGTTGTATTAACTTATACTTTGTTAATATAAACATTACCAATAAAGTAAGTTACTTTGACTACTATTAATACTAATTGACTAATAAAATACCCGTAATTTATCGTTTATTAAGTACTAAAACAGGTCTTTATTGTACTGAGTTTCTTAATCTCGATCATCTGTCAGTAGTTTATATTTCTAATTTCGGGTCATTCGAGGGCTTCAACCAATCCGAAGCAAATGAGAAGCCTATGAGTCCCCGAATTCAGCCTTAATTTGGCTATATAGACCGTCAGCTGGTGACAGATTTTGGTCCACTATTTTCTCGCTTCTGGCTCGGTGGTGGTTGAAAAGTGTGTTATTATTGAATACAATGACAGTAAATTTGCGGGAAAATAGTGTGGCTATCATAGGAAAAAATCGTTTACCATTTTTCGAAAAAAACATGTTTGGAGCAATTTTCTCGCTTCTGGCTTGTTGACCAATTGAAAGTTATGATGCAATCAAGCAAAAAAAAGCTATAGCCAGAAATGTCACCTGTGGCTAAAAGCTTTAAATAAGGGCGACATCCGGTAAGAAAACGTTATAATGTTCCGTGATTTTCTCGTGTCTGGAAATTGGAAGTATGAAAGTTGACATAGCGAGTAGTCCATAAATAAATTGCCATAAGGTTTGTTAGTGGCTAAGTAAGGTTAAGGACCGGAAAATTTTGCGGAAAATTTCAACGTTTTTTCCGTCATTTTCTCGTCAATGAATTTAAGTGCAATATTAACTTTAAAAAGTAAGAATCCTTTATGGAAAATGCCATAAGCGTCGGGTGTGGCCTTCATACTAAAATTTGTAAACTTGCAGCAAAATATGTGAAAATTGCCACCATTATGTTTTTCATGGATTTTGGCATACCTACGGCTAAAGAAGGTTATTATAAGATAATATAACAAAAGCCATAAGTGTTGGGTGTGGCTTTCATAACTAAAATAATTAATGTATGTAAAAAATGTTTAAAAAAATAGTAGTAATGTATTTTTTAAAATATATTCATGTTATTTCGCATGTGCTCTGAACAAAAATGAATTCTAGTACTCTTATAAAAATAATTAAAAGTAGGGCGTGGCCTTCATCATTTTGTTTTTATCGCCTGTGCCTGGAAAACTTACTTTAAATATATATGTATATATATATATATATATATATATATATATATATATATATATATATATACATATACATATATATATATATATATATATACAACTTTGCAATTTTCATAATGATACTTAAGTCTTAAGTATAGCCTATTTTAAAAGTTCAAAGAAATAAGTATAATTGTGATTTTTTTATGTACTAAGAGATACTTTAGGGACACATTTATATAATATTGTTGTTCTTAATTAATTTACCAGTATTGTTATTAGTTAGCCGAAATAGTACCTAAGTTGAATTTTACTGTACTTTATGCAAACGACTATTGCATTAAGTGTGAATAGTAAAAGTTTGTATGTATATTCAAAAATTACAGTGAGGGTGTGTGTCGGTAAGTAAACTTTTTTCTTGGTTGTCTATATGATTCTAGTTTTTATATGAACTGTCTGTACCCATATTTTTAAAGTTCTATGCTTTAGTTGTTTAGGTTCATTGGAAATTGTAACAAAATATAAATTTAGGACCGAAATTTTTGACACATATTATATATATATATATATATATATTGCCCAATTGATAAATATTTGTTTAAAACGGCTGTAAGAAATTGTACGAAACAAATATATTTGTTTTGATTAGCCGAGATTATCTACCATTAAATTAGTTTTGTATTATTCTCAAAAAATGATTATTTTTGGAACATTTTTAAAAAAATTATCCACTTATTCTGAAAAACTTGCGCACTTATTGATCTTATCCATTAACTTTGAAAAAGCACAACAAACATTCTCACACACCCAAATGTGATACATAGACTACATACTATTAACCGTAAAAAATGAATGCATCTATTTCCTGATAATTTGCATAAAATTAATGCTAGACTAATTATTACATAAACTTATATTTTCGGAATAAAACGTCCACATTTGTAGTGGTAAAGTTGCATAGTCAGAAACAGAACTATTAATAGTTTACTTAATACTTTGTAACATTTTGGGGAAATTGAAGAAACATGCCTTCAATGAAACAGGTTTATTCTATCGAAATCAATAGCAAACGAGCAATTTGCACCAAGGAGCTACCAGAATTTTTTTAACAGTAAAATTTTACTTTTTATAAACTACGCTGGTGTGAAATGAATATACTAATCTAGTCAGCATGTTACATCCCGAAAAAGTTATAAACGATATAGTTAAACATAGGACAGTTCCTTTTATACGATTATGCCGAAAAGTAGTGCTGATGTCCGAAGCCAAAGAAAGCTTCTTAAGTAGCAGAAAATTCCCTCATAATTCCTAACTCTAGGAACTCTATCACCAACATTTATAATTTATAATTTAAATTGGGTGATCTATCGTTCGCGTGCCTCAGTGAAACGAAAAAAATTAGGTAGTATTTAGAGATATAAAGGGAAAAACAATAATCCGTTGAAAAATGAGTTTTTCTGATGATTATTATGATGTTAAGTGAATATCGACGTCTAGCTAGTATATAGACTTTTGTTAATTATGTGACTTTGCAAGTTGGAAATTATAAAACCCTGGATAAGTCTCAGAGAGTCACAGGAAAGATTCCGTCGGAAAAAAGAAAATTGATTGATATTCCAGTTTTTTATAAATGGTAAAAAATGTAAAAGTCAAAAATATATAATATGTCTTTCCAATACCTCTGTTTTTCGTTTTCTTATTAGTTGAAACTACCTGAAAATAATGTTTTTTAACAGTTTTCTGCGTTTTTATGAAAATTTGAAGCTTGGAAAAATCACTTAATTACCAAACGTTTATTGGCGTGGTAAATCGTACCTATTTTTTATTCATATTTAATGTGTTAAATACTGATCAGAGAGGGAATCTCTTGTTGTGTTTGAAATCTAGATCGCCCTTCTTTACTCCTATTTTTGCCTCTAACTTAAAAATTATTTTTGTAGGCGGTAGAGCTTCGGGAAGTAGTTTTATTAGAAAGTTTTTTAATTCCGATTTCCGTAATCATTTTCGTAATATTGCGGATAACGACTCCCCTCCCCTTACTTATTTTTGCTAAATGGGTTTTAACAGCAACCTTTTCTCGGGACTCAATAAATTTTTAGATGCAATTACGAATCCTGTAGTAGAACTTTCTGACATTCATATCTCAATACTGACAAGAAGTGATCCCTCAATGCCTCAAAAAATGGACAAATGAATGCTATTAAAATAATTATGAAGTAGCTGATGAATTTGAATGAATGAATGATAATGAAGTAATTCATATTAATATAACTTTTGAGCTTTTATTTGGCATCAAAATGACAAAGATATAGGTAATGCCACTGTTAGACTTTACGAATTGTAAATAACTCCATAAAATATTTAGAAAAAAAGCTTACCACCCTTATCAATTTTTGGACGACTGAGCAAGTAGAATGTTTGACATTTGAATAAAATTATAGGCATGGATAATTTTTTTATATATATTTGAAATTCTAATACCCAGTAAAATAATCAAAATGACAACGGACAAAAGAGCCAGAATTAGTATATATATATTCAACTGTTCTTAGTCGTATGGTCTTTAAATATGGAAAATAATATAAAAATGAAAAACTCAGAAAGTTTATCGTCGTAAACTAACCACGACTTATTGAATTCCTATAACTTATTTTCAATTTATTAAATTATTTTCTATTTGAAGGCCATGTCCGACACTTCTGCCTTTTGAAAATGGCGTGAAAACCAAAATGGCGGACATTTCTAATTTTTTTTGTAATTTTATACCTAAATTAATTATTTTAAATATGAAAGCCACACCCGAAACTTATGGCTTTTGTTATATGATCTTACAATAACATCCTTTGGTCGTATGCCAAATGCCATGCAAGACAAAATGGTGGCAATTTTCATTTCCTTTTTTGCATGTTTGGGGCTTCTGGCTTCGGCCACATTTATGGCAATTACACTTCACGTTCAACTCATGATAGAGTTCATATAATTCAAAAGCCAGAAGAAACAAAATCACGGAAAAAACGTTGAAATGTTCCGCAAAATTTTCAGATCCTTAACCTTACTTAGCCACTAAAAAACCTTATGACAATTTTTTTATGGACTACTCCCTATGTCAACTTTCATACTTCCAATTCCCAGAAGCGAGAAAATCACGGCACATTGTAACGTTTTCTTACCGGATGTCGCCCTTATTTAAAGCTTTTAGCCACAGGTAACATTTCTGGCTATTGCCGATTCTTTCCTATGTTAGCCACACTATTTTTCCGTGAATTTTGCGTCATTATACTCAACAATAACACACTTTTCAACTACCACCGAGCCAAAGGCGAGAAAATAGTGGACCAAAATCTTTCACCAGCTGACGGTCTAATAGCTGAGCATATGGTTTCGTCACCTCACACCAGTTCTGTTGTGGGTGGTTTCATCTAGTATTCGTTGGTATATCAGGTAGTATTCGTTCTTATCCTATAGCCTAACTCCCATCTACTACCTCCATCCCATGATTTTTGTATTCCTACTAGGTTCTTTTTACATTATGCTTACCGCCTTTGGTTTTTAACCGACTTCCAAAAACGAAAAGGTTATCAATTCATCCGCGGTTTTCTCTAAAACCGCTCAAGGAATTTAGATATTATAAATTGTATTCTACGAAGATATGTTCCAACTTGATTGCGTATATTTTTCTTTAACGTAAAACTTTACCATTTTTTCTGAAAATCGGAAAAGTACATGCAAAAAAACTGTAAACATCATGGTAAATGTCAAATTTTCATCATAAATATCTACTTTAAATGTCAAGATATGCCATGAAAATATATCGTACAGTATGTTTGTAATGGTTTTCATTTTAATTCGTTCGAAGAAAGTTTCTTTTAGAGAGAAAGTTAAGTTAGGGGCTTATTCATAGTCGCGTGAAATGGCAGAAAATATTCCGTTAGTTTATCGAAACGAAAATTTGTTGTCGGCGAACACTCCTATTTGGTATACGGTTGTAGGTGAGTGCGTGCGTGCATCTAATATTAGGTGGTACATAGAAAGGTTGAAATATAAGTTGGAATTGAATTAGTTATACAGGGTGGTTCTTAAATATTGTATTGGGTGGCACATAAGTAGTTGCGTATACAATGTGTTTGAAGTATGGGTGGGGTAAAATAATTGTAATTCAAGGTGTATCAAATTTTTTTTATGTAAGCGTAAGCAGTTAGGATATTTGAATTATAGTAGGTAGAACGGAGTGTACTTATACACATGGGTTCAAAACAATTTAGAAGCATTTGCATATACCGGGTGGTTGAAACAAATGGTAGAGTAAAATTATAGTCATAAAATGTTAAAAAATTGTGAATTTTGTTATATAGGGTAGACCATGAGCAGTTGCATAAATGGAATACTAGACATATGGGGCGAGGTGAAATCAGTGGTATACATGAATAATTTAAACAATAGAAAAATAGAAAGGGCCAATACTGTGGAGAGGATTTATACTTATACAGGGTGGTTTTAAAGATATCAGGACCTTTGTAATATTGTGTTGAGTTGAATTATAGTTGTACATGGTGATTCAGAAAATGATAGACCAATAAGATATATAGGGGTGACCAAGACACAACAGCATATACAGTGTGGGTGCAATATAGAGTGATTTAGTTACATTTATAGAAAGTGGTCCAAGTAATAAAACAAATAAAAACGTTAAAATATATTTCGAAAATATAGACAAAGAATAAAAATTAGAGAGGGAGAAAGAGAGAGAGATAAGAATATGCTAAAATTTTCAATTGAATTGTACCTTAAATCAGATAAAAAAGAAATGTCTGAAAATAGTAATTGATTGCACACAGTTTCTAAGCGGTTTTTATTTCAGCTGAAGTCGGTTCTTTTTTAAATATAAATTGATTATCGATATACTCAAATGTTTCTGTCTCTAGATGAAATATCAATCATTGCTGTTTCTTGTACCTCTTGTATGAATCTTAACTTATTGTCTATTAGTTTTGTCCATGACCATGCTTGAGCAATATAAGTTAATACAGGTAGTAAATTTTGATAAAATATTTTAGTATCTGCACATTGAGGAATATTTTTGGCCTTAAATATTTCAGATCCGTTTAATATTACATTTTTCAGATTGGTATTTTGTATAAAGGATGTATGACATAAGAAGGGATAACGTTGCTATCTAAGAGGTGGTAAGAGATACAGAAACGACAAAATCGAGAAAAAAGTTGCATATTTTTAGCCCATTTGATCACTTACCTCTTTTTCTGCTTGTACGAGATTTAGTTCAAAAGTTTTTTAAATACGGACCTGGCACTTCATGATTAAAATATTAATAAATTTACGGAGAAAAATTAATCACTAGAGTAAAAAATTTTAGTACGGCCTTGCTTAATAGCCTAGATGATCAAATTATATAAATTTTTTCCTATAATTTATTGACTTGTTTTTCATGCACAGTAAAGAGATGTTAATGGAAACAAAGATCCAACTTTTGTTTTTTTTTTGTAAATTAATTAATAATAATGGAAACATGTGAATATAAAAGTTGTAGATAATAGCAAGAACAATTGAGTATCATCGTCAAATATGAAAAATTTTCTTTTTATTTTGCAAATTACAAAAACATTATGTTAATTAATCACGTCTATGGAAAAGCAATTAGTGTTTTGGAAATAAACAGCTCTTGATTTGCTAAATTAACGAAGATAATTTATAATCTACAACATTCATAGACACGTGTTTTTACTATAACATATAGTTTAAAAGTTATCAAGGAGAACGTTTGCTTTATCTTAGTCCACCAATTGTAAGTTAATTTACAGACAAAACCTGATTTTTTTTTCATTTACTTACATCATTTTACCATGCCAGAAGAATAGGTCAAATTTATGGGTTTTCTTGTCATGGAAAAATATATAATTGGACTAAACGTAACATATAATATATCAATATATCAATGCATTGGTGCATTAGTCCCTTATCAATATATTAATAAAAATATACAGGTCCTTGTTAAAAAAATAGCAGATGATGGCCTAGAAGAAACGTAGCAGTGATGATGATGACACCTAATTTGGTAAAAGTATATGTCAAAAAATTTTCATTTACCATTTTTGGTATTTTTCTTAAACAAAAGTGGTTGAGGCAAAAAAAATTGAGTTTTCGAGAATGTTAATTATATTTTCAACTATCGGCTACTTCCGGTTATGGCGATACTTGACTCTAATTTTGTCATTATTACAAGCTTTGATTTAACTTGCAATGTTTGTATTTTTAGGTCAAATCTTGCAACTGAATTTTAAAGCAGTGACGTCATTCTAAATCCAGTATGTCGGACGGCACAAGATGACGGACTAGTTATTTTTTATGCACTCCTGCGATATGGGTATCAAATGAAAAGAATACACAGTATAATGATTTCACTCTATAATCCAAAATGGCGGACCGCCGAAGATGCGGACTAGTTAATTATTTTTAAGTATTCTCATAATATGGATATCAAATTAATGGGTTTGCTGAGAAGAATCCAACAAATAAAATTATTTTATCGCGAAATGAATTCCTACAGAGACTCCAAATCGGGAGTCGTACTGTGTGTAATGCTGGTTTCCTGTGATTCCTAGGATCGAAATCACACGAAAAATTCGTTTACTGAAACCTGCCAAAAAATTACGATATTAACTTTTCGAGATTTTTCAATTCATTGAACGCCAGCCAACATATTGTTTCTAGTCGAGAACTTTCATCAGTTGCGCTCCCCGAAACTCATTGAATTCTCGAATAATTATTTATGTATACAGTACATATAACTGAATTTAATATTTTATCGCGAAATGAATTCCGACATCCAGGAGTTACAGGAAAATCTAGCTCACATAATAAGTTACTTGTTAAATGGAAAAAAATATTTAACTAGACTAGGAAAAATTACATAACCGAGTCAATGCCTTTGTTAATGACGGGGATATGATATCTACTTGAAATACCACGTGGGTTATCTAACTATTAAGGATAAACGTTTTACGAAATTGAGATTAGTGACTAGTAGTGCTAATTGAATATGTTCCACATGAAAGTGACACTGGCTTCACATTACTGCCACGATAAACTTAAAGCAAACTGAGATCAATCAATCTATATATCGAACATCCAGCATTGAACATATCTCGCATAATTTTAGCGAAATATTTGCTTTAATTTGTTCCAATTTAACTTAAACATTCCAGTTCGTTAATTCGTCGAGAATTCCTTCCTCTTTTTCCTTTTCGACATGCAAAACTTTTCACCCGATATCTCGTCGATTCATGGACGATTGATTCCTGTAGGACTCCGGGATCTTTTGAAGTCGCAGGCGAGCGCTTAGAGCTTACAGAGGATGTCCTTAGCGAAAAACCGATTGACCAGGATATCGTTTGATCTTGCTAATACTTACACGCCACTTTTTAACTGATTGCCAATATCTTAGACGGGCGGAACGACTGCCTCGTGCTTATCCTGATTTCTGCCTTCTTTCGATTCATTCAAATCAAATTGATACTCTTCTCAAAGGGCTGTATGTATTTGAAATACGTAATTTTTTATACTAAAAGGAATCTCTTGCTTAGTTTGCTGAATATATTTTGCTTTTGCTTCGAAAAAGGTTGATCCCTGTACGGTCGAATAAAATCGGAATAATTTGCATAAAACGTTAATGCAGGATTAATATAAAAAATCATAATATGTGTTTCTGTAGAGCCCGTTCAAATAACACATTATTTTGTTTCATTACTTATTACTAACTTATTTTTTATACAGGGTGAGTTTCTTTTGATGATCCGTATGGGGATCTCGGAAACTAGCGGAGATAGAGCAATAGTTAAATTGGGAAAGATTTGCAGTTTTACTGGCCCAATTTAATGACACTTTCGGATTTTTGTAAAAAGTCATGGCTTACTAGATATTTTGAAAAAACGAAATTCTGTCGATTTAGTCAAATCCCTCTAGCTCCTTTGTTTTGGTTTTATAAAAAAAGTGTAAATTTCAAAATTGAAGGGAATTGTATTCCGAATATGATTGTCATGTCCTCGTTTGCGTGACAGCTCTCGTTTTTGAGATATGATACAAACTTATCTTTTTTTGAATGGAAGCCATAGTTGGCTATGACTTCAAAAAATCGGACATTTTTAGAGCTTTTAAACGATATAATACTCGATGTAGTTATTCATAAATATAACGTAGTTATGGATGCTTTTCTCTCTTATTTTCACTATTAACGTAGGTAGCCATGAAATAGATTGATTTATTAATAAGTATTCCAAAAAATATTGAACGATTTTTTTATTAGGTATATCATATATAACGAAAAAACTAAATAAATAGGTACTTACTAAAAACTTAAGAAATTAAAGTATATAATATTGGTTACAATTTATGTTTGAAAAGTACACCATTGTTATTTAGATACTGGATTGATTCAGCCGACACTTGTTGGAAATTCATTTCACTGAACTAAAATCACCTTGAATTGCACTTTCCACTCTATTTGGTTTTTTAAAAAACCTTTTCTGACGCGTTTCGATATTAACTATCTTTGTCAAAGAACTAACTGGTATTTCGTGAAGTCCGTACATTTATAGTTTATTTAGGTTGTCAATAATAATCCGATAATTGAAAAATTAGCATAAAGGTATCGGCAATTATCCTTTGACGTAATAATCTGTTGTATACGTAGAATTACTATAGGTATTAAAACAAATTACTGGTTAAATAAATTTAATAAAGGAGACCGGTTTAAATCTAATTGGTCGTTCTGTAAATCCCCCGAATTCTTGAGTTTATTGATCTCTAATGATTCCAAAAGATTTAGTCTCCTACCCTTATTTTCAGCAGGTAATAATTTGAAGTTTTCGTCGAAATTGTGATATTCTGTTAATAGATGTTCTGCATATTTTGAATCTGTTTTTTGATTTACAAAAGAACTACGGTGCTCCATGATGCGTTTTTTACATGCTCTCCCGCTTTGACCGATATAGACTTTATCACATGAGCCACATTAAAGTATGTACACCCCTGCTTTGTTGTTTTTATCTATTTTGGATTTGTTATTTTTGACTAATTTTCCTAAGCTATTGTTTGTTTTATACGTTACGTTAATATTCGACGATGTGCTGGCATGCTTTGTAGGAACAAATAGAGAATTAGAAACTTTTTTAAAATTTATAAATACTGTTCACCCTAATATCAAGTTCACTATAGAAATGGAGCAGAATGACAAAATCAATTTCTTAGACTTGACAATTAATAAAATAAACGGAATACATGATTTCTCAATCTATCGTAAAACAAGCCAAACTGACATTACTATTCACAGCACATCTATACATCCTTATCAACACAAACTTGCTGCGTATCACAGTATGATAAATAGGTTAATTTCCATAGATCAAACCCAGGAAAATTTTCAAACTGAATTAAATATAATTAAACAAATAGCAGTAAATAATGGTTTCGAGGCTGAATTAATAGATAAATTACTTAAAAACAAGAATCATAAGAAAACATTAAGCTTAGTTTATCCAAACGTCAGAACCACGGACGTTAAATACAATAGTTTAACATATTTTGGTAAACCTACTTTAAAAGTTGCTTCATTTTTAAGAAAACAGAATATTAACGTAGCGTATAAAACAAACAATAGCTTAGGAAAATTAGTCAAAAATAACAAATCCAAAATAGATAAAAACAACAAAGCAGGGGTGTACAAACTTTCATGTGGCTCATGTGATAAAGTCTATATCGGTCAAAGCGGGAGAGCATGTAAAAAACGCATCATGGAGCACCGTAGTTCTTTTGTAAATCAAAAAACAGATTCAAAATATGCAGAACATCTATTAACAGAATATCACAATGTCGACGAAAACTTCAAATTATTACATGCTGAAAATAAGGGTAGGAGACTAAATCTTTTGGAATCATTAGAGATCAATAAACTCAAGAATTCGGGGGATTTACTGAACGACCAATTAGATTTAAACCGGTCTCCTTTATTAAATTTATTTAACCAGTAATTTGTTTTAATACCTATAGTAATTCTACGTATACAACAGATTATTATGTCAAAGGATAATTGCCGATACCTTTATGCTAATTTTTCAATTCAGGAAATACCAGTTAGTTCTTTGACAAAGATAGTTAATATCGAAACGCGTCAGAAAAGGTTTTTTAAAAAACCAAATAGAGTGGAAAGTGTAATTCAAGGTGATTTTAGTTCATTGTTATTTAGACAAAAACTGCATCTTTTTAAGATTGACATTACCGCTTTCCTCACAGAACGCCTATCAATTTCTTCAATTGCTTGTACCACCTCCCTTAGGTCACCAACTGTCTCATACTTTCTTTTGTATACTTTGTTTTTTAGCGCACCCCATAAATAGAAGTCTATAACTGCCAAATCGGGAGACCGGGGTGGCCATTCGCGTTGGCCATTTGTTCCTATCCAAGAGTTTGGATAGATATTATCTAAGTGTTGTCTTACTAATAACGAATTATGAGTAGGTGCTTCATCATGTTGGAACCATTCAATTTCTAAACGAGTTCTCAAATTCAAATTATGCAACATTTCTTGGAAAGTGTATTGTAAGAAATGCAAATAGCGCTCCCCAGTAAGTGATTCGTCATAGATAAAAGGCCCCAGAATAGTAGACCCTATGATACCACAACAAACATTAAAACCAAATTTCATCTGGAGTCGTCTTTGTTCTACATGGAAAGGGTTTTCTTTAGCCCAGATATGCTCACTGTGTCTATTGAACATACCGCAGTTAGTAAATCTAGTTTCATCTGACCATAACACCTTTAATGAAAACTGTGGATTGTCAAGGCACATGTCTCTAAACCATGTTCAAAACAAAATACGTCGATGTTCGTCACCAGCGTGCAAAGTTTGAGAAACTGAAAGTTTGTACGGGTGGAACTTGGGCGCTTTCAGTACCTTAACTACAGTTTGTTGAGATGTGCCAGCTTCTGCCGCAATCTCACGAGTTGATGTAGATGTATTTTGATTTACCATTGCCAAAACATTTATTTGTGCTGCTTCGTTAATTAGATTACGTTCCTTTGGTGGTTTAGTAAAAGATCCATATCTGCGTAAACTATCGTAAAGTCTCTTAAATGTACATAGAGCAGGTTTACGATGATTAAAATATCTATGAAAGTATTCCTCAGTTGCACGAACTGAATTTTTATGGCATATGATATAACATTTCACCATATTCAGTTTTTCTTTGTTAGAATATTCCATTTTATCACGAAAACTTGTCAATATCGACTGTCAGTAGAGCACTACTAATGGAATTACTCTCAAATAAGGAAACGTTAAAGTGAAAACAATCTATTTCATGGCTACCTACGTTAAAAGTGAACATAAGAGAGAAAAGCATCTATAACTCCGTTATTTTTATGAAGAACTATATCGAGTATTATATAGTTGAAAAGCTCTAAAAATGTCCGATTTTTTGAGGTCATAGCCCATGGTTTTCATTCAAAAAAGATAAGTTTGTGTCATATCTCGAAAACGAGAGCTGTCACGCAAACGAGGACATGACAATCATATTCGGGATACAATTCCCTTCAGTTTTGATATTTACACTTTTTTATAAAATCAAAAACAAAGGAGCAGAGGGATTTGACTAAATCGACAGAATTTCGTTTTTTCAATATATCTAGTAAGCCATGACTTTTTACAAAAATCCGAAAGTGTCATTAAATTGGGCCAGTAAAACTGCAAATCTTTCCCAATTTAAACATTGCTCTACCTTCGCTAGTTTCCGAGATCCCCATACTGATCATCAAAAAAAAAAACTCACCCTGTATACAATTAATATGAATTTATTAATGATCTAAGGTATGGCAAAGAGACAGTATGTGGGAACAATTAGGCTTTTAAAAGATATAATAATTCAACAAATTAAGGGTAAATAATAATTCCATTTAAAAAACTGAATAGTTATTAATTAGAAATCGTTTATCTGGAAATTGCTAAATACTGTGTTTTATTTTATTGCTAGTACTTATTCAAATTTCATTTGTATATGTAATAAACATTTCCTGGGACTGACTCGTCAATTCTCAGTTTTCTTTAAATATTTTTGAACTTCCCTGTAATAATATATTTCCACTTCAATCATTCTGTATATGCGACTACCTAATGACCACTTTATGCAAACATTTTTTTAAATATTTTTTAACCACTTTCTATAGCTATAATTCCGTATATTTCAACCATTACCTTGCAAGTTTTTTCACAAGAGCAGATTAACTCTCAAGTAGAACAAATAGGTCATCACCTCCCTGGTTTGAACTCTTGAAATTTCATCAGCTGTCAAAATTTCGTTTTTCAATTGATTTCTGGGCCCCAAAACCCATAGAACTAATACCTTAAGATAGGATACGTAAGGTATGTACGTCTGTACAAATGGAATCGTGACGCTGTATGAGAGAGAAAGGAAACCGAGTTGACGTATCTGTCACTGCCTAGAGCTGTAAGCAATAGCTAGACGTCACTTGACCGACGCAAGTAAGCAGCAGTCCGACATAGCTTCGACAGAGTTTTATAGGTACATTGGGTTTTCTTTTTCTCTCATTTTTCGTTACCTTTGACCGTAGTTGTACACCTTCTGGAGGCAGCAATGCACAAATACCCTGCCACGGATAGAAGACAGGGCAATAGAAAGAGTAAGAGGCTATTTCAGTCTGTTAGTAGTTGCTGATCCCAATCGTGGAATGAAATAACCTCTTGCCCCCACTATTGCCCTCTCTGGATAGCCTTGACACGATATTTTTGCATTGCAGGCTATCTCCAGAAGTACAAGCTCTATGTTCGTTACATTTTAGTAGGGGATTGACAAAACCCCAAAATGGCAAAATTTCTACAAAATCGTTAAAGTCGTTTTGAAAACTTAATTACATGTATGCAAATAAACTAACATTACATATATTATATTTATTTTATATTTAAAATAGATAGGAAAAAACAGTGGGAGTGGGACCATTATCAGCACGAGCAATTATGCCTCCTGTCACTATGATGAAGTTGTTTTTGTTTAATTTGTCAACAACTTTTGGTAGAGTGTAATAGAATTTGGAGGGTTCCTCTTTTTTAAACCTACTACTTTAGGGGTTTCTCTATTTGTTTTTAAATCCACTATCAAGGTTCTTTCGCAGATATAGCAATAGCCAATACACTTATTGTTCCATTTGCAATCTATCAAAATTGTCATCACATCTTGTGCTCTATAATTTTTTGGTATGAGTAATTGATGATCTATAGTTCCCTTGAGCTTTTTCAATTTCTGATACTAACATAATGTTAATATTTTTTTCTTTCTTTCTTTCTTTCATGTGGGTATGTGGGTTGTATTTCTTTTAATTTAGATCAACAGTAGATCCGCTGCTTTTGTTGAGTTTTTGAATAGTTCAGGGTTACCACTGAGCAACGCTACGTCAGCTAGATTGTTTATCTACCTTTCGTGGTCTAAATCCAATGTGTTCTACGTTCTACGAAAGCAGTTACACATCTTGCAAGGTGTGATTAGTCTTCAAGCACATTGGTCTTTGTTTGGCAGAAGCTATTATCCATTCGGCTCTATATTTCTCAATACCAAATCCTGATGATGGAAAACCTTCTCAGGCACTTACTTCTACTACCAATTGTTACATTTGAAGATAAACATTTTTTCAGACTTTTAAGTTACGAAGATGCATTGAAGCCGATTGATTTTTATATTGTCCTAGTAAATTTTCCACACCTGAAAGTTTCTAGAACCGTAAGCGGAAAGAAGTACCAAGAAAGCTGCTTACAGCTGGCTTTATATATTTCGTACTAAATTAGATCAATTATCATAAATTATTTTTGAGAGCCTTCAGTCAAAGAATTTCTTTATTTGGGGCGTTTTACCTGCACCCACATAGACTTTTTTCTGACAAAAGTGAAACTGAATACGCCTCTGGCCTAGAGACAGTCCAAGATATCTTATTATCGTAAATTGCCAAATCTCAAAATCTTTTAAGTGAAGATCGATAGAAATTGAAAAACGCAATACACATTCGATTTGTAAATCTATGATCAGCGTATATAAGAAAGAACATTGCAATTCTGTTCAGCTATGAAACTGACTGTTTCTATTGGGAATGCATTTATTTTAAATTTTCCACTTAAAAGGTAGTTAATAAATTTCACAAAATGTATTTAGTAGTTCTGTTTTAGATTTGAACTGTGTGCTTAACATACCGTGAAATGGGCAATTATATTTTTCGAATACTATTAATTACTAAGAGATATCACCAAATTTCGTCCGTGTTTCGATCTCATCGGTGCGGGTGTGTAGGGTAATCATTTCTTTATTGATTCAATAAGGGACATTGAGAAAGATCAATGGAGCACACTGCAGCCTCTGGGGTCGTTATTAAATTACCCAACCCCGGCTTCGGCTACAAAGCTACAACTGTGATATATTTCACTTTCTGTTATTTTCTTTGTCTACATTGGGACAATCCCAAACGAGTCATAAACAAGTATTCTTAATTATTTAGTTCTTTGGTTGTTAAACATTTTGTTATTTAGGTCAATATTGATGTTATATATAAATTTCTTTTTAATAGCAATGTGGCTGCTTTCTGTTGTAATATTCAAGATATAAAATTATTTTATTTTTATTCCATTAGTTTATTTATTTATTCTTATACGGGTAACCCCATTTACATCAAATACAAAAAAAAAATAGTGTAAATAACATTAAATCTAAATCTAAAAAACATATGAAACGAAAGTTGACATTTCTACCATTGGACTAAAATTTTAGAAACAATACATAATACAGAATAAAATATAGTTAACTAAAATTAACTTTAAAAACATGTTGTCGCGAAGAAAAGAAAAGAACACATCAAAACAAAACAAAACAAAACAGGCAGCATTAAATATTATAATACAAGGAGCGCTTGATTACTTTGACGGAGTTATAAAACACATCAATATGCGAATCCCTGCTCAAACCCATGTTACAATGCTACTATACGAAGCAATTTATTTTGAACTTTGTCAATATTAGCTATAAATGTGTTATAGTGGGGGTTCCATACAACAGAACAGTACTCCAGAATAGATCGTACTAGTGAGCAATATAGTAAACGAATTATATAATGGGAAAATGTTTTAGATGAACGATTGATAAAACCCAAAACCTTGTAACTCTTGGAAACCACTAGATCATTGTGTCTACGAAAGGTCAGAGAATTATCGAAAACGACACCAAGGTCAGGAATTTCACTTACTCGCTGTATCGTTTGTGAATTAATAGCCTATGAAATGATTATAGGTTGTGAAATTTTTGCAAAAGTAATAATAAAACATTTATTGATATTCAGGTCAAAATCATTGCTAATAAACCAGGCAAATAAAGAGTTTAAATCGGATTGGAGTAACATAGCATCATTGCAAGTTGCAATTTCTTTAAACAGTTTGAGATCATCAGCATGTATTAAGATATTACAGATATTAATTATTTTGCCATTATCATTAATAAATTAATTAAAAAGAAATGGTCCCGCATGAGAGCCCTGTGGAACTCCCGAAGACACACCCATAATACTGGAAATAATACCCCCACTTTAACATAACGGTATCGGTCTGAGAGATAACTCTTTGTCTACTTTAAAAGTGGCCCATTAAATCCTAGAGCATGAAGTTTGGTCAAAAATAATCTATGGTTAACTCTATCAAACGCTTTGGCGAAATACATATAAACAATCGTCTATTCTCCACAGTTTTTACTATAAATGACTCGGTTAAAGTAGATCTACCCGAAAAATTAGGTAATATTACGTTTTACATAATTGGTGTGTAAAGTAATTATAGATTTATTTAGTTGCATATGTTCAAGAATTATTATTATTAAACCAGGTATATAAAGACACTACTATTTTCCAACTATAAATATCCTACAGAGACTATGGCAGTGGTTCCCGTATTTTACTAGATATAAAGTAAATTTATATTTTTCATTAAGCCAAAGATTTAGGCGGTTATAACGTAAAACAGGAATTCTTGTTATTTTAGGCTTCCTATATATGATAATATAGAGCTACTATATATTTTTTAATTTATGTTAAATACTATACAGTGTGGAACAGCCAAGTGGAATAAATTCGATAACGAATAAAGGAGGGTGTGTTGGGAAAAACGCTTGGACACCTCGATTTGTAATGCTAAATGCCCCTTTTTTTCAAAAAAATATAGGTTGCGTCATTTGACAGTGGCCAATACCAACTTTCTTATTTTAAATGCAAACCCATATATATTATTTAATTTTTGGATTCTCCAGAAAATTCTAGACGTAATTTATGCACAATGTCCTACAGATTTATTACAGAAAAGAAAATTATTTTATTTCAGAAATTACCTACATTAGACTAAAATCCTGGTTATTTCTTAATAATATAAAAAACAAAAGACCATTAATGTCAATGCAGGAAATGTTCAAAATGCTCGCCACGAACATATTGGCAACATGCTAATCTGGTATAGAAATGTCTTCTAACGTTACTCAACATCTCAGGCGTGGCTGATCTAATCGCAAGTGTGATTCGTCTTTCTAGGTCCTTTAAGTTGAGAGGTTTAGCTTTGTACACAGTACTTTTGACATATCCCCACTAAAAGTAGTCCGATAGCGCTAAATCAGGAGATTGTGCTGGCCATTCTATCGATCCGCGCCACCCAATCCACTGATTTGTAAAAATTTCGTTCACGTACTGCCGGACATTGATTTCTTAATAAGCGGTGCTCCATCTTGCTGAAACCACATTGTATTGGCAGCAACTTGTGGTTACTTTTGTAAATAGGTACAATATCTGCTTTTTTGAGAGCATCTGGCCAGATAGATAAATTAATACTCAAATTAATAATATGTACAATTGCTTCAATTAAATACTCTGCTAATATTTTAATAGTTTTGGCATTTGTATTGTCGATACCCCCACTTTTAAATTTATATGTTCTTTATTTCATCATTTGTGACAGGAAAAGGAAATATAGATTTAGGATTTCTTGTTGGTAGTCTCAATTTACTGTTATTTTTGCTGTATTTTTTCACATAACTCAATTTTAATTTTTAGCAAAGAATTCATTTATGTTTTGCAAGATTTTTCTGTGACAAGAACTTGTACCGAAGTCAGTCTAAACGGTCTCCTTTATTAATAATCAAGTTCCACTCTTCTAAAGTGATATTAGTTATCAACAGTCACCTTAATTTCTAACATCAATCTAGAAGGGGCGAACGCGGCGTTTTCGCGTACTGAAACAATCGAGCGAAAAGTGCCAAGTAAGTATGTTTAATAGACGTCAAAAGCAGCCTCTGTGGGCCCATAACCAATGTCTTAATTAGCCTCTAATGAATACCTACTCCTACGGAGAGGCGTAACCCCCGAAAATACCTTGATGTTCAGCCCTTACGTCCGCCAACTTATTACTATTGATTTATATTATTATTGTTATTATGCTTTGGCGTTCCGGAATTTAATTCCGACAATGGAAATAACTTTTAATAAGGCCGCTTTGTGAAGAAATGAGGTTACGGAATGAGTTGCTGGGGTAATTTGTAACTTTTTCCGCTTTCATCATCAACTTTTGGCGTAGTCGTTTAGAGCTGGTTATCGTTCAGAGGCAAAAAGAACAAAATACTTGAGGACTTTTATGGAATTAGTTTTGCTCTCAGATTGGGAGCCATCAAAACTTATAAATCGTCTAAAATAATAGATTTAAATAAACTGTAGATCAACAAAAAGTTGGTAAATTAAATAACGAATTGCAAAAGGCTGAAATGAAAAAGTTTTTAGAATGGTCTTACATGACAGATAAATTAGACTTAGTCCAAATATTATAACAGTTTTACATAAGACGAGAAAATTTTTTAAATCATTATTATCTGAAGAATTGTTTATTCAATTATTTCCATTAAAATATTTTTTTATTTAAAAAAATTACTTAGATATTTTTTGTGTTACAGGAAGAACTTTTCAAGTAGCCGTATACAGTGTGGCACAGCCACGAAATGGAATAAATTCGATAACGAATAAAGGAGAGCGTGTTGGGAAAAACGGTTAGACAGGTCGATTAATCAATAATAACTTTTTTTTTTGGATTCTCCAGAAAATTCTAGACATAATTCATGTACAATGTTCTACACCAATATTCAACTGTTTCTGAAATATTAAGTGTTTTCAGATTTATTTCAAAAATTAACTTAAAAAATATATTTCATTTCACAAATTCGCTAGATGACACTAAAAACCTAATAACTAATACTAATTATATCTTAATAATATAAAAAAAACATTAAAGTCCATGTAGGAAATGTTCAAAATCCTAGCCGGGAACGGATTTGCGACATGCTAATCTGGTATAGAAATGTATTCTAACGTTACTCAACACCGCAGGATGACTGATCTAATCGCAAGCGTGAGTAAATTGAGGGACTTAGTTTTATATACAGTACTTTTGACATATATATCCCCACAAAAAGTACTCCAATGGCGTCAAATCAAGAGATCGTGCTGACCATTCTATCGATCTGCGCCTCCCAATTCACCGAATTGGAAAAATTTGGTCCAGGTACTGCCGGATATTGATTTCGTAATCGAGCGGTGCTCCATCTTGCTGAAACCATATTTGGAAAATTTTTGTGAAATAAGCGAAAAACATTCATTTGTGTCCGTGTGTTATCTCCATACCCAATAATTTGTAGAATGGTTATTTTGTGCATTTCTGTTAACTGAACCATTTTTCTGATATTATTACGTACATTTAACGAACTTTAAACGACACTAGCACTGAAACTGATCACCACTGTCATGAAGGCAGACAACAAGATGCTAAGGCTATGAGTTTTGACGAAAATAAACAAAACTGTAAAATGGAATGCAGGAATGATTTTTGATTACTATCTCAATATCAAGAGCTAATTGGGAATAAAATATTCAGTATAATGTAGCGAATTTGTGAAATAAAATAATTTTCTTATTTTCTTAATGTTAAGTTTTGTAATAAATCGGAAAACACTTAATATTTCCGAAACAGTTAAAGATAGGTATAAGACATTGTATATGAATTATGTATAGAATTTTCTGGAGAATCTATAAAATAAATAATATACAGGAGCTTGGATTTAGAATAAGAAAGTTGGTGTTGGCCTCTGTCACATGACACACCCTAAATAATTTATTTGGTTGGAAATGTGCGCATTAAAAAATGAAATCGATTTGTCCAAGCATATTTTCCTACAAGTCCTCCTTTATTCGATATCGAATTTATTCCATTTAGTACTAGGCGTACTTGTGTTGTCTGTTGTCCACACATTATAGCCATTAGGTCTTGCCAATTTATTCGGCGCCATTATGGATAATACAAAACAATTATTCAAACGCAAAATATTATAGTGTTTTGTGAAAAATATGTAGTGTTTTTATCTCGGAATTAGGTTAGGTCTCCAGAATAGATAATAGTAGAATAGATAGTTACATCGGACTTATAATTACTATTATTTGACTACCCCATATTATGATGGAACGAACAGCAACCTATTTTTTTATTGGACCAATGTGACAGGTTGTAATTAAAAAAATCTCGTCAAAATCTTATATTCCGATGTTCACCACATAAGTCAATTCCATATAAATCTTAATTACCCAAACATGTGCTTATTAAGAAACAGAACACCGAAATGTTTTTCACAACCTTTTAAACCTAAGAAATTGCTTTGGCAAAGGTATGTTTAATAAATGTCCTAAATATCGAATATTTTCTCCCCTACTTTAGATGAAAACTTGACGTTGACTTATATTCAGTGGTTTAATTTTCACAGATGTTACCCCATGTGCTGACTACTCCATAGGTGTGGTCAATCTCATTAGGTTAACTTTGGATCAGTATACGGACATCAATATGTGCTATTAGCAAAAAATTGGGATCGAAATAAGGTGCAAAGCGCATAAAAGTTTCTCTAAAATGTCTCTTATGTACTAATGAACATTTAAACTGCCTTTACCTGCCAGTTTAGAGGCACATTATCCATTCACCATGATTGAACGGTGTCCTATCCATAATGTTTCACAACCTTTTATTTCGGCATGTAACCAAAGAACATAAGTTTTTGCAATACTCGAGTAATTAAGCTGTGCATTGAGTTGTAATAATTAAAACAGCATCGTATATTTTTTGCACAGTTGACGACGGTTTTGTCCTACGTTTGCTAATTCCGACTTATATTAATCTTTTAGAGCGTCTAGGATTTCTCTTCTCTTCACAACAAGGAACCTCTTGCTGAGGCTGAGATATGGTTATAGCGATTTTTGGGATGTAACTAAACTACATCAGGAGAAAAAGATTCCATAGAAATTCGCAGATTTTATGTATAATGCAGAATTGTTTCTAAATATGTTCAGAACCCTATTTGATATAGCGTTATGTTGTTGAAAGAAGGAAATCAATAAGTTAAAAATGTAAATGTTAGCAGTACGATATTTCGGGATTGGACAACCCTAGTGTTGCAATCTGACAACTGACAGCTCTATCGTAAAATTTGACATTTTTGAGGTTATACGTACTCAGAACGTTTTGACATACGAGCGCTATGTGTTGTTTACGGTAACTTAAAGGATTCATCTCGGCCAAAAAATGGAATTAAATCGTGAACATTTTCGTGCGATTATTTATCGATGGTATGGTGAATTCAATCGAGGTCATAGTTCACTCCAAGACGAATTTCGTCAAGGTCTTCCAAAAACAGTTGTTGTTCCGGAAACCATTGATGCTGTTCGCGAACTGATATTGCAAGATCGTCATGTGACCTATCGTGAGATTGAGTCAACCTTACACATTAGTGGGACCAGCATACATTCAATATTGCTTAAACATTTGAATGTCAAAAAAGTTTGTTCGCGTTGGATCCCACACAATTTGTTAATCGTTCAAAAAAAGGCTCGTGTCGATTGGTCGAAAGAAAAGCTCCAAAAATACGATCGCGGTGCTTCAAAACACGTTTATGACATAGTGACAGGTGATGAATCATGGATTTACGCGTATGAGCCCGAAAATAAACAGCAGTCGACTGTATGGGTGTTTCAAGATGAGCCGAATCCAACAAAAGTTGTTCGCGCACGAAGCACTTCCAAGCAAATGTTCGCCTGTTTTTTCGAAAAAACTGGACACGTCGCAACCGTACCACTAGAACAACGCAGAACAGTCAATTCTGAGTGGTACACAACCATTTGTTTGCCAGTTGTCTTCCAAGAAATGAGAAAAACTAACCGCCGAAGACGGATCACTCTTCACCACGACAATGCGAGCTCTCACACATCGGCTCATAAACTGCATTTTTGACCACTCAAAACATCGATTTGATGAGTCATCCGCCGTATAGTCCTTACTTGTCACCAAATGACTTCTTTTTATTCCCCTACGTAAAAAACAAACTGAGAGGTCAACGTTTTTCGACACCCGAAGAAGTTCAGAATGCATAATTTGGAGATAACTCAATCAGAGTGGAAAAAGTGCTTCGACAATTGGTTCAAACGGATGCAAAAGTGTATAGATCTTCATGGGGAATATTTTGAAAAACAATAAAGCGATTTTCGATGATTAATATTTGTTTTTGTTCTCTAATCCCGAAATATAAAAGGCAGCCCTCGTACACTCTATGGGCTCATCAACATTATTTTCACTGTAACCTAATCGCGGCCAACTTTTAAAAGCTCATCTGCCAAATATTCATTAAAATATATTTCTTTTTTGAAATCAAAAGATTGCAAATAAATAGAAATGAAAAGTTATAGTCATTCTGCTCCGGATCTACTTTAATAGAAGACAGTTTAAACTTATTCTAAACGTTTAAGGCGTTTAAAAAAAATCAGCGAAGATTGAATTGATTGGCAATATTATCTTATTGTTTGTTAAGAGCTATACCAAGTGAACCAGATTTATGCGAAAGGCCTGTAAAAGATTCTGTTAATTATTTAATTTTTAACCGACTGTCAAAAAGGAAGTGAATTTTTTTTGTATGGATGATTTGAATCTTTATTACCTTGTTTAACAGAGTGTTCATCAGGAATTGTAAAATTTATAAATTCTAATCGTAAAGGGATGAAAGTTTGGATTGAATACATCTCGCATGGATATCGACCAATACCTTTACTCAATTTCTCAAAACACTTTACCGATTTGTTTATTGTTCTATGACTTGTACATTTAGTTTTCCAGAAAATCGCCGAAAAAACAATATATCAAAAACACCATCGAAATGTCTTGAGTGACGTTTCCTCATAAATATTTCAATTTCGAAGTAATGATATGAGAACTTAAGATACTCAAAAGTTTTAATCGCGAATTTTGCAATTCTGTAATTGTATCGGCAGCAGTTAACTTCGATTATTATGAAAATGTTTCAATTCTACGATGAAGGCGCTTTTAGTGTCACCTACTCTCGGCCTCATAGAACATTCAGCGACAACACATGTTAAGCGCCCAATTCCCATTTGGTGCAATCATACACAGGGTGTTTAGCATAGCAAAAGCTTGATAAAAGTATTAGTAATAATAATTAATTAGCTTACCACTCTCATCTGTTTGATATAAGTATATGTAAGGTTATACATAAAAAATAAAGAATAAAAACAACCCGAGTTTAAAATAACCTAAAAAGCTGAAAAGAAAATTTTAAGGAAAAACAACAGACTTCAAAAAAGGATTAAATTGTTGAAAGTAAAATAATAACCAACTTCAAAGTACAACTAAAAAAGTGAAAATAATTAACAAAACATAACATTAGACAATAAATAGTACATTCACTGTTGTTAGGTACCTACACACATAAAGGAAATAATGTAAACAATAAATGATGCTCATTCTGTATAAATTAATTACCTACCTATATAGAATATTTTTGGAGTCGGTGCTAAGCAATGAACAAGTTTGATGAAGTAGTAGGATTTCGGGTTTGCTTGGGACTGACTTCAAAAATATACCAGATAGTTAGGTAATTAATTTGTACAGAATGAGCAGGTTTTATAGTTAACATTTTGTTTACCTTGTGTGCAAGAGCGTTACAATAGTAATGTGTTCTGCTTTGTTAATTATTTCCGACTTTCTAGTTTTTCTTTGAAGTCTGTTAAAATATTTTCTTAAATGTTTTATTATTTAACATTTATTTTCGTAATCATAATCAATTTTGTATTATACATTTTTTGTACCAGTTATTTTATTACATCACTAAATAAATTGAATTATTCAACACATTAGATCAACTCAACTGAACGTGAAATTAAATTAAAATATTTCTTGGCGCAGTCGATTTAAAATAATTAACATTCTTGATTCTGACAAGCTTGCGTGAATTATGATTCTACGCGGAGCCGTCATTTCTTTTTTTTTAGCGTAAAAATCAGATGTCTAGAACTTTGTATATCTGTAATTCTACGTTGTCTTCTAAATGCTATTTGTGGTCTATCCGTGATTATTTTTATGTTTTCTTGGGAATAACACCACAATTGAAATAAAAAGTTGTATATTGAGAGAAAAAAAATTGATCATGCATGGGACCTAGGCTATAAAGTACAATTTGACAATTTAAATATACTTCACAAAGAACAACTTAACACAAAACGAAAAATATAAGAGTCTGCCTTAATTCTTTTGAATGAAGACGATTGCATCGCTTCTACTTGTGTAGAATTCAATCGTATCTGGTTACCGACAATTTGAACAACCTCTCCTTTTGAACAACCCAGTATCGGGATAGTTCATAAGGTTTGTCCTAGGTTTTCCCTTATGACGTTAATGGGATCACTGAAATAAAACAATTATCTGATCACATTTTTGGCGAATGCGCTATCTTATAACAAAGTCGTACCTAGGAAAGCCACTTATAAATTCTAAAGACAACTCTTTCAAATTCTTCCAACTTGTAAGCTGTTTAACTATAATACATGATATTTAGAATTTTTTGTGTTACCTCTATATCAAAAACAACAAAATTTTTCTTATGTAACCTTAAATGTCATAAATCAAACTTTCAATTTGCAATTTACATTTTCAATACATATTTTAAAGCCATTGACAACGCAGTCAGAATCGACTTTGAAACGTTTGGTTTTTTCTTTCAAACATAAAAATAATGTAATCCTACAGTTACCTCTTTTTTTTCAAAATAAATTACTAGATTCAGTTCAAGTTATAAAAAAATTATATGGGACTACCACAGGACATTGCCTTAATAGTACAGAGATTAAATCATCCAAATCGGTGAGCAGTTTTTGCAAAATCGATTCACATACATAAAAAAGCGGATATACCTGTCGAATATAGTACCTTATTATTTTGAAATGTGTAAAAAATACGTTGAGTTCGGAAAAGTTCAATTAATTTAGCAACAAGTTACTTACTTGAATTACTTTGAAATTCCCAAGTTTTATCTTAAATGGCTAGATCCAAAGTATTAGTCATTTACAATCGGTGCTTCAGTGTGAGAAGTTTAATAGAGTGAAGTTTCAAAGTGTGTTTGTGAGAAAAATATTAACCGAATGTCGTCGCCGCAAGGTAAGTAACATTTGTATTTCTCATCGTTGAAAAAGCCCCTTATAAGTCTGGGAGAAATGTCGGAAACATTTGTTTATATATTGGTTCTGGTCCATCCCACCATCATCCCTCCCAAATACAAGCAGTAGCAAATACACTTATATGCAGGTCACGACGCATTGCAGACGCCAAACACAAACAAGAGGAACTAAACATTATCTCACAGACCTCGAGGAGAAATGGGTACAGCAACAACACCATACGACGAGCCCTGAATCAACAAGAACTACCAAGGCACGAAGAAACCCAACAAGACCCCCCAAAGGCAGCGACCATCCTTCCGTACATATCAGATCGGAAGAATCCTTAGGAAAGGCAACATCAAAACTTCCTACAAACATCATAAGACGATAAAAAGCAATCTAGGCAATCCCAAAGACCAACGTCCACTAGAGAGTCACGGAGTCTGCAGGATACCTTGCGGCGGTGCGAGCAAGCATATGTAAGTCAAACAAACCGTAAGATTGAAGCCCGAATCGAAGAGCACAAACTCAGCATAAGAAACAAGACCTCAACCTTGGCCCTGTTCCAACATCAACAGCAAACAGGACATAGAATCAACTTTGAGGGCTCTAAGCATCTGGCAACAGAAAACAACTTCTAAAGAAGAACAATTAGGGAAGCTATAGAAATTGAAAAGGAAGGAGAAATCAATAACCGTAATGAAGCTCTACACCTGCGTGAAGCCTGGAAGAACATCTTACGGGAAAGAAAAACAAATTAAAAGAGAGCGCAACAATACCACAACGTTGCATTCCGTCACTCGTAGCTAACTATCAGGACGCCCACCCTTCTAACGAACATCTGCGGCCGCCATCGGTACAAACAGAACCACGTCATCGGTACAATTTGCGACAACTCAATGGTGTCATCCAATCAAAACAAACGGCACGCCCCTTCAACACAATCGGAGGCGGGGCAAAGAAATAGGAGGGGACTCGGGAGATAGCATAAATAGCGGCGCGCCCATATCGGAGCTCACTTCCACTTCAGACGCCACGGAGAGCAGACCAAGCGGAGAACAACCTAGCCGACGATCTCGGATACGAAGTAGTCCGGAAAGGTCCGAACCTGCAGCCACTCTTCGTGTTGGAAGCCTTATGAAAATGCCAAGTGAGATTTTGGCGAAACGTCAGGCGACCGTTCCTTTACAGGGACAAAACTTTCAATGGACGAACACCCGGACCATCAAGAGAGCTACACATAGTTCCGTCCGTGCCAACTTGTTTTCAAATATATATATATATATATATATATATATATATATATATATTTTATATCTTCACAAACACAAATGCTTTTTTAAAAAAAATTATTTTTATTTAAAACACAAATTAAATATTTTACTTCAAAAATTACGTTAAACAATATAAATGAGATAATTGAATGCGATACACTTAATGACGCTCACAGCCATCGCATGTGCATTTATAAGCTACGTCTTGCATTGTCAGCATCAGCAGTTTTACACGTGCGATGGGCATTTGCGTATTTCCTGGGAATTGCTATATCGTGTAATATGACACCATGTGAACGACTCATTTGACCGGTTACACGGTGTTGTCATATTATTATTCTAAGTATTGTTTACGACGTATATAACAACTCCCCTCACAAAGAAAAAGTTGCTGTTTTACAGGAACTTTTCTGAAAATAGAATTTGAAAAATAATAAAATATAAAGGTTGTATACATATGAAATTTGTAGAAGGCAAAAGTGTATAAAACAGCGTAAATTGTATAAATGTATAAAATAAAAATATAATTAGCATTAAGGTCCTTAAAAATAAAACCTAAAACAATACTTTTTAGCAATAAATGGGTTTTACAAAATAATTTTTGAAATTATTTTGGGGTACTTAGCTCGATGTCTTCAGTTTCGTTCTGTCGGAGGTTCGGTCTCAATCTTGGCAACAATTTTGAAATTCTGGTTGTGGGTGATGGACTTTCGCTGGTTGTATTGCGTTTACGCCAAAGCGTTTGGAGGACAAATACAGCGACAATTATTATTATGGAAAATATTGTCACGTAGGTGAACCAAGAAATGTTCTTTTTGACGAATGGCTGATTTATTAATTCGTCTAGGTCCTTTGAATAGTCGTTGAGTTTGTGGTTTGCGACGTTTAACTCCTCGAAATTCAATTCATGGAGTTTCAAAGGTTTAAGTTCGGGAACGACAATTTTTTCTGGTATGGTATCGCGGCAGTTGAATGGGATAAGAACTGGTTGATAGTTGTCAAGGGTGTTGCTGCTTTTTGTGGCTTCTGCTTCGATTTTGGTTATTCCAATGAAGGCACTGCAATCTTTCTGAAGTTTTAATAAAGAGTTAACATTGAGTGTTAAGGGTTTTGTATTGATGTCGGTACAGGTGATGGTAATGCTAAGAGGCTCGGTAACCATAATTAACCACACGTTGGTTTCGAGTTTTTGAACGTGGTACCCTTGAGCAGAGATCACGGCACTGTGACAATTGTCCGGCACTTTTTTAAAATTTCTTAAAAGTTGGGCCTCGCACAAAGCATTTGAGTCTATCGGATATGCATAGAGTTCGGAACACAATTTATTTTGATTGTTCAACGGTTTGCACGCACTAAGGTCTTTTATCGGAATATACAGTAAGGAATCGTCGTTTTTTGCTATATATTTATGAGTGAATGAGAGTACATGGTATAACCCAGTTCTATCATCATAGATGGGGATTGGGTATAAGCGGAGTGCAGTAAATGATTGCTGTTCAATAAGTGGAATTCTGAGTATAAATACAAGGTCGGAATCTGTTTGAAAAGCTTCTAATTCTGTAATTTCCAAGTATCGTGCAATACTTGAATATTTGACGGGCAAAGGTAAATTATTTTTCACGAGATTCTGCGATATTTCCTGTAAGGCGGCAATGAAATGTTCGGGAGTTAAAATTGAAGTATGGATAATTTTTAGACGGGCAAAAGTTATGGAATTAAGAACATCATTTAAGTTGTCTTCTAGAAAGAGATAATTTTCCATCAGTTTTTCCGTCATTTCTAGAAATGAGAGTTTTGTTTCCACGTACGCCATTTTGTCGTTTACTTTACGAATCATATTTTCCATTTTTCGAATATTTTCGTTAAATATTTTCTCGTCGACCTGAATGCGTTGAATAGTTTCGTTAAAGTTCTTTATAACTGAGGTGGTTACGCTGATTTGGTTTTTCAAAAGGTTTTCGATCTGCAGTTGTCCTTTGTTTAAACTATTTATACTGTTGGTGAAGTACTCGCCGTCGGCGGCGTCTAAGTTACCAGTTATGGCTTTGAAAATTGATCCGGCGCCATCGATTAGTCCACGTTTGTACCTTCGAGTGTCCATGTGGATTTCAGTGAATTTGTTTTTGACAGAGTTTGAGATTTGGTTAAGTAAGTTGATGTGTGATTGAATGTCAGCACGGAATACGTTGGTTGGGTGGACGTTAGTTTTTAGTGATAAAGTTAGTGCATCGAGAATTCTGTCGTTGGTAGCGAAAGCTTGTTCTAGAGCGGAGAGATTTCTATGAACTAGAAGAGTCCATTTGTGATTTGACACGGCTATACGTGATTCTTCATGATAATAAATCCCTAGGGTGTTATTGATTGGCTTTATTTCAAATTGGGATGCTGCCGATCCGAACAGCAGGATGACCCTGTAAAGAAATCAGTCTTCTGTGAAAGGTTTCATACGGTCAAAGTTTACTTTGGTTTTTTGGTTAGTACGAGAATTAAGTAAAGTAGCTGAGTTTGTATGTAGTTCTACTATTTGAAATGGTCCGTTAAATTTGTTTTGTAGTTTATCTTTGAACTGAGATTCGCGTACGTAAACCTTGTCACCTACTTGATAATTTGGGGTTTTGTCCGAAACATGTTTATCGAATAGAATTTTGGCTTTTTGTTTTTGAGTATCGGTTCTTTCGCGTGCTATTTTGTAGTACTGTGAAATGCGGTTATTTAAGTCTCTGATGTATTTAGAAATCAAGTCCTTTTCATTATAGAGGGTTTCAGGGGGTCGGCTAGATGTGTGCCCGAAAACGAGTTCATAGGGTGTGAACCCATGGGTTTTGTTAGCGGAGTTGTTGTAGGTAATAATTGCGTATGGCAGAATATTGAAGGGGTGTTCGTCAGGGTGCTCGGCCTTATGAATACGGATCATATCTAACAATGTTGAATGAAAACGCTCTAATGAACCGTTAGATTGGGGGTGTCCTACACTAGAGTAGGAAAGTTTAATATCGAACAATTTGCAAAGGTCTTTGAGGAGTGCATTGTCGAATTCACGACCGTAGTCGCAGTGTATTCTCAGAGGCGTTCCGAAGTGTTGGAAAAACACCAAGAGTGTACTAACGACGGTTTTGGCGGACTTGTCGCTAATCGGGTAGGCCTGGGAATATTTAGTTAATTCGTCTCGGATAGTGAGGGCGTAATTTCTGCTAGGAACTTCGAGAATGTCGATGTTTATTCTTTCGAAAGGGGTTCTTGGAGTTTCTGTTACTACTAATGGGTTGTCAAGGTTTTTACGGAAAGCTTTAGTTGTCTGACAGATTTGACAGTTTCTAATGAAGTTTTCTACGTCTTTTGTAATACCTTGCCAGTTATACTTTTCTTTAATTCGTCTAATAGTTTCGTTGATCCCTCTGTGTATGTTGTTTTTACCGTTATGGAATTGATCTAGTATTATTGGCACTTGATCTCTTCCTACTGTTTTTGTTATGTTCTGACAGACTTTCCACTTTATGTCTGTTTCTGCAAATATAAACGAAAGCATTTCGAGTATAGGTAGGTCTAAGTTATTTTCAACGCAGTATAGTTCAGAGTCAGTTAGAAGGTCTTTGCTCTTGTAAATTGAGGCAAATAATACCTCGTTCACAGTGTCGAAATCAGTTGGTAGGGGAATAATGTAATATCGTCTTTTTCGAACGCTTTTACTATTGAAAATGTTAATTTTGAATTGTTCGAAGTCGGCGTTCTCTTCGAAGATATCCTCAAGAATTTGGTTATGAAAATCTTTTAAATTGCCGGATTGAAAGAAAACTAAGATATTTTTGTTTTCTCTATCAAGGAGTTGACAGTTGGAGTACTGAATTTTACTATAGTCGATAAGTGAGACGGTCTTATACCGTTCTACGAATGTCCGAAATTCTGTAAAAATTGAGTTGTCTTCGTCGTCAGTTTCAAGTTGTTCTGTCTCACTGTTTTCGTTTTCGTTTAAGGGAGTTATCGTGTAGTGTTGAAGTTTGGTGTTCGATTGGAAAGTCATACATTCATCAAAATGGTTGATTCGAATGCGTGAAAGGGCGTCTGCGTTCTTATTTACTTTTCCCGGTTTGTATATAATCTCATAATCGTACTCCTCGAGTTTGAGGCGCCATCTGGCGAGTCGACTACCTGGATCTTTAATAGAAAAGAGCCACGTTAACGGGCGGTGGTCGGTCAGGAGTTTAAACTTTCGTCCAAAAATTATTGGCCTGAAGTGTTTAACGGCCCAAACAATAGCCAGAAGTTCACGCTCTATTGTGGAGTATCGGGTCTCAGCCTTGCAGAGGGTCCTAGATGCGTATCCAATTGGCAGATCTTTGCCTATTGGTCCCTGTGAAAGCACAGCGCCGATTGCAAATGCGCTAGCGTCAGTTGTCAAAATAAAGGGCTCATTGAAGTCGGGGTAAATTAAAATTGGGGTCGAAGTGAGGGCTTGCTTTAATTCATTGAAAGAATTAACGCATTCAGAACTGAAATAGAATGAAACATCTTTTTGCAGCAATTTTGTGAGTGGTTTTGAAATTTTAGCAAAATTGGGTATGAATCGACGATAATACCCGGCTAATCCCAGAAAGGATTTGATATCTTTTTGATTTTGGGGCTGAGGAAATTTCAATATACATTCTACCTTTGATGGATTGGGTTTAACTCCATCTTTGGTAATCAGATGTCCGAGATAGGCAACTTCTTTGCGAAGAAATTCGCACTTGTCGGGTTGGATTTTGAGGTTTGCCTTTCGTAGGCGTTTAAAAACATCAGTAAGACGAGACAAATGGTCGTTGATAGTGGGAGAGTATATGATTATGTCGTCCATATAGACGAGACAACGTTCGTTTTGAATACCTAGAAGAATGTTGTCCATAACCCTCTGAAATGTTGAAGGGGCATTCTTTAGACCAAAGGGCATCCTTACGAATTCGTAGTGCCCATTCTCAACGGTAAACGCGGTTTTGGAAATGTCTTTCGGGTCAATCTCAATCTGATGGAATCCTGAGGCGAGGTCAAGTGTTGTGAAATATTGGCATTTGCCAAGTTGATCTAATAAGTCCGAAATGTTAGGGAGAGGATATTTGTCATCAACTGTTAGTTCGTTGAGTTTTCGATAATCAACTACAACGCGCCATTTTTGCTTTCCTGAAGCGTCCAGTTTTTTCGGTACTACCCATACAGGGGAGGACCAGGGTGAGTTTGAATGGCGTATAATACCTTCGTCTAGCATTTTCGTTACTTGGGATTTAACTTCCTCTTTATGAATCTGAGGGTAGCGATAAGATTTCGTGAAAACTGGTCTAGAGTTGTTAGTCTCGATGGTATGTTTAATTTCGTTGGTAAATGACAGATGGTCTCCTTCGAGATAAAATATGTCAGAGTAGTCAAGACATAGTTGCGATATTAAGTCGGATTCTTCTTCGTTTAAGTGGTCAAGTCGGAGTTGATTGAAAATTTGCTCTTGTCGTTCTAGTATGTTGTTGTCTGTTGGTTGGGTTTGTGAAATAGGATTCACACTGAAATGTTGTAAAGGCTCAAGTTTAATGTCAGTGAAATTTATAGTTTTAGGGATGGCATTTGCATTTAATACGGATGTCAGAAATTGGCCATTACTATCGACTTTTACTATAGCATTCGGAAGATGGACTTTTTCAACTTCTATGCCTGTTAATAAGGCATCTGTATCTCTAAGGTTGCAAGTAAGTTTACAGATTTGCTCTGTACGTGGTTGAATGGAAATTGAGTTGACGGGGTTACATGAAAAGTTTTTAGGGGTATCTTTACTGATTAAATCGTCTGTTACTTTATACAAGGGAAGTGTTTTGAAATTGGTTACTAGTTGCTTCTTTTCGAAATCAATGATGCAATTATAATGTTCCAGGAAATCGGAACCTAATAGGCCATCGAATTCGATGTCTAGATCGCATATGTAGATTTTGTGTGGATCTGTTAGATTGAACGGGACTAAAGTGGATTCGTTTATGAGAATTTTTTGGTTAGTGATACCTTGTATCACAACGTTTTCAGGAGATCGGTTGGGAAATTTTTCACAAGTTTTGGGCTTGAAGATTGATAAGCCTGCTCCTGTATCGATTAACAATTTGTAAGTGTTAGAAGCGTCATTGATGTAAAAGAGGTTCTTTGAGTTAACTGAAAGTGCGGGGCTTATAGGAAAGCGTTTTCCGGGAAGTTGAGGTTTGGATTGAAGCTGCCTTTGAAAGTCATTGTCTCGAATTGGGACTGAAGATTGAGGATTTGAGTGTCCGGTGGTTTGTCTACGGTGAGAGCCGTTTGAAAATTTCGCTGAGAATTATCGGGTATATCAGAGCAGAATTCAGGATAAACATGTTCATAAGTGTCGTAATTTTCATAATTGTGAACCTGAGAGTAATATAAATCGTTACTTTGTGGTTCAGTATCCAAATGTGAGTATTCAACTTGTTGAGGGTAATCAGAGTCATAGAAATTGCTTGACTGATCATTAGTGTAATTGGGAGTGTTATAGAAATCTGACTGGTTAAAGTGATGGGCCCTTTGTTGCTGATTTCTGAAAAAGTTTGGATTGGGTCGAAAACTGTTAGGACTTTGATTTTGTCCGCTAGTTGAGGGTCGATTTTGTTGGAATTGTTGTCTATTCTGGTCAAAGTTGGGTCTCATTTGGTTTGTGGGTTGAGAAAATTGATTAGGTCGAAATTGTTGGAAATTATTATTGTTAAAATTCGAGTTTGGCTGTTGTTGCCTTTGTCTAGTTAAGCATTCGTTAAACGAATGCCCTGTTCGTTTGCAAAACGAGCATTGCTTTATGAAAGTTGTAGCGTTTGGTCGTTTTTGTTGTTGTAGGTTACGGGTAACTAGAAACTTTTGATTTTCTAAGTGACACAGTTGTATCTCCCGTTTTATTCTAGAAACAGCAGTTATAATGTCGTCAGGGTTGCTAGCACGTATAATTTGCCCTATTTTCGGCTCAAGACCTGTTAAAAGGCTGTTCAGAGCCATAGAGTCAATGAGAGAAATTTGTGCGTCTTTTTCTTTTGTAGTTATGTTTTGTTTATTGACGGCCGCGTGCATTTTGGCTTCGTGTGTTTGAAGGCGGGCCGCGAAAGTTAATGGGGACTCATTGGGAAGTTGCCGCATTCTCTGAAGATCTTGAATTAATGCAGACAAATCGCGTGAATCACCGAAGTGTGTTTCAAGGAGCGTTTTGATGTCGTCCCAAGTTGATGGGTTTCGGGAATTTACAAGTTCGGCGGCACGGCCTCTCAACTTGTTTTTTATATGAAGGATTAATAAGGCTATTTGATTAGAAACAGCCATGTTGTGTGCTGTTGTGCAAGAGCTAATAAAAGTGTTAAGAAAAATGGGATTCCCGTCGTATTCAGGAATAATCGCAAATATCTCTGAAATTTTGTAAGGTTCTACCGTTGGGGTAGTGGCACCTTGTCTAGTCGTTGCCATTTTGTATTTAGAATAAGGTTATTGCACAATATTAGAAAATTTAAATCAGATTATCTTGTCGAATTGACAATGGTAAAACGTATAAATCAATGTTTAAATAAATAAATGTGAAATTAGATAGATATTAAAATAATTAGATCAAGTTATTATAAGTTGTCGTTCAAAATAATGGTATAAATTTAATGTGTAATTATCAATATGTACCAAAATTGGTCAAAAATATTTCTTACCTTGCAATTTTACTCAAAATAAATGAACTGAATATATCAAGGGTAGTGATGTAATATGTTTAAAATATTTAAGGAATATTAAAGGATTTATCTTTGATGATAGAAATGGTGACTAAGTGTATCAATAAATAGAAATAATAAAATAATAATAACGTAATCCTTACAATATAATTCCTGGCATGGACTGTTCTGTAAGTTGACTGCACTGGTTAGCCGTTGCGTGTTCCTGGTGCTAGCTCGCTTCCAGTTGTGTCTCCAGCAAGAGGTTGATTGTCCCACGGAGGTTTGGAAACCACCACGACTAGTTAGAATTCTCGTGTTCTAGTCGTTTTGGAACAATCCTACTGACTGCGCCAATTTTATATCTTCACAAACACAAATGCTTTTTTAAAAAAAAATTATTTTTATTTAAAACACAAATTAAATATTTTACTTCAAAAATTACGTTAAACAATATAAATGAGATAATTGAATGCGATACACTTAATGACGCTCACAGCCATCGCATGTGCATTTATAAGCTACGTCTTGCATTGTCAGCATCAGCAGTTTTACACGTGCGATGGGCATTTGCGTATTTCCTGGGAATTGCTATATCGTGTAATATGACACCATGTGAACGACTCATTTGACCGGTTACACGGTGTTGTCATATTATTATTCTAAGTATTGTTTACGACGTATATAACATATATATATATATATATATATATATATATATATATATATATATATATATATATGTAAATTAGTTCGAAAAAACGATGCGGTTCATATCAAGAAAAAGCAGAATCAGCTAGGACTCTAGCCGCGAAAACCTACGTTCTCATTATATCTTAAATGGTTAAAATGTTTAACAATATATAATAATGATATTCTAGCAAACTGAGCTATAATTTCCAGAAATTATTTTTTAAATTATTTGAAGTTGCATCAAGAAAAATTATATTCCTTTAATTTTTTTTGGCAGCAACATTTAAAAATAATAACACTTCGTCTTCTTGTTCTTAAAATTCTAGGGGATTGCACGGAATTTTTAATGTGGCATTTCTACTAATTTACTCCTTCCGTTCTTGTATTAATCATGACCGACCGCCGTATACCGCACCGCCTTCCTCGAGCATCATAATAATTTTAATGAAGAACTCTCTGAGTAAATATTATAAGGGTTTTGTAGGCAGTCCGTGCCCTGCTGTCTGCTATTTGGAAAAATTAGCATCGGAAGTGTTGTACGAGGACTTTACGCTTTAATATCGAAGGCAAGAAGGCGAAAACATTGACGTGCTATAATATTGCTGCGAAAAACAAATTTTAACCTTTTTTTAGTTGGCATTATGCTCGCTATTTCGTGAAACTTAAGTGCGAATTGTTATTAAAAAATGAGCAAAGATGATTTAGGAAGAATTCTTCTTTTTCATCTTCTAGCGCTACAAACCTGGATAGGTCTTGGATGTTTGCAGAACTATTTTACACAAAACAGGGTCTCCATCAGTGTGAGGCCAAAAGGGGAAGTCTGCTCTGATGTTGTCTCCCCAACGCATCTTAGGGACCCGAATTGTTTTTTATCCCTTTGAGCTGATCTTAATTGTAGAAATTTTGATCTCTTGAACAATATCAGTATCTTTGTACAGCTCTCTGATTTATGCATTGTTATAGCGTAATATTTTTTAATAGTCGAATCGTGGTGAGGCCAATAAATTTTATGGGTATTATTGGTTCGTAAAATGCTCACAGATATCTCAAATAAGGGGGAAAGAAATTACTTGAAATAATTCGTTGATTGATTACATATTATAAAAGCAATTATGGTACTACCTCTTCAAAGTTGTGCAATCAGTTCAACGCAAGACATTACATTTTTTTCTAGTCGATTCGGGGTCTTTGTGAGCTAGTTTTCCCTAAAACTAGATGTTTATATTCATTTCACATTTACCTTTAGGAAACAGCAGTATAGTAGGTATTGATCCAGAATCATTTTGCATATTATGAAAAAATTTACAACCGGTAGTTTAGAAAGTTATATTGCAGTTTAAAGAGTAGCTGAATCCGAACCCAAGGACGGTAGATCAGTACTAGGTCGACTTCAAGGTTATTTCAAGGTAAAATTGGCAGATTTTGGCAGAAATAATTGAAAAAAATTCATATGCACCTTTTTGATGTCCCTGAATCAGAGGTAAGTTTGCATGTATCAGGTCGTATTCAAGGACATTTTCGGGTTAAATTGACTTTTGAGTAAAAAAATAGAAAAAAAATATGAATAGGTTTTTGAGGTGACTGAACCTGGAGGTCTAATGGACAAAACCTGACAAAAACATTGACCCGGTATTACACGTATATACAGAATGTTTATAAGATATATACGATCACCTAGAAAGGTAAATATTCCTTTTTAGGCTGCGCAGATATAGCACATTGGCATCATTTGACATCATTTGTGCAATCATGTCCAATGTAAAATGTAAAATGTAGGGGTAGAAATACTATTCTCCATATTTTAATATAAACCCCGTAATAGAGATCCTGATTCGATCGTTGATTGGCCCAATCTTCTGTAACTGATACCCTCATGCCTCTCCAGGCTTAATATAAGATCGTTCAGACTAATTTTAATTTCTCGTCAGACACACTATATCTTCAAACTTACTCTTTATATCCCCGTTGGAAAACATTGCACTTTCACTAGCATCGTTACCCCGACAAGTTGTCTTTTTCGAGACAGCTATCACTGTCTTCGTACTTGTTGAAGCAACAGGTAAAAATAGATTGCCAAAAAAATGATTTACAATAGATTCATTGCTATTAATTTAATTATTCATTTATTTATACACAAAAGTGTATATGAAATGACTACAAACTTTTTTTCAAAAATGAAATTAAAATATATTTGAAAAAGTTTATAAAGGAAGAATTGCATATCTAGGAGTAGAATCTGATGATTCAATATTGAATTGATCTTGAACTCGAGTTCTTACAGTCAAACCGACATCAAAAATCTACTTATGAATTTTTTCAAATTTTCCTACCAAATTCTGTCCTTGAAGTAACACTCTGTGTGACCTGATACAGATAAACCAATTGTAATGCATGCACATATAAAATAATTTGGTTACGCACAGTTCATCTACTAACATTCTGTATACTGAAACGACCAATCAACGTTCGATTTAACAGACAGCAGCATATTTTTTCCAGTTAATTCTGACATCTCTCGGTTGGTGTTTTTTTTTCTAAGTATCCATTTCCACCACTCGGTGACGCCATACTCTACGACGCCATGTTGCTAGTAGTCTACGCTGACTCTACGGCGTACGACAGCTGTCAACTGCAGGTGTCTATGACATGACGTCACACTGACATCATGTCACCGCAGAGAGTGATTTCGGTCATATTGGAGCCATCTAGGGGAAGAGGCTTGTTCTATGATGTACTATCGGCTTTGTTCATCTACTTATGTTATTTTTTACAGTCTATTTTTGGGAAATTGAAAGTCGAAGCAAAATCTAAGCTTAGTTATATGAACTCAGTAAGTGTGGATTTAGTAGCTGAAAATATGTTAATTAAATTGATTATTATTATTAGTTGTCTAAGTAATTTATAGTTCCCACTGCTATGCTAAACACACTGTGTGTGGTGGCTCTGACATGTCATTTATAGCCTGACATGTATTGTTATTGACATTTCCATTAAATGTTCATTAAATTGTTATTATGTAGGGAGTTGTTAATCGATTGTTATACAAATAAACATAATTTGGCATCCCTTGATTTACCTAAAATATGCTTATTAAAAATTATTATAAAAAATCCAAAATATTTCACTGTTATGGGGAAAATGTGGCATTTAGTATCACTGACTCCCTGTCTAAACAATATAATCGAAAAATCAAGGAGGCTATAAATGACCGAGCGATCATATACGGGGTGTTTAGCGTCGCGAAGGAGATCTAAAAGTCAGCTAACAAACGCAACAAGAAACATAAAATTAATTTAATTAAACAAATTTTCGGCTACTTCAATCCACTCTTATCAAGTTTATTTTGTTCATATAACTTTTAACTTGCCTTTTCCATAGATATCTTTCAGTTATACGTTATGACAGGGTTTTTAGTGTTAAAGGATCCCTACTTATTGAAGGCTAATGCAATTAAAGGAAATAAAGTGCAGTGTAAAGTAGTTTATTAAGAAACTATACCCGAGTATATAATATGTTTTCATATACAGAGAGAATATTTTAAGTAAGGAAACTTATGTTGAATTGAGATTTTGAACAAGCGAATTCTGGAGTTGCGTCATATATATTATCTAAATACCCTGTATAATTATAACCTGTATTACAGGTTGTTTACATTGGAAATATACGAGATGAATATATTTGAATAATTTCCACTTTACGAATTTTGAATTCAGCATGCCAAACATATCTCCCAAGTGTCTTTCGTCACCCCTACACGTACGCCCTTTGAAAAAACTCGAGGGAGGAAGGATCCGCTAAAGACTCGCCTGGTTTACCTATAAACTACCCTTAATTCCAACATCCCTCTAAATTACAATCCCCATTCTTCCAGCTTACTTTATTCTCCTTTTACCTCGCTAGGGTACCTAAATAACTGGTCCATTATGCTCTGATAGGGCTTTTTACAGAAGCATCCTTCGGCAACTTCGCCCTTAAGGCTATGATTACCGTTAGGCTGCTTTTCACAATATATGATCCGGAATTTACATATACATGTGTTTTATAGTTTAACTGTTGTGTTTTGGGCTGTTTCTTCTCCAGATTTTAATTTTATTTTACGGCTTTAAATTTGGATTTTATATTGGGGATTTCCTCCGAGGGAGCGATTTATTTTGAATAAATTCAGATTTTCTGATATAGAAGGAGAACCGACTGTTTGTTTCCTCCGATGAGTAATATATTTGATGAGATTTTTAACGGTATATTCTCATTTTTACTCAAATACTTATTACAATTTTTCTCTAGAAATAAACTCATGAAATTATTATTCTGTTTTTTTTATTGTGTATCTCACTTCTTTTCTGTAAGTATTTGCAAACTGTAATGCAGATTTTGAAAATTTCGCCGGATTAGGTTTTGTCCTTTACAGAAAATGTTCAATACTTAACCCATAATGACGTACACATGCAATGATTGACAATGACTACCGAATTTGAGATACATATGCGGTAGACACAATTTACAGTATAACCTATTTGTTAGAGATGGGCAAGAATGCTATTTTTAAATAAGGCTTACTGTCCACGTAGCATTATTTGTAGGTTGCTTACATGCCACATATGAGGATAGGCGTATTTTGCTTCTCACGTTTTGTATAGAGTCATACAAGATATATGCAAGTTACAAACATGTCATTTGTCTGTCAAATTTTATAACGCCAACAAACGTCATTTTAGAGAAATAGGCAAATGATGGTTCTAGTATATGGAGGGTTGAATAAAGGAGGACACACTCTGTGTAAGAAAAAGTGTCCACAAAATTGTTTCAATTAGGGGGAGCCACTGGGGCGACCGGGTAATTTGCTCGTAGAAATCAATTTTCTATGAACAAACCTACCTAAATAAAACTAGGTTAATGTGAAGAATTCACATAAAATAAAATGCAAATTTAACCATCACAGTTAAACAACCATATTTGTATTTAACAGTAATAAAGCGTTAAACCAATGAAATACTTTATACATAAATAAAAATGACTTACAAGCAAAGTTTTATCTGCAAATTTTTTAGGAGTCAAGAGAAATATTCCACATAAATTAAACTCTGAAGAACCCATTAATTATATAATTACTGAGCTGATTATGGCATTGTCCACCAACTCGAGAACTTCAACAACTTCTGAAGATATTTTCCTATCCCCGTTGTCAATGGTTAAGAAACTGAATGAATAAAAAAGGCACAATTCTAAAATGTAAAATTATTAAGTTTGATGATATCTATTATTTGACTTCTGAAGTAAATAAGAGAATTTTATTTGTAATATACAGGGTAGCACAGAAACTTCTAAGGATCATATAATCATAAAGTTCCTTTCAAATTGGAAGAATTTGAAAGGGTGATCTTCAGAATTTTATGTGGCGACTTTGTTTTAAGATAGTCATTCACTAAACATGCGACCAAAGAATTTTGTTGATTCAGTCAAAATTAAACCATTAGACTCTTAGGAACGATTAACTCCACGGAGGTAGCAGCGATACCCAGGAACGACTTCTTTTTTTCATTTATCAAAATTAAAGCAGACTCTTTTAGTTTTCTTTTGGTGTTGTGTTCTTCTTTGTGTAATATAACTGAATTTTGAAACTGTATTTTATGACCAAGGTCCCAGGCATGTTCACAAATTTTGGATATTTCAAACTGTGTTTTTTTTATGTAATTTTTGTGTTCGTTTATTCGAACTTTTAGAGGTCTAGAGGTTTCTCCAATATAGAATTTATTACATTCATACAGGGATTTTATAAATGCAATTTTTTGTATTTTGAGTTGTGTTTTTTGGTTTGATTTTTGATATAATTGATTTTACTGTATGTCTTGTTTTAAATGATGTTTTAATATTACATCTGTTCCCGACTCTTTTTAGTCTTTCTGATGGACCCTGTATGTCTGGTATAGTTATTGTATTAATGTGATTATCTTTGGGGTCAGTGTTGCTTGATGAAGTTTGATGTTGGTCGTTAGGTTTTGTTTGGTATTCGGTTTTGTTTAACTCGTTATTAATACATTTTTTTTGGGTAATCATTGGCAGAAAGTACCTTTTTCATAAACGTTTTTTCTTCATTGAATTTAATGATGTTAGAGCAGTTGGTTTTTGCTCTGTCATATAGAGATTTGATACCTCTTTTTATGAATTGGATAAAGTTAAAGTTATACCTGTTATATGAGTCGTTTTACTGTAAACGTCTGTTTCAAATGTCGATTGTGTTTTGGTTATTAAAATGTCCAAGAAAGGTAATTTGTTATTCTGTTCTCTCTAATCTCTAATCAATCCAAATTTCAGTAAAAAGAGGTATCACCAAATCTTTATATTACACAGCAAAAACCAACTGTTTTAACATCAATAAATCCAATAAAGAAAATATTTATAAAAAATGTACTTTCTTCCAGTCATTACCCATAAAAATATATTATTACCGAGATACACAAAATAGGATATCAAACCATCTCTAACAACCAACAACTCACCAAGCAACACTGACTCCCAAGATAAACAGATTAATACAATAATTTTATACCATACATACAGGGTCTATCAGAAAAACTATAAAGTGTGGGGATCAGATATAATATTAAAACATCATTTAAAACAATAAATATATTAAAATCAATTATATCAAAAAACCAAAATAAAAAACACAACTCAAAATACAAAAAATTTCATTTATAAAATTCCTTGTGAATGTAATACCTTTTATATTGAAGAAAGCTCTAGACCTCTAAATTTTAGAATAAACGAATACAAAAATTATATAAGAAACGACAGTTTGAAAAATCCAAAATTTGTGAACATCCTTGGGATCTTGGTCATAAAATACAGTTTCAAAAATGTGACGCTATAACGTACACCCCCTATACGTATCTCCTCTGTATCTTGCATTTTTCATTTACTCCCCTTTATGTGCAGCGTAAACCTCAGACCGTATATGTACACAATGAATATTTACACTCTATTTACTATCACTCAGAATACTTACAATCAGTTTAATAATAACGTGTATATCAGGTTCTCGCCCAATTGCTACCGGCAGAACTTGGGCGTGTTCATTGCTCTTAAAATTTTACAGTTTACACCCCGTATACTGCTACATATTCTTTACCGAATATTTACACATGCATTCTTACACTCTGTTTACTACCATCCTATATATTTACTATATATTTACGTCTTGTAACGGTACATACCTTACACTTACACCCTTTATGCTACTATATTTATTGACACTCTGTATAAAAACACTTTATTAACACCCAGTTTGTTCGCCTAGAGCCTAATGACTACCGGCTAGGATGAATATTTATTTATTTATTTTACAAGATACATGCATATTTAACTAGTAAATCCTACAAGGTAACAAAGCTACCTGCTCATAGGCTGGTATTTACTTACAAACTAACTACTAATAAACTAACTAACTAAAATTAAACTACTTGGTTTTAAAATTTTTCATTGTACTTATATATTAAGTTTTCCATAACAGATAATTTGTCATTCCAGGGTACAATCTTATTTACCTTTTCTGTTGCCAATGTTTTAAGTTCATTTGGTAAGGAGTTAAATGTTATTACTGCTCTATAGTAACTGTTCTTGACGCTGGCAGTTTTACTTCTGTTAGGAATTTGCATGGTTTTATTTCTTGTTATGCTCTTAGAATTATTGAATAAATTACTAAGGGTTTTATCATGATATACTACAGATTCACATGTAAACAGTTGTTTAATGTTGAGTGGGTATTTTTGTTTAGGTATGAATGATTTCATTTCTATAATTTTTAGTAGGTAGTCTATTTTGAAATCGCTGAAGCATTTGTAAAGTGTATTATATACTCCTCCCCATGCTATTACTTCGTAGGTAATAACGCTATGGAAAAGAGCATACTATAACATAATTAAAGTTTCAGTGTTCATAGATTTACTTAAATTATAGAAAATACTTAATATATATTTAATATGTAACTCCCACGTCAACCTATAGTCAAGAACTAAACCCAGATATTTAATGTTCTATTTTTTAATTGAGTCATTGATATTAATGTTTATGCGTTCAGGCACACTATAAGAATAGTTGCAAAGGTAATATACTTAGTTTTATAATATTTAGTGATAATTTATTTACAGCCAGTCAATTACTTAAAGTTTGTTCATTTGGTTTCCACTTCCTTCCAAGTGTCTCCATATAATAGCAGTAAATCGGCAAATGATCTAACAATACCATCAGGCAATCTTTAAAAGTTCTAACATATAATATAAATAGACGGTCCTAGACAGTTCCTTGTGGAACACCTGTATTAATCTGGGAGAATTCACTCATAAGATTAGTTGATTTTTACTCTCTGGTACCTATTGTCTAAATAATTTGCTATTAACTTATGAGCCTTACCCCTATACCGTAATTGTATAGCTTGTCAAGTAGTATCTGACGATCAACAGTGTCGAACGCCTTGGCAAAGTCGAGGAAATGTCACAGCTACAGGACTAATCTTGTCCTAATTTGTTAATATAATGTCTGTTATATAGTCACAATGCGCCTTTGGTTCCCATATTATTGTGTAAATCCATATTGCCTTTTTTGTAAATATTTTAGATTTTTTAACAAATTGCAATAATCTAATATAAATTATCTTTTCAAATTTTTTAGCAAAGTTTGACACCAATGAAATAGGCCTATAGTTTGATACAAACTGTTTGTCTTTAGATGTTATGTGTAGGTATAACATCAGCTTTTTTAAAAGCATTAGGCCCTATAGATTTTTCAATACAGAGATTTATAACATGAGTCAATGGCTCAGCAATGTGCTCCGATAAAGCTGAAATAGTCTTGGCATGAATGTTAGCTACACCACCAGTTTTAAGTTTCAATTCTTTAATAATTTTAATAACTTCCAATCTATTAGTTGGTTTTATAAATATAGTTTCAGAGTTAACAGGTGGTAATTTATTTATGGCATTTGTTGGTTGCTGCCTTTTATGGCTTAGCAGAGACCCAATATTACAGAAATATAGATTCATGTCATTAGCAATTTGTTCCGGTTCCATATTTTTTGATTATTTCTATTCTAAATGTAACTAATATTTTGGTTATATTTACGTTTTTTGCCAAGTTTTGTATTTAATATAATAATTATAATTTTTTAGGATTTTTAAAATTTTGGTTTATTTCATCCCTATCATATAATGTTTTGGCATTATTTACAACCTTCTCTAAAATCTTTACACAGTTCTTATATGCAATTTTATTTTGGACATTTTGTGGATTTGATTTCCAAGTTTTATATACTTGTTCTTTTTTGTTACAACATCTCATGATCCTATCTGGTAATCCAGCTACTTCTAGATATATATTTTTATGACTTTCTTAATTGTGTTTGCTTTGTCCATAATACATAGCTATTTCTTTTGTGGTGACTCCATGTGGCGTTGTTTGAGTCCTGTTCCTCCAGTATACTGTCCCAGTTAATATTCTCATCTAATTCAACCAATTTTTTATAATATATTTGCATATTTTGTTTTTCTTCACCTTGATCTCTAATTGTATTCAATATTAAAAGAAGTGGGTAATGATCATTGAAAATGTTTTCAAATTTTAACGCACTTGGTTTAAAAGTTTGGTGCCTAACAAATACATTGTCGATACAAGTGCCCTTCATTGGATTTAAATTAGACGGTATTGTTATAGTTTGAAATTTCGGTAAATATCGATTTTCCAGAAAATTGATCGAAGTATTCCTGACTTGCAGTCATCAATATCAATTAGGTCAATATTAAAATCACCTAATATCAGGTGATTTTTAACTTTTCTTTTTTTTATTAATACTAATTGTTTTAATTCAAATGTAAACTCTTGTTTAGGTAAATCATGACACCTATACATGGCTGTTAGTTCAATAGGTGAATTATCACCTTCTTAGGTCATTAATATGAGCATTTAAACTTTTAACATTAAGAGAGAGAATAGAATTTTTATTTAATATATTATATATAAATATACTAACAATATTAAGTTAACATCTTTTATAATCATCAAAAACATCTAAAAGTTCACAATTATAAGGTTACACAAGGGCTTTCATAAAAAGACGGTCCCTTATCACGTTTTTAGTTGATTATTAGTATGTCAATCAGGTAGTCAGGACTTCTTCTTTTATATGTCTAGATAATTTTGGTTTCTGAAAAACAGTGGGGTTTCTATAATAAATACATCCTCTATCGGATAAATTTCGCATAACGATTAAACACCTATATCACTCCTACATACTCAATTTCATTAAAAATTATTGTGACCGCCTACTCCCGCTTCGTATTAATTATAAATCTAACTATGTGTACGATTTGAGAAAATATGAAAATACTGAAAATCGTATTGGACTATAAAGGGAAAATAGTATTCCACCTGTTAACATATCAACCAGTATGTTATAACTGATTAATTGATTTCGAAAATGTGTTATTTTCCCAAATACCAAAATTATTGACTGTTGTAATATATCTAATATTACGAAAACAATATCTAGGAAAGCAATCTTCCAGTCAACTATTCCCCATCTTGAATGAAATAGTTCGTAAGAGGGGGGTTTGTGTTGATATATTACATCTTCGGCCATACATCATTCCTCTCTTGAGGTCTGCGAATGATATATATGTCGTGAACAATTCACCAATTGGACTGCAAAGACTTATGGCCCGATTGGAACAACGGCTGGGGCATTAATTAAGACAGCCACTTAAATTATTGTTTCATGGCACCAACACAATTTTCAGTTTAATTGTTGGGGTGAAATTCGTCAGCTTTGTGCGAGAAATGATAACGAAAAAACACATGTAGTTCGTTCTATGTTATTTATAGTATAAAACTAAAACTAATAAAAATAGTAGAATGCTAATCGAAAATATTTTGACCGTATGGTTGTGATTCAACTTGCTCTAAAAATATCAAATGAATTCATATCAATTTATGTTCAGTTAAATCATAAGGATTTAACTGCTAATACAAGATACCGGTTGGTAGCAAACTGTTGGTAATTGTTACTGAAAATATCAAAAATGAATACAACAGTAGTTTAGAATACTATCATTTTACTCTATGATAGAGCTTTTACAGAATGTGTAATACAAACAAGTTTGCTTCTAACATAACAATAAAATAATTATTGCATATGGTTGCTGGATTAAATTCTTGTCCTAAATAATTCGGTTGGAAGATACGAGCCCAAAGTTGTGTTTCTAGTAGGTGCCTGGAATATTCGATAGGATTTGTGTAAGGACTGAAAGCTGGTCACTCTATAGGTGTAATCCCGACTTCATTTAATTGATTGATTACGATATTGGCGCGATGATTGCATGTATTGTGTTCGTCGTTATCTATCATACCAGATGTATTACGATTGTTTTCTTAGTTACTTAAAAAACAACAAACTAACAAAAGTTGATCTTCGAATCATCGAAATACGATAAAATTCAAATTAAAGATAAAGATTTTCTTGATCTTAGATTATAGGATTAATAAAATTTAATGTTGAAGTCTATTCTTAACTTAAATAGAAAATAAATCTAAATTAAACATAAAAGATGTTACACTTGCGCAAAATCAGGAAAAATATTGTTCCAGAAAGTTAATAATTTGGTCAAGTGCGAGTTGGACTCGCATACTAAGGGTTCCGTACCACCTTTAGGAGTTAATACAATGTAGGTAAATCAAAGTATATATCATGTTGACACTCCAGTTTTAGATAAGCACGGACTGAGTGGATTTTCTTATATTTTCCTTATAATCTTCTAAACTTAGCATTTTAAATTTATGAAAAATATATACTTTAATTTCTCACAACAAGAGTTTTATTTTATCTGCCATAGGATGCTCTTAATTTTTATAAAAATATTTATTTCATTTTCAGTAAAGTCCTGTATAAACTTTTATCTGAATTTTAGGCTCAGAAGTTTGGAATATAAAGGCTAGAGTGGGTCAAATTATAAATAATAATTTATTAAATCTTAAACAAATTAGTTTAGAAATACAAATAAAATATATTTATATTTTTAGGACGACCCCTTTCATTTAATACATGACGTTAGGGGGACAGTTAAAAAAATAAAGTGTTAATTTCCATTTAAGTTTATATTTTGATGTCAGAATTTTACTTTTCTTGTATATTTTACTAAGTTACTATATCCTCAATTTTTTCAAAAGTATATGTGCAGTTCAGTTCAAGGGAGGATTTTAGATCATATAGTTTCTTAGATAAAGGGGGAAAAGTCATTTATTCAATATGTTTGTTTTAAAAATATGGGAAAAATATATTCCTCTTATTTTCCCTATAAAGCTGAAGTGAGGTCCTGTACTCCAAGTTTTTGAATATTATAAGTTTTATAGTTCCGGAAATAAAAGGGATTAGTTGGTATTTTTTTAAATTTCTTAATCGTTTAAACAATTTATTTTAATAATATGAAAAAAATAATATTGCTCATAATTAGCCCTTTGATTTGATATTTTACATGATGCCTTTGAAACAATTTTAAATTTATATTTTCCATTTAATTCTGTTATTTGCCCCTCTAAAATGAGTTTTAGGGGTTTCTCCTTATTTTACCTGTAGAGTTCAGGTCAGGCCCTATATTTTTGTTAATAAGTTTTAAATTCATATGTTTAAAATATGAGAAAATTTTATCGCGTTTCTCAATATGAGGTCTTTCTTTAAAAATTATTAATTTTTCATTTAATTCTATAATTTTCTTCCCAAAATTAATGTTAGGGTAACGTTTCCTTTTTAATGGGGGGAATGGTCAATATTTGTAAATTTTCACCCCTAATAGAATTTTTTTTCATTTACTATATGTACTTTTGTTTAGGTCACCAAACTATATACTGATCCCAAATTTCAACCCTTTCTATCCAATAGTTTCTGAGAAAAATGCTGTGATGTGGAAGGCGAAGAAATCAGGAGTGATATTATAAGGGTTTTCGTATACTGGATATACGACCCCTAAAAAATCATTTTGTTCTGTAAGAAAAATTTACTCTACGTGAAGCTGGGTGCTTCACAAAAAGTTCAGTTAAGTGAGTTAAACGCCAACAAATATTTCCAATCCCTTTTTACCTCATCTTAATAAATAATTATAAATATAAAGGTATATTAGATGTTGCTGCCTGCACCAACCATACTAAAGACTTTTATAATCTTATTTGATGCTGATCAATATTTTTGGAATTTGTTTAATGATAAATAGCTTTCCTATCGTCCGCTCCCTACGTGTTGTTGACGTCCAACTTCATGTAATTAGAATTGATCAATTGTGGAGGACTTTACTTGCGAGAATCTAAAAGGAAAATTTATCATGATATTAACAAAGAAGGTGATCTGAAAGTTCATCCATCAACGAAGGTCTTTGTTAGCGATAGTCTAGGTGTTGGTAACGTCACTTCCTCTTGTTATCAATCTGATTGATGAAGTAGAAAGCTATCGATCTTGAGCTAAGCCAACGTTTTCCGGTAATTGTTGAATTTTGATGAAACTTGCAACAACTCTGATTTAAACTTTGTAAAGTAATTTTGTGTTAAAATCTCATCGGGAACAGTTCTAACTATATCTAGGTATCCATTTTTAATTACGGCTAAAATAAAACAGAATGAGCTGTTACAAATCCTATGATTTGTTGTTTTGAAAATTTAACAAGTAATATAAAGTTTTGCAATTTGTTTAATTTTTTATGATGGAAGCGAAAGCTTCTTAGGATATAAACTTTCTGTTTTTTCCCTATCTACCTGTCTCTATCTCTCTTTCTTTGTGTTATTTTTTGTAAGATATAAATTTCAGGAGAGTTAAAATAATTGTCACTACAGCCTTACGACTCCAGTATTAATCGTAATATATAATTTAATTCTTAATTTAAATGTAACTGCAAAGGAAGATATGAAGTGTAAGTTATTTTTTAATTAAAATATAAAATTTGCTGAATTATAATATCTTAAACATCCTTTACCTATGTATTCTGGCATTTGTTCAAAACAAAATTAAATTATGGGAACAATATTTAAGTAGATATGTTTTAAATATCACAGCATCTCCAGACTATTCTTCAAAATAACTATTGCAATATTGTGTCTATATTTAACAATAGTTTAGACAAGTGCGAGGTGGCATACTAAGGGTTCCGTACCACCTTCAAGATTCTAATATTCCAGTTTCAGACAAGGAAGGAATGAGTACATTTTCTTATATTTACACTAATGTCTTTTAAAAGAAGCGTTTTAAATTTATAAAAAAATTACATTTATTTTCCACACATAGACTATTTATTTTATCTGCTACATGGTTGGCTTGATTTTGATAAAAATATTTATTTAATTTTATAATTTGGCCCCCAAAATTGACATTAAAGTTTTATGTTACTAATAAACTTTCAGGGAAGCCTATTATAATCTACTGTCTGAATTTTAGGCTCTGCAGATTGGAAGATAAAGGGGAAAATAGGTCAAGTTTTAAATAATAAATATTTTAGACATATAATTTAAAAATACAAATAAAATATATTTTTCAAAATTTTAAATAGTGTAGTTTCTAAAGTGGGGATTAAGTCGATGTTTTATATTCTTATTAATATCTTTTAAACAAATGATTTAAAAATATGATATATTTGTAATTCACATAATGAGCGTTTTATTTGATATATTACATGATGGGTTTCAAAATTTAATTTTTATTTTCTATTTAATTCTATAATTTGCCCTAAATTAATATTGGGATTTTCTACTAATTTTTCTTATAAATTTCAAGTGAGCCCTAGTACACCTAATTATTTTCAAAATTTTAGGTGTCATGGTTTCGGAAATAAAGCGGGAACTGAGAATTTTTTACATATTTTGCTAACATCTTGCAATCAATGAGATCATGATGCCCGTTTAATCAAGACGTATTTTTCCTTATATTATTTGTTAATGGGTAATTTTTAAAATTTTTTTTATATTAATTTATTTAAAAAATAAAAATATATTAATATATTCGAAAAAGCCCTTTCATTATATTTACATAATGTAGGGGGGGGGGTTTTTTTTATATTTTTGTTAATATTTTTTAATTAATTTATTTTAAAAATATGAAAAAATTATATTTGTTTTCGTCATTTCATTTGATATATAACATGATGCGTTAGAAACAATTTTAATTTTATATTTTCCATTTAATTCTGTAATTTGCCCCCCAAAATTAATAGTAGAGGTTTCTCCTTATTTTTCCGGTAAAATTCAGGTGAGGCCAATTTTTTTTCAAATTTTTATCTTTTATAGTTTCGGAGCTAAGAGGGGAACGGTCGATTTTTTTTTGTTTTTCCCCCCTAGAAGTACCCCTAAAATCTAAATTTCTTCATTTACGATATGTAGTCCTGATCGGGTCACCTAACTATATACTGATACCAAATTTCATCCCGTCCAATAGTTTAGGAGAAAATTGCTGTGATGTGAGAGTGGGAGAAATCCGGAGTGTATCCGTATATTGTATATACGGAACCCTAAAAAGTGTCTGTCAAAATGCAGTAATTAGTGTGGCGCAGATGTAGCAAGTGAAACAGAAGACCAAAACTTTTTATAGACATTTAGGAAAAATATAAATATTTTACATACATTGGTTTAAAAAAGGACAAAACCGTTCACATAACATTAATATTATTATTTTGTATTTAGCAATTTACATCATACCCTCTTCCTAAACTAACGCTATTCTGGTTACCTACTTACTTGAAGTTGTAATTTAATGCTTTCAGCTGGACAATTTAATTCCCATATATGTTTGTCACCCTGGTCTCAACAATCTATAAACTTGATCTTTTTTGTGGAGTTCTAGTCTGCCATCTTTGTCTTGTCGCTACCATTTATACTACAAGTTATTAATTTTCTATATTACTGTGATTTGCTGGATTGCAGATGCCTCCTTTGCTTCGCAAATGATTTGGAGATATACTCGTTCGTGAACAGCGTTGCTGACTGTGAGGAATTGCAGAACCAACTTTATTTATTGAAAAATGGTGCACTAGTAATTATTTTGCACTCAATGTACACAAATGCAACGTTGTTCGATTTACAAGGTGACATTCGACTATCGAATTCAACCATCGAATATGCAATTTTAACTTAGACATATGCAATACAGTCAAGGACCTTGGAGTAGTGTTCGATTCAAATTTGTCTTTCAGATACTACATATCAATCAAAGTTTCGGAAGCCACGAAGTCATAAGGTTTCATAATTCGTAACTCTAGACAATTCACAAACATCAATGCTCTAAAAATGCTGTATTATGCGTACGTACGATCTAAATTAGAGTATGCGAGTGTGGTATGGAGTCCAATCTACGAAGCACAGGCTAACTAAGGAGAGAGTCCAAAGAAGATTAATTTTTTTTTTATTTTTAAAGTGGATGGTTGTTATCCAATAAGGGTAATCATGATTTATGTACGAAGACGAGTATGACACAGCTGGAACATAGTATATTCATGGACAGATCGACTGTTCTGCTATCTTAAGTATTTTCAATTTTAATGTCGCTGTACTAGAACAAACATACTGGTGAGTTCACCAATATACAAAGCGTACACTAATTTTAATGTACTATGCCCTATAAGTGATATTTTCGCGTGTACTCTCAGTCAACATCGGAAGACTACAGTGGACAATTTGTACGATATAAGTTTCAAGTTTTTTTGTTACTTTTACTTTTTAATTTTTAATGTTCTTATTCTATAATTTTTATTTCTACTTTATCGTTTCATTTTATTCTTTGTTTTCTTTATTTTCTTTCTGCAATTACCTTAGTTTTTTAATCACTATTCAATATCTTCAGGTATGATGTAAATTGTATATTATTCTGTAAATGAACAATTGTTATCACTTTTATTCATAGGTACTTGAGGGCTCGGAAAAGATATTCCTACTGTTGAAAATAGGTCAGTGATTATTGAAACTATTGGGGATTTTTATTTTTATTAACCGACTTCAAAAAGAAGGAGGTTCTCAATTCGTCTGTATCTATGTTGCTTTTTTTTATGTTTGTTCACCGATTACTAGGAAACGGTTTGAGGGATTTCAACCATTTTACTGGATCCTGTTTGGCGAGATAGCGAAGTGGTCCCATATTTTTTTCATTAAAATAGCTTTTACCGTTTCTTAGAAAATGGGGAAAAACTATTTTTACCTATTCTCATATACTCTATGCCATGGTGGAGGAGCCGGTATTATTATATAAAATTTGAAAAATGTTATTCGGAACGTGAGGCAAATTGAAAAAGGATTAGATTAGTTCCGTGATATCTCAAAGTGGTAAGAACTTTTTTTCAAATAACATAGCTTCTATCGTTTCTTATAGAATGGGGAAAAACTCTTATATTCTATGTCTTGGTGGATATATATTATAGTTACTATTATATATATAAATCGTTAGAGCTTTTTTCCACAACTCAATTATAGATAATCATATAATATATATATATTATATTATATATATATATATCATATAATTGAGTTGTGGAAAAAAGCTCTAACGATTTCGAATTGTTTTCCAGAGAAATTAAATAATTAAAAAAGTTATTGGCAGTTTGCGACATTCAAGATAGCTGATTTTTAATTTAAAGGTGTTCAATACAGAGTGAGATTCGTCTTGTAAAAATTCATTCAATACAGGATGATTTGAGAGTGAAACTGCTCTTGTAATCATTTTTCCAATACAAAATGTATTTGTATGTTCCGAACAAGTAACTATTTAATGCCTACCTCATATTTTCCTAGCATTATATTTTTACACCTGGAGAATTCAACTTTTCAAAGTGATAAAATTGCCAAAGCGGGCGATTTTTGGATGAGTAAAATCTTATGAATTTGCATATTAATTTCACGCATATAAATATACATATGTGGTGTAAAAATACAATTATATAGGGTAGTTATTAAAATGTTGGTGATCCATAAGATTTCCTATGCAAGATGGTTAAAATATAACGTCGAATGTAATTATCATACAGGATGGTTAGTAAAAAGCAAGAAAACATAATTATATAAGGTAGCTCAAAGCAGTTGGAAATTTATGATAGCTGACATACAGGGCGGAGTACAAATATTGTTATGAAGGATGGTTAAAAAAATGTTAATAGAATGTTACAGCTGTAGGATAAATCATTAACAATTACAGACATTGCATCACTGAAAATTGTAAAATAAATACATTTTTTAAAAAACAAAAACCGACTTCAAAAGAAAATTAACTAAAAAGCATGAAATAATATTTTGCTACAATTAAATACTTTTTATGAAGTCGGTACCAAGCGAAAGTGAAAATATTTTGTGAGGTACATTGATGAGTTATACTTCGCAACTTCGCTGTTCAAATTGGCACCGACTTCATAAAAAGTATTTAATTGTAGCAAAATATTATTTCATGCTTTTTAGTTAATTTTCTTTTGAAGTCGGTTTTTGTTTTTTTAAAAATGTATTTATTTTATCGACCAATTCTACTGCTATATTATTAAGATAATTATTTAAAGACTCTATCATAGTTTTTTCAGCTTCAATTTTACCAACATTATTATACCTAATTTCTTTTTCATTTTCTTAACTTTAATTTGCATTTAATTTATCATTGTGCAGTTCCAGAAACCTTTAGCACTTTTCCATTATTTACTATTTTTCGTATTTACAGTTTGATTTAAGGAATATCTTATTGAATATGTTGGTATATTTTTCATATTCGCTTTTCCAGATTTTTTTCTGCGGGTATCTGTTCCAGATATTATACACGACTTCTTTAGTTCCATAAGAATTGACTATATAGTCTAAGGGCGTTTTAATTATGCTATTGTCGGTAGATATGTAGATTACATGCCCGTATTAGACTTTAATTACTCACCGGTTAACGAACTGGTTCGCATCTGAGAGCACCTACTCAGTCGAACAGACGATAGATCCATTTATGTGCATATGCTCTGTTTAAATAATTTCTCAGATATCGTGTAAAATAATCTAGGAAGACTTCATTTTAAATCCACATTGTTCTGCGTATGACTAAATGTGCATTTTCTAAAAGATATCGGCAGTACTTCTTACTTTAAATGTGGGTTTTCAATTTCCTCTGGGTCTTCTCTTTTTTTTTGGAAGCATTATATGATTTGGCAAAAAATGGATAAATTTTTCGTAATCGTCATCAAGATGATAGTGTCACGTAATTATGTTATCGGTTGATGCGGTATTTCTGTTCGGCTTTCAATTGCTCGTGTAGAAATAGTTGGATCATTTTCAGTCAGAATATGTCAACACCCGATGGTCAGAATATTCGAACTCATTGGGGAATCTTTCGCCATACGTATTAGCTGTGTCAAGCAAATTGCCAGGTCAGAGTCAGAGAGAAGTTCTCTCCAATAAAGTAAGTCTAAATCACTGGGCAAAATATTTAAAACCAAAACAGAAGCCGTTAGTATGAGTACAAAAACAATAAAAATGCGAGACGATGCAGAACAAATCAGGTTGAGTAACATAGGCCCTAATAGTAAGAGTTTAATATCAGCTTTGTGGATTTATTAACAAATAATAACCTGTCTGAATTTATGTAAAAGCATCTAGTATGATGCGCAGCTAATGTCGGAGTTTGTCAATGTAGGTCTGTCTCAAGACGTAGTGTTTTTCTCATTCCATTTGGAGTTCGTTAGGAGTACTTTTGACGTAATTGAATTATAGTGAGCTCATTTTGCAGTACAAGATGATTAATTTTAAATAACATATAGCTATTTTCCTGTAGTCTGTCAGAAATACTTCCGAAAGGAGCACTGGGATTTATAGGTGTCTGGGAGGGTATAACGGGCTCTGATTGGTTGGTTGGGCGAGGAATATGCGTCTAGCGGGTTGCTTTGAAATTGTTTAGATGCTTACATATTTCAATAGCCTCTAGTCGGCAATAGTATTGAGATTAGGTGGACAGTACATCGGTGTAATAACCGATCATTTCGCTTCTGTTCAGATACCGTGTGTTGAGGTTACGCTGTATAGGATCGATATATACAGCTCCACATGAATAAGGTTGTCTGTACAGTCCTGGCCTTGACAAAGGGTCACTAGGATCTTTAGGAGATCGGAGAATATTGGGAAGTTGCTGAGTAGTTTTAAAAACAATTTCAACCTGATGTTATCTACGCAATTTTCCAATCCGATCCGATGTGGCCGTAATGTACTGTAAGTCCATTGTACCGAAGTTTTGAATTGACTGCCGTACTTTCTCACTTTGATTTGCAGTAGGGTCCCTCTGATCTCTTGGCTCGAGTAACCATTAGGCTGGAACGCACAGTCTAAATAGAGTAACTCATCTTTAAGATCAGGTGGTTTGCAGATTCTGGCTTATGAAGGTACTTGTCTGTGTAGATGGGTTTTCGGTAAACACTGTTCCCAAGGGTGCTATAGTTGTTGTTTTTTACTAAAACGTGTCCGCTTTTCCGTTTCCATGAATGCGTGGATTAATGGCGTTTAAACGGCAATAGAACACGGCAAAGTAGCCCGGAACTTCACAGTTTATTCATTCACACCAACTGTGAGAGCCTACATACTTCGATAAATATTCTACAGTTCTCAAAACGTCAGTAAATGGTTAATCATTTAGAATAGTTAGCGATGTATATTTTCTTGCAATGTTAGTTAACGAGTTGAAATTGGTCAAAAATATAAATATATCATGAATTGGGGAAACTATTTTTTTTCTGTTTTGGTATCAGAACTAATAGTTTTATTATAGATTGTCATCAACGAAGGGTTATTCAGAGCTGTATTAAAAATCAATGTGAGCGATCGACTTTCTCGCAATTCTTTAGAGTGTGATTATCTTGAAAACGAATTGAATTTTACTAAAGCCATATTTAGATATTCGGTATTCTCAATGCTTGGAACTGTAAGAAATAGTTCGTGTATTGAAGTTTTCACTAGCAAGGCATTTTTGGTGTGAAACTGAAAACAATACTCAAAACCTGTTGATCAAACAAACATAAATGTTTATCAAATTACTGAGATGTTATGCTTTCTTTTTGGTACATCTTTATTCCTTTCTGCAGAAAACTTAAGAGGGACCTACTTGATATTAAACTGACCGTATTATAGTGGCAATTCAGAAAACAGGGGTCGGCTATTTAATATATTGCTACTAGAGTTGGAGAGAGACAACGGAAAGTTCGTTTCAGAATCCCTAAGGAGAATCCAACTGACCGTGCGGGATATAATCGTAAAACTTATTGATGGCGATGGAGATTATCAGCAGTTATGGGTTGTTCCTTGGTCGTTCTTGTGTTTCAAGAAAATTGCTGTTGTTATCTTCGACTTTTCCCAATTTATAGTGTCCGTTCTTTAGGAAAATTTATTAAAGGAAACTAGTTTTGTGATTTATTAGGACGACAAATGGACAACGGTATAGTAAGAAAAATAACTTTGAATTATGTGAGAAGTTCTTGACGTGGGCTTTGTTTTGTTTTTTTGGATGGGTTTTCATGAGTATCAAATCCAATGAAAATGCTATGACTAAAGTATTAAGTTGATACTTCTTATTTATTGAAATTAGTACTTTCGAATTAAATATGACATGACTGAAAGCACTTTGTAACATTACAAATATCGTTTAATTGATTTGTAGCCTAATAAGGACTGTTTAATTTTTTCATTAAAAGGCGGTACCTAATAACTGCAAAAGACGTAACCATTAAAGCAAAATGAAAGCAACAATAAGAAAATATTCGATATTGTTATCAGTGGAATTAATTTAACTCCTATTTTTGGATGTATTCAAAATGTTGTTCGATGCATTTCTCGATTGACTTTTCTGTATGGATGATACCGGATAAGATCAAGAACTAAAGTCCCCTAACATTGAAATTTACCTCTAAGTTATCAATCGCTACATATTTCCATCCGTGAAACAAAATATACTCACCAAGCAACACTGACTCCCAAGATAATCACATTAATACAATAACTATAACATACATACAGGGTCTATCAGAAAGACTAAAAAAAGTGGGAAACAGATATAATATCAAAACATCATTTAAAACAAGAGATACACTAAAATCAATTATATCCAAAACCAAACTAAATAACACATCTCAAAATATTGTTACGAAATTTACCCAAAGCCGACCCTGTGTCATTTCAGCACGACAACAAACGCTTTACGATAAAAAATACGATTCTCGAAAAGACTCGGCAGCGGAAGGAACTATGATGATTTCTACTGGAGAATTCTACGCTGGTGATATAAAAGAAGCACACCACGATCGCCGGGCAGAGATACCGCGACGACTAGCTTATATGAAAATGTATTGTGAATCAGCTGTTTTAAATGTAAATAAAGTTCTAGAAAAGTGAAAGTAAATATTAGTTGTTATAATTTTTAAATTGAACCCACGAAGTATATAACATTTGGTGTTAGAAGTGAAGGATTAGTGCAGTTAACATCCTAAATTGATTTATGGAAACTCGTAGTAAGGAAAAGATAGACGAAAAAATTGCACAGATTCTAGAAAAACGTGACAAGAAGGAGAAACAACATCAAGAAGAAATTCAACAAAGGTTAGTGAAATCTTTTGATGACAAACTTAAAATTGAGTTAGGAAATCTTGTCACTAATATCGATGAAAAACGTAAAATAGAATTAGAAAATCTTGTTTCCACGATGAAAAGTGAACAACAAAATCTGATTGAGGGATTATTCTCGAAATTGAATGAACAGCGACAAAATGATTTTAAAATATTTGAACAAAAACAAGATCAAACTGAATTAAAGCGACAAAATGATTTTAAAATATTTGAACAAAAACAAGATCAAACTGAAGAAAAAAGACAAATGCAATTTGAACAACTAATGCAAATAGTATCACAAGTTAACGAAACAGTTAATGAAAGAATGCAAATAGTAGAATCAGATATAAAAGAGATAAACGACGACATAAATATCCTAAAAAATAATGTGGAGGCCCTTGAAACCAAAGTAGATGACATCGATTCCATACAGAGCCAGGTGAAATTTGAAATCAGTGCTATTCAAAACAAGGTAGAAACAGAAATCAAAAAAATGCAACAGGACTTACAGCGAGGAAAATACCAGAACACCGTGAGTACCAAAGGTTCCTTTAGTAAACCACCCACATTCGATGGCAGTTCATTTTGGCCCATGTATAAACAGCAATTTGAGGCCGTGGCTACAGCTAATGGATGGGATAATCAAGAAAAATCTACTTCTCTGGTAATTTCGTTAAGAGGTCCGGCCCTAGAACTCCTCCAAAGCATTCCAGTCGATGAACAAGGCAATTTCGACAAGATCATAGCTATCCTAGACAAACGATACGACAATCAATCCTTGAGCCAGGTATACCAAGTCCAACTGAGTGGAAAAACGCAAAAATCCGGTGAAAGTCTTCAAGAATTCGAAGCAGAGATTAGACGGTTAGTACACTTGTCCTACCCAGACCTGCCAGAGGAAACGAAAGACCAGTTGGCCACACAGAGTTTCATAAACGGCATCAGAGATGTGGAAGTACAAAGAAATTTAAGACTGAGTGGCGTCAAGAAAAGTAGTGAAGCTCTACTTCGGGCTTTGGAAGTAGAGGCCGTCATGAACATGTCCAAGCCGAGGGTCCGAGCAGTTTCCTTCAACCAGGAAGAGTCAGAGTCACAATTCCAAGCGCTGCTGGCTGGTCTGAACAAATTGGTAGACCGGTCACAAAGAACTGGCACCAGAGGGGCATGTTACCGCCGCGGACGGACAGGGCACTTCCAACGTGATTGTCGAGTGAGGCCACCTGAACGATCACCGACCAGGGGTAACCAACAAAACAGTCACATGTCCAGGGACCGTCAGTCAGTCAGCATAGGGGGGCGAATGCTGACTGTCCCTCCACCAGCCCCCAAAACGTTATCCATCCGGGGATTTTGCCGAGACAGCAGCAGCCTAGTCATCAGAGGCACCATCAATGGGCGAGCAGTTACCATCACAATCGATACCGGCGCCGCTGTGTCCATTGCCAAGTCCAGGGTTTTGACCATCCAGCTCAGAACAGTCACAGGCGAGTCCATGTCAATACAGGGTGAGGCAGATGTCGTGCTACAGATAGGGGACAACATGATCCGGCATAGGGTCCTGGTAGCGAATATTGAGGACGATTTTATACTGGGAATGGACCTAATTAGCCAGCATGGATTTATGTTCGACCCGAGATATGATGTTCTTCGGTTCCTGAATGAGGAATTTGTATTGACACGGCCCGTCAAAACATCAGTCACGCCCATAAAAATTGTGGCAAAGTCTTCAGCTAGAATTCCCGGTCGAACTGAACAGATTATTCATGGGCAGCTAGACAGCAATCCTGGGAGCTGCGTTGGAATGGTGGAGCCCGTACACTCAGCTCATGACTACTTAGTTGGACGGGCTATAGTTAAAACCGGACGAGATATACCAATCAGAGTCCTGAATTTGTCCAACAACGACATCAGAATTACCAATGGTCAAGAGATAGCTTGTTTCGAGCCAGCAGAGACCATCATCAATTGCGAAGAAGAGTACCAGACGTCGGTGAAGGAGCCAGGGCCCGATAAGGAGTTCCTACAACAGTTTGCTGACCACTTGACACACTTGACACCAGAGAACCAGAAAAAAGCCAAGCAATTTATCACAAAACACTGGCAAAATTTTAACAGTAAAAATGGAACCACCTGTCGCACCAACATCATCCAGCATCGAATAGATACCGGAAAGGCTCAGCCCATCAGAATACCACCTAGACGACTACCATTGGGGCAACAACAGGCAGTCGAGGAAAACATCGAGTCCATGTTACAAAATGGAGTTATTGAGCCATCCATCAGTCCATGGTCTGCTCCCGGCGTGCTAGTTAAAAAGAAGGATGGAACCACCCGATTTTGCGTGGATTACAGAAAGCTGAATGATGTCACGAAGAAAGACAGCTATCCACTACCCCGAATCGATGACACTTTGACCACACTAGCAGGCTCCCGTTGGTTCTCCACACTAGACCTGAAAAGTGGATATTGGCAGGTTGGTCTGCACGCAAACGACAGAGAGAAGACAGCGTTCTCCACCAGTAAAGGGCTGTTTCAGTTCACGGTCATGCCCTTTGGGTTATGTAATGCACCCGCTACATTTGAGAGGCTAATGGAGTATGTACTGAGCGGGTTAACATGGAGGACGTGCTTAGTATACCTCGACGACATTCTAGTCATGGGCCAGACATTCGACGACCATCTGAGGAACCTGGGCGAAGTATTCTCCAGAATTAATAACGCCAACCTGAGACTCAATCCGAAGTAGTGTTCCTTGTTTCAAAAAGAAGTAGAGTTTTTGGGCCACGTAGTGTCCGAGTCAGGAATCCGCACCAACGAAGACAAGATAGAAGCCATCCGTGATTGGCCAGTTCCAAGAGACAAACATGAACTCCGAAGCTTCTTGGGCCTCTGTTCATACTACCGGCGTTTTGTTGAGGGATTTGCCACCATCGCCGCCCCTCTACATCGGCAGACCACTGATAAAGAGACCTTCCATTGGAATCAGGATTGCGAAACATCATTCAGGCGACTGAAGGCAGCACTATGTTCCAGCCCAATCCTAGACTTTCCTACACAGTCCGGCAAGTTCATCTTAGACACCGACGCCAGCAACACAGGTTTGGGGGCCGTCCTATCCCAGGTGCAAGATGGTGAAGAGAGGGTGATCGAGTACTACAGCCGTGGATTCTCGAAGCCAGAAAGAAATTATTGCGTCACCAGAAAAGAACTTCTTGCAATAATAAGGGCTGTGGACCATTTCCATAAATACCTGTATGGTCGCCATTTCTTAATCCGAACAGATCATGCCGCACTCAAATGGCTGCTGGACATGAAGACACCGGAAGGACAACTGGCCAGATGGATGGAGAAATTACAGCAATACGACTTCAAGGTGGAACACCGTGCCGGTCGGTTGCACAATAATGCCGATGCCCTATCCAGAAGAATTGAGTTCGGTAGGTGGCACTACAATCCGGTTGTAGGATTTATAATTTGACACGGTAGGGTGCGCAATAACTTTATGGGATTTTTAAATTAAATTTTGGGCTCTTTATATGAGTTTGAATGAGTCCCTGGAAGGGTATAGATTTAAAGTTGAATAGGATAGATGACGCAGCGGTCAGGTTCTAGGAATTTCCTTAAAATTAAAAAAAATATATAAAAATAAAACGCCAATAGGTATGTCTATCATATGCGAAGCCGAGGTAAGCCAGCTAATATATTGTAGATCACAATAGGTACGCTAACATTATTTTACATGAAATGTGAATTTTGAAAATCAGAGAACTCCAGACATAATAAATTGCCTCTGTTTTGTTATAAGTTAAATTCACTTTTATTGCCGGAAAACCCTTGCAGAATCAGGTTTACATCAACATAATACCCCGAGAAAGATTGCGATTGCAATGGCCCGAATTAGTGCAACGTTTCGATTAGCAGTTTATTCAATTTCCAACCCTTTTCTTTTCGGGTGTTGGAAAGAATTTAAAATGCATCCCCGGTGGATTAAAACACTCAAAGTAATTGTTATTCTTTGCTAATTCTTATCAATGGAGATTAAAAAGAAACGCTCCGTTAGAAAGGTTTAGCGTTCTGAAACATTTAACAATTATTTGGAATTTTTTGGTGCAGCTCTGCTGAAAAGACGGAAACTTGGTTAGAGAAGAAGTTGGAAAATTCTATATTGAGTGAACTGCGCTAAAGTTGGAATCAGTAAGGCATTTTTCGTAGACTACTTGATCGATTTATGAGTGACTGTGGGAAATGGTATTTTCTCGTTTGCTGACTAAAAAAAGTGTTAATACGCGTAGAATATAGTGGTGAACAGAAATTAATATGACTCATGAGTATAGTTAGTGGTTGTCTCGAATATCGCCAGTCGGTCACAGTATATCGCCAGTCGCTCACAGTATATCGAATAAGTAAAAATAAAATTTGTGAATAAATAAATATGAATATATATATATATATATATATATATATATATATATATATATATATATATGAATTCAAGGAATCTTTTGGTAATTTTCACAATTTGTATTGTAATATTTTTTCCAGTAAGGTTTGTGGTTTCAGGTGAACCGTCTTGCTGTAACAAATAATTTGAGTGGTGAACGAATACTACTAATTTAAGTTTGAACATTGTTTTCTATATGATCAAAACTTTAAACTGTGAAAATTGTAATGATGTATAAGATAACGCTTTTTTAGGAAAAAGTTAAGTTTATTTTTAGGCAATTAAAAGCACATCTAAGGTACCTTTAAAAAGTTCTTTTTCTAGAGAATTTTGTTATCTAATAACTAAAGTGGATTTAAATATATTTTCAGTAACACCATTGATATTTTCTAAGACTCAGCTTGTCAAACATGTGTATTGTATGTGCAATATTAGGATTTAGCTCTATTACGTTTAAAAAAGTTAAAATTATAAATCAGATCTTGGAAACAAGTGCCAGGTAGGCCACGCTAACTATAATACAATTTGGTTTAACTAGATAAAATCTAGGTACTTGTTGAAATAGATATTATAAAATAAATGTGAGCGATGCTCTCAAACAAGCTGGATCAAAATGATATCTGGATCACTGAGCTACAAAAGAAAAAAGGCAGAGAACTATGTATATAAAGGACTTAAAATTTTGGCTTTGAAATTTGTTAGAATATAGGTAATTCATGACAAAATTGTACTAATTTTCTAGTTTAAGATAAGCAGGGAATGAGTGTATTTTCTTATATTTTCCTTAATATCTTTAAACTATGTGTTTTAAAATATAAAAATACATACTTTCGTTTTTCATTTGATCTACTACACGATGATCTTGACTTTTATACAAAAATATTTGATATTCTAATTGGGCCTCACAATAAGATTCGGTATTCGGTTTTAATTTACCAATAAACTTTCAGAGATGCCTTATATAGTCTTTTTCTAAAATTTATTCTCCGTTGTTTTGGAGGTAAACTGGAGAATGGGTAAAATTTTGAATACAACTTTAATTCTTTTAAACAAATTATTTAAAAATACTACTATAATATATTTTAATTTTTTTTATTACGATTCCTTTTATTTGATACATAGTTTTATTTTGAACTTTGTTTGCTTATGATTAGAAGTTTAGTTTTACTTTCCTTGAAAATTTTGCTTGAAGCTGTATATTATCACTGTTTCCAAAGTTATATACAAGTTATAACAAAGGCTTTCTTTTGCTATATTGAACAGTGAGCATGAAATTCTTTTTTTTTCATTTAATTTATTCCTAAAATTATTATCAGGTTTTTTGATAAAATTTTCCTGTAAGTTTAGGTGAGGCTATATTAACCTTTTTTCATATTTTTTGTCGATTTTTGTATGTTTTGGTTAATGTCTTCTACACAAATTAGTCTAAAAATATGAAATGTATTCGTCGCCATTTCCTCTGGTATATTACATAATATTCTTAAAAAAAATTAAAATTGTCTATTTGCCATTAAATTCTATAATTGGCCCCTCAAAGTTAGTTCGTTTTATTTTTTCTGTCAAGTGAGGCTCTATATTCAGAATTTCGATTATGGTGTATTTTTATGAATATATTTTAAACAAATTATTATATGATGTATGTGCTAAAAAATGTAATTCTTTATTTATAGTTTAAATCTATAATTTTCTCCCTAAAATTAATATTTGGGATTAAGTTTTAAAGTAAATAAAGGGTGTATTTTCTTTTGACATATTACTTGATGCAGAAAAAAACACTTTTCATTTGTTTCTATGATTTGCCTTCTGCCCTCAAACATTAACAATAGGATTTGCATTATTTTTTTCTGTAAACTTTGAGCAAAGTACCCTAGTTTTTTTCAAAATTGATTCATTGAAATGATCGATTTTTCTAAAATTTCCCCCCAGAAGTACCGCTAAAATCAAAAAATTTTGCACTCAAGACATGCACTCCTGATTGGCTCACCAAACTCTACACTGATATCAAATTTCAAACTTTACTGTCCAGTAGTTTCTGAAAAACAGACAGACGCAGGTGTGATTTTATAAGGGTTTTAGTATACTCAATGGGCGTAACCCTAACAATATAGCTCATAACAAAAAGAACTGACTATAGCGACCCTAAAAAGATCACTAGAGATGTGAAAGTACTGCAATAGAAAATTAAGTTAAACGGCATAACCAACAAAAATTAACGCAATACATATGCGAAATATTTTCCAGTATGTCTTAAATGTAGTTTTCTTTATTGATCAAAGTAGAAATTTAAATTTTTTAATATTAAAGTTTACATATTATAGTGCTTAAGAAAGGAGCTGTACACCTCAAAGACCTATATTTATCGTGCTTACTTACTGAGACGAGGATAACAGATTTTCCTCATAACTGTGAACATTTTCTCCAGAAAATAGCATTCAGCAGCGTAGATACAGTATCATCAGTGAGAGCGCCTTTCTCTAATCCGACCTGCAAATATTTCCCTGTGTATTCAACAACCTGCACAACCCTTCTCATTAATTAGTGCAACTCCACCCCGGGGACCGCTGAGCCGCCCTTTCTTAAGGACCTGGCTAAATATTAAGACACCCCGACAAATACCACCCGCATTTCGTTTCTTCACCTTACACCGCGACTGCCTCAGCCACCACCAAAAGCCCTAATTTAATATCCTGCTGGGATCGTTATCACTTACATTTCTCCTCGAAATCATACTTGAGGGTTAAATAGATTATTTTTATAATTATTTGTTTCTGTAAATGAGTGAGAATACCGAATAACATATTCTGAGTTCACCCCTATTTTTCATATAGATATGGTCAAGTGAACCATTTCAAACAAATAGTGTAGGAAATAATAGTGAATATCTCAAAATATTTTCATTTCAATTAATAATAACTCAGTTGGGAGTTAAACCTTATACAAACTCATAACATCGTGCATTAATCATCACATTTTCAAGCTGAACAACATAATTACTCAACAACAAAAGGGATGCGCAAAAAATTCCATGGGGTGCAAAGAACAACTGATAATTGATTTCGTTGTCTGCAATCAAGTCCACGCCAAACGACGAAATTTCTACATGCTATATGTGGACTATAAAAAGGCCTTTGATTCAGTTCCATATGATTGGCTCATTAAGGCACGCAAACTCTATAAAGTGAATAATTATAACTTTTTAGAATATGCTATGTCCTCCTGGCAAACCAATCTCACTGTAAGAAGCCAACTGTTCTATAGAAACTGACCCCTTTCCCATCAGAAGGGCTATGTTCCAGGGATACTCTCTTAGCCCGCTGTGGTTCTGCCTTACCATAAACCCTCACTCGAACCAACTGAACTCGACTAATTTTGGATTCAGCGTCATACACAACAACGTACAAGCATTAAAGATAAACTATATTTTTTTATACATGGACGACTTAAAGTTGATGGCAGCTACGAAACAACAGCTGCATGATATGCTTGAAATAGTAGAAGGGTTCTCTAGTGACATCTATATGCAATTTGGCCTAGACAAATGCCGAATTATTAATATAGTTAAAGGCAAATTACAGCAGGGCACTAAGAAATGCGAGATGGCACCTCAATTGAATCTATGGCGGAAGTTCATACTTATAAATACCTTGGAATAAAGCAGGTTCAACGAATTGATTACTCCACCATAAAGAGAACCTAACATTAGAGTTTTATAGAAGCGTAAGACGACTGTTGAAAACCAAACTAAACCGTAAAAATCTATTTCAGTCTATTAACACCTATGCGTGTTCAGTACTCAGTTACTCTTTCGGTGTAGTTGATTGGTGCAAGACTGACATTGAACAAAACTAACAAAAGCTTAAAATCACCATTCAAAGAGCTCTATCGAACATACAACTTTGCCATGGTATGAAGGAGAAAGAAGATTGACGGATATAAGCAAACTATTAGATCAACAAATTTCTGTTTTGCATAGTCATATCCAGAACTCGCAGAATTTTCTAATCTACACAGAGTCATATGACAAGTAGATGACTCAATACCACTGCGACTGAGAGAATAACACGTCCTATTACACCACCAGACAACTGATTAGAAACTGCTAAAATGGAAAGAAAAGCCACTTCATGGAAGACATATAAATAATGTCAACCAAGATTATATCGACAGTGCGGCATGGACTGCTGGTTGATCTGTGGTCATATGTTTCCTGAAACGGAAGGCTTTATATTGGCAATCCAAGATCAAGTGGTTCCAACTAAGAATTGTCTAAAGTACATCGTTAAAAACCCTTGTATTAACAAATGCCAGTTGCAGGTATGGTTTCCAAGCATCTGAATCTATCCAGCATACCTCAAGAGGTTGTCAAGCGTTTGCTGCAACTGAATACAAAGACTGACACGATGCTGTGGCAAAAGTACTGCAACATAAACTAGCACTGAAACTTGGACTATCACAGTCGGTGAGATTACCATACTATAAATACAAACCAGAATCTCTTTTAGAAAATATCAACTACAAGCTGTACTGGGACCGTACGATACTGACCGATCGGTCTGTTGCTCACAATAGACCAGATATAGTTTTGGTAGATAAAGTCTCTCGGAAAACAACTTTAATTGACATAGCAATTCCTAACAACAATAATATAAATATCATGCAGGCTGAGAAAATAACCAAATATAGAGATTTGGACAGTTTATTATTAAAAATTCGTAGAATTCTCTAACCTCCTCAAGTAGAAAGAATAATGTTAAGATGGAAGACATTTAAACATTGTAAGGTAAAAATATAACAATTTCCAACAGTTTAGTATCTATATCAGATAATCCCTAGTACGAATAATCTAATTTTTATTGTTAATGATTCTTCTCTAAACAACGGTAGATATAGATTTTGTTAGCAAGCATCAAAATCAAAGCAAAAAAAAAATAGAGTGCTGTGTAGGAATGGTCAAATCACCGGCAAATGCAATTGTCATTGTGCTGCCGGCATGTCTTGACTTAACAGACATATAAGATATTCCCCAACGTGGGCCCCAAGACAGATACCCTGGGAACCCCAGCTGCCCCGATCAGCGTAATAAGATACTGATTTATCTTAATTTTTTCTAATTGCTTGATTATGTTTCAATATGGGGCTGAATTAAATGCATTTTGTACCTCAAAATTAGCAGTCGTCTTTCTAACCCTATTTGTTATCCAATTAGCTGCCTTAACCGTATGGCCAAATTGTGTGTCCCTTCCCTTCCAGTTATACCTCTAGCTGCTTTTGATGATCTTCTCAAACAATTTACCTAAAACATCCAAACAGATTGGTCTGAAGTTTGATTATTGGGCTTTCAGATATTTATTCGACTCATTAATTTAACTCACCAGAGTCACCAAAAGCAATAATTATTATATGACGTTGAGCCCTGGGGGCATCTAAGCGATACTCCACATCCATAAACTTCTGGGACTGCGTGGCATCAAGGTGATGACACATTGTTTGTATCGTGTTTAGGCTGCGTGCCATTAAGTTGTTGACTTATAGGAGTGAATTAGGAAAGGCAGTAGGAAGAGTGCCGTCAAAAGAAAACATCTATACTTGCGGGTTGGATGTTATGAAGTGAATATCGTTTTAAACAAAAGAATACCTCACAATTGCAAAAAATTATTATATTTGTCAAATATGACGGTCTCCCAAAGGCAAAACATGTATTATTAACAGTAATTACTCAAAAAATAAATTGCAACGAATGTATGATTTAACCACCTGAATAGAACTGAGGGGGCGTGCCTTTTCTTTCTCCGTCTAAATCATATGTTACAGTGAGGACGTTTCCTTCAATCAGGGAAAATGTTTAGACCCCCAGTATTTACTCTTCCATATGTATTTGCGGGTATTTTTGAATATGAATTCAAATCAAACACTAGAACACTGTTTATTCAATCTTCAAATTTACCAATTTATCTCAAGTACGTTGAACATTCAAAACTAATGACTAAAATTCTTCCAGTTTTTCATTCATCCTTCCAATGACCTAATGTCATTGTTTCAATCACAATCACTTAAATGATTATTCTCACACACTACACTTGCAGAATAATTGCTGGCAATGCATTTATATCTCTATTATCATCATTATCATCTCACACTGAATCTAACAAAATGTACTACAAACGTCATGTCCTGCTTGAACGCCGTTCAAATAATTACTACTCTACACCTTCGCCCTCGAGATTCAATATTAAAATTTCATTCTACAGTTTTGACGTTCTTACCAAGATATGTTAACTAACCCTGCCGGCAGAATGCACCTTCATGTAACAATCTTAGAATTTGCTGCGTGTTATTTAATTCTTTCAAAAAGAAAAAAAATGTTTTCCAACACCAATAAAAAGATATTTCACTTTATATGCTTAGCATTAGGTTTATCAAGAAAACAGGAGACTTAATAGTTACTTTAACAAATATAACACTCCTATTTGAATCTAGTCGACTGGTTTTGGGCTCTTTTCCACCATGTTGTTGCTTAATTTTTTCGCGTAGCTCACAAAACACTTACTCTTCTTTGATTCTGTCAAAATATGAGGTTAGGGATGCTGAGTAGCTGGTAAATCTGTATGAGTTTTCAACATCAGCTAGCTTTACTATATGCTTTTTGCATTATGCTATTGATATTTTGTTTTTAGTAGTTTTCTTATAAACTACTAAAAACAAACTACTACTTTTACCTATTTACACTTCCTCTCAGACCAGTTAATATAGCTTTATCTGATCTGATAAATTGATAAAAGTCTCAAATTCGTTATAATCTCTTTGAAGGACTGATTTACGTTCATTTTTATGTTTGGTTGTTAGAATAAGGCCATATTTGGTATTAAACTGAAGTAGCTTGACAAATTGTTGAATGAACGGTTTTGACCAGCTCAGACGTTTTATCTTCACTGAGGTTTTCTTGTTTGAATGACAGACAGGGTCCAGCGTTGATTAACGTTCAGGTTCCTTATTTTTAAAGCGTTTTCGAAGCTGCACTTCTAGAGAAGAATCTGATGTGTTTTATACGTCAGGTATGAATTCATCTGAGGAATCACTGTCGGCGTACGGATTATCAACTGTTACACCGTCGTCAAACATAAGCTCTTCCCTTAGTTGCCGAATCGTTATTGATCTTTTTCAAAACGAATCCATGTTTATTTCAACCTTACTCGATAATAGGTAAGAGCGTACTGATTGTTCTGTGCTCTAAAAATTCGGGTGGCACAGTATTTTTATGAGGTAATACATTGATGCCACAATGTCCAGAAGAAACCACTTTCATTGTGTAAGGTATAAACAATATGACTCTTTTTTCTGAGATGGACAGAAGCACTACTTAGTTTTACATTAAAAGCAGGAATAGCGATTTTTACTAATAGTAACTAATAACAAAAAAATACATTTTGTGGTTTTGAGAAACCACGAAGCAATTGAATTTTTGTTCTTACATGTTTTAAATAAATTAAATTTTCATAACAAAATTCATTTACATTTATTTGCCAAACACTTGAATAATATTCGAACTTGTAATTTTCAATAAACATATTCTGTAACTATCTAACGTTTCCCATAAGATATATCATATACGAATACAATCGAAAAGAAACCGATTACCATTTATATAACTCGAATAATTTTCGAAGAGCCATTATTCGATGTCAATAAGGGCTATACACCCATTCTATGGCCATACAACAAAATCCTTTTGTCGTATATATTCGAATATAACTGAAACAGATTAACTTTTTACCTAAAATAAAAATTTTAGTAGGGTTCGGATCTAAAATATGAAGAAATATGCATCCATTATTTATAAGGTACGTTTATTCTTAATAAGTGCAGCACAATTTTATTCAAAAATATATCATTTGTTGACAAGTTGCATATCCAGTCTTAACTCAAATCGGGTACACACGAGTATCTGCAATGCGACATGCTTGAAGACGGTTGGAAAAAAACCGGGCTGTATGTACCCAAAAAATGCAACACCGGAGCCCAAGCTGCTATATTGTTACAGTTGATTTCACTTCTTTAGTAGAATTTAATTTAATTTCTTTGATCCACTTTTTGACACAAACTTACTTTACAAAATCAGGGCAAATTTCGGATTGAAATATTCAGATCTGTTGCTACAAAAACCCATACTGCTATATCACTTCTGAAAAACCAGAATGTCATCTGAAACAAAATTTTGTCGACACAAAGAAAATATCTCAAGCATAAAGACGACACCGAAAAATATACCCTTTATGATGTACGGGTAGAGCATACACTCTTTTTTTCCTCCCTTTTGATACGTATTCTGTCTTCCTATCACGTGATGCAATATTCAGGATCCGGGGTTTTCAGAGCCGACTTGATATCTGGGCGTCCCGCGGGAAACACAAATATGCAATATTGCCAACATAAATTGATTCTAGATACGATCCCCGGTCTCCTCATTTAACACGTTTTCAAAATATGGGGTGCCAACTTATTATTTACTACCTCGATTTCAATACACCGCACCGTGGGGCCGTTGTATACCTCGATATTGAAATTTATCCCCTTGGGAGAGGGCAAGGAAGGTTGTATTATGGCACGATGTATGTTTTGATGGAGAATTCTATATGTAATTGTTGAATGTTTTGTGTTAGATAAGATTCCGAATATTTGTTTTTTGTATTTATGACTTTGTTTAAGATCCCACGGTATAATTACAGCGCCATTCAATATTTTAATTAAAATTGAAAATTGTAATAAATAACTAATGATAGAGAAACATGTTTATGTAGTATTATCTATAAAAATTAGTCGCTGGTACAAGGACTGTGCGTTGTAATGAAAGATGCAAGTGCCAAACTTTGTAAGCGCCTTTGTTATGATAATTATTTTACTGCGTAGGGAGTGAGAGCAATGTGACATCCCAAACATTGTTAATGGATTAAGACGAGAATAAAAAATAAAATTAACACGTAGATAAGATAAGACCGGACCAACTAGCAAATATCTATAAGACCAACTAGGCTTATAACAGAAGACGAAGTGGAGGACCACCGAAAAGATGGAAGGACAACTTACCGTCAACAAACTCAGAAAAATTCTAAGTAATGTCAAATATTATGTGTATTCAATACTCCTATATGGAGCAAAATATGGACTTGACAAATTAACATCCTTAGCAAACTAGTTGCTTTTAAAATGTAGGCCATCTGTCGATTACTAAAAACATCAAGAGCTGCAAAATAAGATGTGGTCCACCCTATAGGAGTGGCACAAGACGTACTGACAATCGTAAAACAGACGAAAACGGCTTATCCATCTTATTTCGTCACAACAAACATAAAATTTTGGAATGCATTATTGAAGGTAATAAGAAGAAGGGGTTATTGATGTAGGCGGCATTCCTGTCGGAAAAATATACATTACGATTATTTGATTAGACTGAATACTACATCATCACTTTCGGACCACACGAGATGGAGTTGAAATGTCAGGATTATAACCACACTTCGCTAATAGAGAAACCCTCATTAATGGAGATGATACTAGCAGAAGAAGCAGAATAGTGACTCGTTTGTCTAGATAGACGACCAAAATTACAATCTCAGAATTTCATAAAGCAGCGACCATCAATTTTCATATCATAGAACAACTTTGAATGTACTGGGTGAAGAAAATACAATATATTTCTACTCTTTGCTTTCTATGATCATAATGATGAACCTAGCAGTTGGTCGATGGCAAAAACATCGCCAGAAAACCGGAAGCGATGGAAAAGCCATCATTCAAGGATAAAGATTGACAGAACGATCACCATCGTCATGGCTGGTATAAGTAAAAAGTCTAACCGGAGAAAGCTATCCATCACATATAAGAAAGAAGCTTTTGGAAAGAAGTAGCAAAGAGGGTCGCACCTTAAAGCCACCATACCGTTTCAAAGGATTGGATTGTCACATGCTATGATTGTTACCAACTTTTGTTCATGCAGAAACCCTCATTAAAGGAGTTGGTACTAGAAGAAGAAGTGTGTGGACTCTCTTGCGCATGTAGTCGACCATAATTATACTCTCAGAAATCCAGAGATCGGAAGGCGTTAATTTCCATTTTATGGAACCACTTTGAATCTACGAGGTGGAAGAAATGCAGTATATTTCTACCCTTTGCTTTGTATTTTGATTCCTAGGATCATAATAATGAACCCAGCAATTCATCGATACTAACACTCTTTTATTAAACTGACACAAATAAGGACTGTCTTACTTTCTGATGAGCAGTCAACATTCGTGGAAGTGGTCTTTACTAAAACCTTTCATCTCAAACTTTCTGTAAGAATATATTGAAATAGGTAACAGAAACAACCATAGACAACGTACACCAGTCAATAGAGATTTTTAGGTGACATAAAATTCAGCTGCTAGCCGCTTAAGCCATCACTTAATAGTATAAATAAATTATTTGAACCGTAAAAACCCCAAAAAATATGGGGTATTTTTTGGTTTTTGCTTATAGTGTAAAAAGTAATGATATGTTCATAATGCTGTCAATAGAAAAATTGTAGAGAATCAGAAAATCTTCAAAATTAATGTTTACAACATTTGATCGCAGTATTTTCATAAGGAAAAGCTAGAAAAACCTATGTAAAGTGAGTGATTTAAAAAAAATCGTAACTTGGTTGTAATAACAGCTGGAACCTTAATCTGCCTCCTAGTGATAGCTTATAACATTGAGATTAATAACGCTGAAGATCGATATTGTACGTTAAGTAGATCTTGCAGAATTGCAACTTAAATAATTTGTAGAAATATTTTACAGGACATATCGTATTAACCACGATAGTTCAATAGCAATATGCAAAATATATTTTGAAATGCACTTTCGTATACTTTGGATTTTTGTCATAGTTCCCTCAAAATGTATTTAAACTGCTTTTCAAGTTTTGCTTAAATGATGGACTCTCTGATGTTTTGACAGTGGAGGATCCAGTAAGTGGAATAACGTTCTTTTAACTAATACCACTATTCTGTATACATGTAATTATTAACTTATTAAATCACTGAAAATATCGACCAATATGGTTATGTTAAATGAAAATTAATACACTGCTGAGAAAAGACATATAATAATACCATTTTCCATAATTTTCATATGGTGCTTCTACTTTGAGAAAATTCTAGATCCGTCCATGTGCCTTGTCAGCTATTGTCAGTGCACCGCTTGCTGGTATCGCATAATCGTACATTTAGTGCAAGGTTTACTATTATTTTAAACTAACTTCTCGACATTATAGCGAAAAAGCAAGATAGACAAAAAATAGAATTTATGAACTTGCAAAATAACTTTAGTATATTCCGTTCGGACTAGTCTCGTTAATAAGGTGGCATGTTCAAAAATTGCTCTCTAAATTATTTAAATTCGAATTGTTCAAAAACTACTTATTCAGTAATATCTATTGTGAGCCTATATACTCAATACCACAAACTATCGTTTTGAGGATGACCAGTTGTTCTGAGTTTAGTCGGTACAAAATGATCCAATCAGAATGTATAAACACTCATTAAGAAAGATATCTTATTATTTACAATTTTCCTGTAGACGGCATTAGATTTCTCCTTTACTTTTCATTATATAATCAAATTAAAAACAAAAGAAATTCGTATTTTTGCGGGTTTTTATTATTTAAATCGTTTACTTTTATCAGTGTGTTGTTAAAATGTTAGCAATAATTATCTATAAACTGTTAATGACGTTTTGGCATAAGTGAATTGCTGTTGAAATATATGGTCCGAAAGTTAGTTGAATATTTTGCTCTACAAACTGGGGTAACGTGTTTGACCAACCTCCGGTATAAAGATTTTCCCCTGTAACTATTCTACATGTGAAAGTTTCACTACACCTTGTTGTGCAGGATATAGGTCTTGATAAACCGTAAAATAATTTATCACACCTGTTTTCTCCATTGGTTTGACTTTTAGGAAATACAGTAGCTTATCACTAAATATATACTAACAAAAAATTTCGCAAGCTAATAACATGTCAGGAATATACAAGGTGAACTCCCATAGAATTATTCCTTTCACCTAAGTATATAAGCTACTCCACAATTTTACTAATGAATGTAATTTACACCGTTAAAATGTGTAAAGTTGTTAATTTGTCTCTAGTTTTTAAACCAACAACTCAAATAATCCTTCGCTATGAATATATTAAGAATTAAAGATAAAACATTTAAAAAAATATATATCCGACTTCCACCTATAACCAAAAACTAAAAATAATTATAACAAAATACAACTCTAGCAGATAAATAACACAATCAATGTCAGGTACCTACCTAGGAAGTAAAAAATGTAAACATTAAAAGGTGCTCATTCTGTACAAATTAATTACCTACCAATCTAGTATATTTTTGAAGTCGGTGCCAAGCAACAATCAAGTTTGATAAACTAGTAGATAAGTACGCAATGAAGGATTTTCGATTTGCTTTGCACCAACTTCAAAAATATACTAGATTGGTAGGTAATTAATTTGTACAGAATGAGCACCTTTTAATGTTTACATTTTTTACTTCCTGGGTAGGTACCTGACAACATTGATTGTGTTATTTATTTGCTAGAGTTGTATTTCGTTATAATTATTTTTAGCTTTTTAGTTATAGGTGGAAGTCGGTTATATATTTTTTAAAAATGTTTTATTTTCAACTTTTTAGTTTATTTGAACTTAGGTAGTTTTCATTCTTTATTTTGTATTTTGTATGTATAACCTTAATAGACAGGACCAGGTAACATCGAAAGCCTCAACATTACACAATGATACTTTCTCATTTAAATTGACAGGTAAATCTTTACGAACAAAATGTACTAGTACACGTTGACTTAATAAGCCCAAAATATATGTATGCCTTATGGACCACGCCATGTAACCTTTCTTCAACTTTTTTGACAACTCTGTTTACCTATAGATAATTCCATTCCACCTTATGAACTAACCATCCTGTATATACGACTGCCCACAGACAAGCATAAATCTGTTAGCTGCCTTCTGTAAACTATAGGACGGAGGAGAATCCATCCCATATTTATGGAGTCAAATCCGTCCTATATTTCAACCTTGTGGGCTACCCTATAAATTATTTTATTTTTAACAATTTATATTATCGCCCTGTGTAACATTAATTCCTCTCCACACTTTATGCAACTTCTTATGAGCTATAAAATTAATAATTTTTTAATCACACTGTATAAGTATAATTCAACTCCAGCATATATTTCAACCATCCTGTATATGATTTGTTTACGTTCACATCATATAACAGTTTTTTAATCACCCTATATAATTTTAATTTCACATTTTTTCCAACATTTTTATACCACCAAACGTCCACTCCACCCTATATTCCAACCATCCTGTATATACGGCTGCCTATCATTCTACCCCGTTCTATATTTCAATAATCATATAAATGCAACTCCTTCTATCACTTTACTTTGTGATTTTGTTTACTATAACTAAACACCCTTTGTATAAACGCACCAAATAGCAGTTTTTAGAGTTTGACATGTGTTGTCACTGAATTTTCTATTAGGCCGAGAGAATGTGACAACCAAAAGCACCGTATTCGCAAAATGGAAAAATTGGTATTTGCATGGTATACAAACAAAACGAGCTTGGTACTCACTGATTTAAGGAGCCGAAAATACTATGCTTTACTACCTATATGCTTGAGATTTACATAGAAATTTTTCAAATTCGCAATTAAAACTTCCAGTACCTAAAATTCCCGCACTACTACGTTGGAATTAAAATATTTACGAGGAAATGTTCCTTATGTCATTTAGATGAAATTTTTGATAAGAATTTTGGAATTTTTGGCAATTTTCTGCAAAACTACAAGTTGCACGTCGCAGAAAAGTATATGAGATCACCTAGGGATCTTCCTTAATAGATTAAACGCTAAAGAACTATAAATATCCATAAAGAGTTTTCGAAAAATCGACCACTATGTTAGGGATAATGGTCGATTTCCATACACGCATGTGTTCATTCACAAATTTCATCACTTTACCAATAGAATTCTTTTCCAAAATTTGAAGTTTCACCAATCCGGATATATACTCGATTAAACAAGACCATATTCATTCAAAACGATTCACCACAGGAGAAGAAATCAGGTAACATACAAAAAAAAAACGGGAGGAATTGATATCCTCCTCCTTTTTGGAAGTCGGTTAAAAAATTTATGAAATTAAGATAGTACATTCTCTTATTATCACTTAATCGTAAATAGGAAAGGGTTAGAATTTAACTCAAGTCCCAAAAGAATTAGCGGCACCCTCACAAGACTCTATAACCGCCCTACGACGAGTCGGTGCCCCACCTTCTTCATATTATATTCATTATTGTGCATAAGTTCTGGGAATGCCAAGTGTTAATTTAATTATGAGCACTAGTCAAGATTGAAATCTTAGACGCTCTGAATTATGGATGAGTTTTGGATAGTTGAAGGTGTGAGTTTGACTCCTATATTATGAACGAGTATTTCGAATACAGGAAGTTTTAATTGAATTAAACCATTTCGAATGTTCTCGTAATGATCAGTTTTCAGAGTGGGTAATATTTATTTGGCTTAGAATTGGGTCACAATGTAATTCTATATTTAACACGCTTTTATTAGCTTCACTTGTATCTATCTGTCAATGTAACTGAAAAAGTCAATGTCAACCGGTTTCTAATTGTCGTATTAAAACGAAACTTTGTAAGTATATGTAGTTTGGATAACAAAACAATATTTTGCTATAGCTAACCTGATAAACAGGGCTCATATAAATGATACCGGGACTTTCACCAAAATGTTGTATTATATATAATAGTTTTACTTTTTAATTAATTTAGTTCGTATTAATAATATTTACATAAGAGCTGGGGCTTCGTATCATAGATTAAGTAATTCGGGAGAAAGTTTGATATTTTTTTTCCATCAACAAGGCATGTCGCGTATATTCTGATTGGTCTTATACTGGTATCTCACGGCGTGCTCGCGCGAGCTTGTGTTATCACGGGCAGTGGGAAGCCAGTTTTAAAAACAAAGATCAGAAGGGAATTTTGATCAAGTCGGTCTCCCGAGAGAGGTAAATAGCATTTTGTATTATATGGGAAGATCAACTGACAAAAATATTTCCAATAAATTAATTAAGAGTATTTAACCTGAAAATAACAACTCCGAATTCGGAAAGGTGATTCATCCTGGTGGATTTTTTGAAAAGATTTTCTGAACATTTGGCAAATCTAAATTTACAACCATCGTTCATGTCTTGTTTTCCAAACCTCATTTCCCAAGGACTCAGAAAAACGGGAGGTATACTCATACAAAATATGAAAAATATTACAAAGCAAACTATTGTGACAAATATTATGAAAAAAATTTAGATGGCATGCCAACTTTATTTTAATAATCCGCAAATTTGGACATAAATAGATTTCTCATTGGTATGGTGGGTATAACGTCATATACGAATTTTAAATTTCATATCAGTTACATAACAATTTTTTCTAGAAAATAATTCTCTATTATTTACAAAAATCCAAAAGGATCAACCGAAAGGTATAAATTGTAACATAAGAATAAGAAAAAATCCAAGCAAGTGTTCAAATTGGCCACCATTTACCAGCTGACAATGAGCAATACGATTGTCAAATTCCTTGCTTAACACTGCAGTAGTGGAGTTTCTTAAAAAAAGAGAGGTTTTTCCCTATATTTCATGTTTTGTTAAAGATCGATGTTTCGTTCGTTTTTGTCCAAAACAATGAATAATCAAGTTGATTTTGCGTTCCTATAATAATAAATGTGGTGCTTGATACACTTGAACTCTAATTCAGATTGTATTAAGAAGTAAAGATTGGTGAGTTTAAATAACATACAAAGTAATTAAATTTTAATTTTGACCGGTTATGGACTTTCACACAATAACAAGTTTGCGAATTATTTACCAATCCCTCATCGACCTATTACAAGATCAGCCATACGTAAGGTAAAATCCAAATTTTGGATTTTGGGTCATGTAAGAGATCAGATATAATAACCAGGTCTTCCCGCAATATAAGAAAAAAAATGGATCGCAATGCAGCAATAAGAAATATTGGTAACTTAAAAACCCACACTAGAAGATGGAAGCACATACACAACGCCCATAGAAGGCCAACGTATGGCAGGGATTGTCGGCACTGCTGTCATAGATCCGTTTTTTATTGAAGGTGTACTAATTGGTGCGACTTATTTGACACTACTATAGCAAAACATATTACCGAAAATTACAGGAGCCTTTTCAAATGCCTTTTCGGCATGCCTGATGATGTTATATGGTTTCAGCGGACGGTACCCAACACATTATTCACAACCTGACCTTTCTCAACCAAATAGGTTGATATGAGAGGGCTGAATGAATGGCCTGATATATCTCCCGACCAAAAGTTTACTACAACCGACCAAATATTACTGAAAATTTGAAGATAAGAAATCAGATTACTCACCCCTCAAGTGTTAACCAAAGTTAAACAAGAATTTGAACATCTCATGGCTCATTATCAGCTAGAAAATGGTGGCCAATTAGAACACATTAGTTCTTATTGTTTTGCTACATTTATAACTTTCACTTGAATTGTTTGGATCAACTGAAGAAAAGAATTTATTTTTAACCGACTTCAAAAAGAAGGTGGTTCCCAATTCATCTGTATCTAGGTTTTTTTATGTTTGTTCAGCGATTATTCGCAAACTGCTCAAGGCATTTCGACCATTAATACTGAATCCCGTTCCGGGGGATCGCAAAGTGGTCCCATATTTCTATTGTATCGTTTCGTAGAAAATGGGGAAAACTTTTTTACAGACTTTCTTATATAGTAACCTTTGGTGGAGTCGCTGGTATGAAAAATGTGGAACAATTTACTGTTCGGAACATGAGGTATAATAAATTAAAAAGAAATTGGATTAGTTCAAATAAATGTTACTTAATATGTATATACAGTGTGTATTCAAAAATCAATTAATTAATAATTTTAAGAGAAAATTTATTCTTCATAAACATATTTGCATGGTCTAAAACGTACGTAGAATTAAATACTGCATCTAATTATGCCTTTGCACTAAACAATTTATAATAAGTATTTCCATTTATATACTGTTTCAAGAAATATATTAATTTTCTTTAAAAGTGAGGTACATTTATTTTTTTTTATAATATCTCAAATTGTAATCATACAAAATTTATTAGAATTGAAAACTGCATCAAATTGTGCTGTATTATTAAAAATTGTAATAACTTGAAAGTTGCACGGAAATAAATTCAAATAAATGTCAACTACAAAATGGATGTTCTCAGTTTGTTTCTATATACAGTGTGTCTTCATGAGTTGAATTCAAATTCAAACGGAAAACGTTCTTATGAATATTATTTAGAAAAAAACTATTCTTATCAAACAGGGGTAATAAGAATTATGAAATTCATCTAATTATGCCACATCACTACAAATTGAATTGTGCACTAGGTTTGATAAAGAATATAAATTTTGTTTAAGTCAAATACCTATTTTTAATAATAACTCAAATTGTTATCAAAATTTATTATTAAAAACTACGTCCTATTATGATATATCAATTAAAATTGTATAACGATTTATTATAACATTCCGCGGAGAGGAGACTATTAAATGAATGTCAGTATAATTAACAGACATAAAGAATGAGGATACTCAGATCGTCTAGAATATAGTGGATCTACCTAACTTAGAATCATATACAAAATTTTCTTAATACATATACATACCTAGAAGTTATTCTATTCAATAGTAAACGAGGTTGAACATGCTAAGAAATGAAGCTTAAATGTAAAACACCTTATTTTAGGCAATATCGAAAAATAAACAGGGTTCTCAAAAATACTTCCCGGTGGCAACCCATAAAACTTTCGGAGTCAGGGCAGTCGATTCCAGGCTTTGTTTCTGGCGACAAGGCGGTGCCCGTTAGTAACTAGGGAAGGAGAGGGCCCCCACCCTCGAGTGTGACTTGTCAAAACTTTACACAAGTAGTTTGCCGGACACACTTTCCTTCGGGATTGAGCGAATGGGAACGAGGTTCACTTGTTAAGACTTTAATACAAGTAGTCGTCAGACCTGCTTTCCTTGTGGCGATGAGACGACCTGGCGGGTAACAGTGGGACCGTCGCTTGAGATGTCGGGTCATCGCCCTGTATGCTACGCGACCTAGTAGTATTCGAGACGAGAGCCCTTTGCCAACCTCTTGCCTGTTACTCCTAAAACTGGGCCATAGCGTCCCGCAAGTAGAGGCGCCTACACCTCGAAAGCCGGATGTTCGCTCGTCCAGAAATGTAAAAGGGGGAAATTACCTTCAAGGGAGTCGAACGTGTTACCCATCGGCGTAGGAACTCTTAAACGAACTGGGGTGTTCGTAAGATTCCAAAATGGGGAGTGCGGGTGGAGAGATGAGCCCCCAGTGGGTGAGGTTACCGGTGGCTCTCCATACCCCTGGGTGGATGGTCGGACCTCGTTGGTCGGTCGTACGAACGCATTCACCCTTGTAGCGTGGGATGGTAGACGACGGCCGTTTGAGGTGTCGGACTGGGGGTCCCTTCCTGGAGGGAATGACCAGTCTAGTATCCGAGGCAAATCCTACCATAGTCAACACCTGCAACCTAAAACCGTGGCTTCCACGGTCGGTAAAGCAGGTGTGCTAGCAGACCGGGAACATCGTCTACAAATTAGAGTAAAAATAAATACATTTAAAAAAATCAAAAACTGACTTAAAAAAAACTAAAATGCATGAATTAATTTTTTGCTGCAGCAATTAAATACTTTTTCTGAAGTCGGTGCCAGTTAGAACATCTAATTTGCAAAGTACAACTTATAAATGCACTTCGCAAAATAGTTTCACTTTAGCTTGGCACCGACTTCAGGAAAAGTATTTAATTGTTTTAGCAAAAAATTATTTATAGTTTTTTAGTTAGTCGGTTTTTGTTTTTTTTTTCAATGTATTTATAGAAAAAACTTATGTAATCAATTTGAAAATTAAACGTCTTGTATGTAGAATTACTAAAGCTTTTAAATCGATAAATCAAATATTGGAATAGCAATTTAAAAAAATTGGGTATGACGTCATAGAGACATTAAATTAAAGTTGACTTGTTCGAGGGTTTATTTCTTCTTTTATCTGGATAGATTTTATTTGTTCTGTTCCATAGTATAAGTGCACACTATATGTTGTTCTTTCAGAAATTCATTTTCATTTAACTTCTGATTATATTTTTTTTCTCTTAATGTTATTATAGAAGAACAACGGGCATTATAACATCCTTTGCATAAATTTCTAATACGTGTCCTTTTTTCCCTGCTCGATGCTCGATGCTTATAAGACGTCACAGCATCGACATCTTACAGATAAATTTTGCATAATTGAATGAATCCCGATGCAAATCGACACATTTCTGCTACCCTAAAGATAATTTCCCTTACCATTCTAACATCTGCCGCCGAGTTTAATGCAGAATTAAAAAATAAACGACAGATCAAGATCAATGTGGATACAGAAAAGGCAAAAGTTAAAGCTTCTGTTCGGTGATGCGGAGTTTTCTACTGCCTCCCATGGCAACCCTCAAGCCCCTTAAAGTCAGTTAATGAAAGAGGATTTTTCACGACAAGCCTGTTAAAAATGAAACGCAGGAAATGTTGTCACTTAGAATATAACCAGCAGGAAAAGGGAGGCGTGAGAGAGGAAGTGAGACGAAGGAAGTCGAGAGGAGGGCAAAATGTCTTCAAAAGCTGACTGGGATTTTTAATCGAGAATGTTCCGTATAACTCACTTATTTGAATACGTCGAGTGTAAACTTTGTTATGTCGAAGCTACCGCGATTTCCACTAGATGTCTAAACATGTTCGGGTAGCTGATACTACTTGTTATCTTTGTTTTAAATACAAGTTGTCGTTTTGGCTGGTATATTTTATTAACAACACACAATATGAGTTTTCCATGGATCTCAGTTAGGGGTCATATGGGGAAATTCTAAGATTTCTCGGTTAAATTGTCAACCATGTTTTATATACATCTATAATTTTTCACGATTTCTATATTTTGAAAATAGCGTAATTGAAGCCAGTGTCCGAGAAGAAACAATAATTTGTCCTGTGTTCGAAGATTTTATTTAATTTCATTTAATTTGTTTTTGGACAAGAATCGTTATAAGTTGCCTTACTCCACCTAAAGGACAACGCACCTTTCTTATGGAAAAATGGACTTCCGTCAAACTATTTGTAATGTTGGTATGTTGTAGAACTTGATGTTAGGCCAAAAAGAGTCCATGGGCTCAAAGAGATTCTATGAATAGTTTTCGAGATACAGAGTGCTAAACATCGAAAATGCCTAATTTTTGATCACAGATTTTTCATGATAGACGTGTTTTATTTTCGGTTATTGGAGAAATCGCCATTTGTACATTATTGGACGTAAATATTTCACAAAACAATTGTGATAATTTTTGGTGGATTACAGGGTATTTAAAATATATGTAACATGTGATTTTGGAAAAAATAATTATTACAACGTTGAAAACATAAGAAGATCTTATTGCACAATTAATATCGCGTTAAAGTAATAATTTCTTGGATGTTCTTCATATAATATATAGTGTGAGGCATTAATATAGCTAGAGAGGGCATATATTATTTTTTCGCCGTATACGAACCATTCGTGTTGCAATTTTAAGACATTAAACAGATATATGATCCGTCTTTTTATACTCAACATAATGATAAACTGATTGCAAAAACTGTCCATATTGAAAAAAGGTAGCTTTAAATTCTCTCAGTCAACTTTGTATGTTATTGCATTTTTACGATAACAGTTTTTAACTGAGCAGAATATTATTAAAATTGTATTACTGGTTTTCGAAATATAGAGTGTTAAAAATCGGAATAGTCACCTTTATCTTTTCAGATTTCTCATAATAGATGTGTTTTATTTCCGTTTATTGCAGAAAACATTGGTTTGCACATTGTTCGACATAAATATTGCACAAAAAAAGTGTTTCCAATATACGTAACATGTTTTTTTTAGATAAACGATGTTTTATTATAACGTTGAATACATAAGAAGATCTAATTGCACAATATAAGGTTAAAGAAATTAAGTCTTGGACGTGTTCATGTTGTGTTCATACATTATACAGTGTAAGTGTTAAATATTGCTAAAGTGGGCATCTATTATTTTTTCTGTTAATGAGTAACCCTGTATAAACCATGCGTCATGGAATAGTTTATCCTATCGTTGACAGTTCAAGGGCGGTTATCGAGTTGTGGTTCTTGCTCCTCCTCCACCGTGTTTGGGTATTGCAAATCCATGTTACCCTAAACTGGAGGCATTTTCACCAAAAGGCGTGTCATTGATCAAACATGAAATTTCCAGAGAATGTTACTTGCTAGTATTTATTTCTAGCTTGATCATTTTTATGATGGAGTTCAGGTGGCTATTAGCTTTTTATGCCACTATGACGCAAACCAGGTTTAGTTGCATAAATGTGAGTACCATTACTCGACAAAACGTGATCAATGATCCTGTTCTATTTACTATTACTTACAGTATAATATTAGATGCGTTCAACAGACAAATCCAAATGACTGTAATGACGATAAAGTTGAACAGGCAGCATTAACGGTTGTCGATGGAACGTTAAGCATAATAGGGGCTTCCAGAGATTATAAAAATCCCTATGCAAGATTTGATGCTACTGACATATATCCTCTGCTGACCAAAACGTTGTGCAAAAGTTGGTCATCTTAAATTTTGAACTAGTCCAACACCTTGTCAACGTGTAACTGGATAGTAAAATGCCAAACGCAGACTAAAAAAAAGCAACGATTTGCAATAAGAATATCACAGAAATCATCACAGGAATTATTTATTCATATGATGGAATCAGATACTTGCCAGTTGTGATGTAGTGGAATCATCTGCACTAAGAATTATTCAAAAAATGAAAGACAAATGGATATACGAATCTTTACGGAAATTTGAATAAATTATTAGCCTATTCGATAGTAAGACCTGATATGAGAGCTTGCATGTGACTTATTGAGTTATAACTATTAATAAAAGCAGTATTTTGGAGAACTCTGTATAATTATCATCAGTGTTATATTAAAATGTCAGCTAACTAACTGGTTTATGCACCAAATTATTATTTTTCTTCAGTGTTTTCGTTATTGCAAATTATTTTTTATTCCTAAAAAATCATTTATTTCCCCCCCAAAACAATAGGTGGTAGTTCTAGGGAAACAAAAAACTATATAGAGTGGGTCAACCACAGAGGCATTACCTAAAGATAGAGTACTTGAAATATGGGTGCCTGTAAATGTGGAATCGTAACTCTGGAAAAGAAAACCGAGTGGAAGTATCTCTGTCTGTCTAGAGCAGCTAGACGTCACTTAACTGAGGCAAACAATCAGCAATCTGAAGTCAGCTTAGACAGAATTAGATACGTCTACTTATTTTTCTGTTTCTCTCACCGTGCGTTACGTTTTTCTCGGGGACTGACGTACTCTATATTATTACCTCTATAGGAACTACCCGTATCTAACATTAGAGCTTATACTTTTGGTGGTAGCCTACAATTCGCAAATATTGTGTCAAGACTAAAAATAAAGGGCAATAGGGAGAGTAAAAGGCTCATTTGATTGCCAGCTGCTCCCAAGGAAATACGTTTAGTACGTAGTTCATGGGCCGCTTCCACCCACCCAGTGAGACAATCTAATGCTCTCCCTATTGCTGTCTCTTTCTAGTCTTGTCACAATATTTGCACATTGAAGGGTACCTACAGAATTATATGCTCTATATATCTAACACCATTATATCCCAAGGATAATTTACAAAGGATTGGTCGATAGATGTAAATTTTTCCGAAATCATACGTCACGAAGTGGCTGCTAATATTTGTACCGTAACCTTTTCTAATTAAGTTGATATCAATATCACATTAAAAAGATCAGACAAAACCAGAAAAACTCTTCAACTGTCAACAGACAAAGCACCACAACAACTCGAGAGCGGACCCAACACACGGTGATACGTCACAAGATGGCTGGTTTTTATCGAAAATTTTTAACATTGATCAAGCAATCTTTTGTAAAATATCCTTGAGTCTCTCACAGTTTTCAAGTAATCTTCGATGTTCTTAAGGATATTCTATTTTGCCTATTCATTGGGGTTTTCTCTTCTCAAATTTTAAGTATTTAAAATCGTATTTGGAGAACAAAATGTAGTAATGCAATTTTGTAAAATTGCCCGTTTTACTGGTTGTCCGTACAGAAATTCTTGCTCACAGTTATTCTGAGAAAAAGAGATGTCTTAAAATGATCAACCAGTATTCCTGTATATAAATAGTGTATTGTATATTGTTTTATGCTTATATGTTTGGAGTTATTTCAACTCCGACTCTGGAGTCGATGTCAATAGTTTTGTTGAGTATTTCGAGGTTTTTTCAAAAAAATTTCGCTGTGATGTGAATTTTGTTATCCCGTATCATTTTCTTACCCGGTGTAAATTCGGATTCTACATATTAGTGTAGATGATTTTGACTGACGTATTAATGGCAAAGTGACAAGTTTTGCGATAGATTTTTTAGTTTATGTAAGTTCCTATAAAGTTAAGATTTCTCTCTTTACCTTACATTTTATGGTAAATAGGCAACATCTGCATGATTTTGCTTCTTGAATATGGTTCAGAATTGTTTATTGGCCTCTAAAGTATAAAAAATATTCGATTAGCATCCTTGACTTTTCAAAGTAACCGAAAATTATGTGTGTAATTTATACCATAAATTAAATGTAAAAAACACGGTGGTTAAATTTTCTCTACCAGCAGCAATCGATGGGAGGTCTAAAATACTCCCTCTAGAATTTGACCATGTTAAAAAGTGCAATAAAAAGTCCTATACGCTAGTAAAGTATCTTTGACAATAGGCATTTACGCCAGCTCGTGTTTCATTTGTGGAACGCTGGTTCTGTCAAGGCCGTAATTTATGTTTGCTGTGTTATAGATTAAAATTTAGTTATCCCATAAAATGGAAAGAAAAACATCAAACCGAAAGTGCGGTGTAGTTGATTTTGAAAATACATCAAGGAAAAATCAAAAATTACAATTCTACCGTTTTCCTGGATTTCTGTAGCAATCGGAGAGGAAGGAAAAAATGGATTACAGCAGTTCGTCATCAAGGGCAATTAAATTAAATTTCCACGTTTTTAGTCATTACTAAATACATAAAATTAATCACAATTGTTGTTCTCTTAACAAAAATAAGATTGAATGACTCTTGTAATTATAAAAATATTTTTCTTTCAAAAATAAATTGAAATTTAAGGTTAACATAATTTTTAATTTTTTCATTAATAATATTTTCTTTTAGGAATAAAGAAAAAAAGCAACATTTTAGTTACAGGAGGGATGAGATGACATGGCAACTAGAAACATATTCAAGGTTCTGCTGTTCTCATTTCGATGGAGCAAAAAAATCAAACAATGTAGATACACAACAAAGTTTACAATTCAACTATCTTTCCTGTAGTATATCAATATTTATATATAAACAACACTTTTTATTCTCAATATTTTTATTTTTTATGAGCTCTTCTTTATTGTTAGTTATTACAAAAGCTATAAATAATATATAATTAATATTCATTTCTTTGTGAATTAACATGTATATTTGCATCTGTTGTTGCTTTATTAACCTTGTTCCAACTTCAAAATTTTTATCTTGATCCATTAAAACTTCATCAAAGTGAAATCTTCCAATAACTTATATATAATGAATAAAGTTAATTTGTTTTATTCTGATATATATGTACTTACTATTGTTAATCTCAATTAGAGCTTCATCGACTCCTGAAGATGCAATTTTTTCTTGTCATAGGTACATACTCGTAATCTTTCAGCCCACAAACCAGCATGAAGATTTTGCTTTTTTATATACATATTGCAGGAAATATAGTTGGATTGTAACTTTTGTTATGTGCATTGTTTACTTTTTCCCAAACAATTTGACCACTACAAATCATTGAATTTGTTTCTGGTTGAGATGGATTGCTCCCACTGCTGCAATTAAAAAATCTCAGTTTTGTTAATAGAACAACAATTATGATTAATTTTATACATACAATAATGACTAACGACGTGGAAATCAAATTTATTTACCCATGATGCCGAACTGCGTAAATTCATTTTTTCTTTATCTCTAATTGATATGGAAATTCATGAAAATGGTATAATTGTAATTTTGGGTTTTTTCTTGGTGCATTTTCACAATCTACTACACCGCACTTTCGGTTTGATGTTTTTCATTCTATTTTATGGGATAACTAAATTTTAGTCTATAACATAGCAAACATAAATTACGGCCTTGATAGAACCAGCGTTCCACAAATAAAACACGAGATGGCGCAAATGTCTGTTTTTAAGGATACTTTATTAGCGTTAACATAGTTAAATATGTTATTGTTAACTATTCTACGATTATACTTTTTTTTCTTCTCAAAAGATTTAAAAGATTTCCATCGTTTATAAATTTCTCAATAATTTGTTAGATTTGACAACCATTTTCCTGGATTGTTTGGGCAAGAATAAAATACTAATTAAAAATTCAACTTTTTAAATTTAATTTACATTGCATGTTATCTGGTTTCAGAGTTTTCCATGGTGATTACTTATTAGTATCCTTGTATACAGTTTATTGACAATTCATGTATATAATAATAGAGTTGGCGACATATTTTTATCTATTACACAGCTGTGTCATATGAATAATGTCCTCATCACGATGTGACATTTTTTTAATAGTGTCCTATTGTGTTTTTATAAACCACGTAAACTTTTACGTTGTTATTCGTCATTATCAGTCATTAAACAAGATTATTGTGAATTAGTTTCAAAGTGTGATACAAAATAGCATATTAGAAATATACAAGAGGTTGATAATGTCAAGTTCATTGATACAATAATATGTTATCATAGATTAGTCTAGGCATCTATTTGCACTGTAAAATGATGTTTCGAATCCTAATGTTGTTGTACTATACGATAACTTCTATTGTTATCTAATTTTTTCTAGATTCAAAATGATATATTTTATAGAAAGATAAAGAAATACTGAGTAACACAATTATATGTTTTTGTTCCACGCACCTTTCAGGTGATATGCCTCTTGGCCTAAATATTGGAAGAAGTCTTGAAACACATTGGAACGAAGCCGAATATACATTTCAAATTGTAACTCCAGCTTTTGTTTCTTTAACGTTAGGCGGATACCTCTTTGCATTTAATTTCATGTTCAATTTTTCTATACTTGCGGTTTTATTACTTCACCAATAGTGTAACTATTGACACTTTTAGACTTGTTGGATTCTATCGATTTCAGAACATTTCATATTTCCCAAATATGTTGAATATATTGATCATAGTTTACTTATCCTACTTTTATAACTCATTTGTTACTATCAGTTTTCGTGTAAACAACTGTCGGATATAATGACAGTTTTTTGGTGACTAAAATATCTTAATGTAGTTTTAAAACGTTTTGAAAATTCTGGAGATTGTCGCAATTACAACAATCTTATCAGTTTTGTGACCTTCGTAGTCATGCTGCTTACATAAATTCCTAATTTACAACACTTAAATAATCGGTTACTGACATAAAAAACGTTTTCGTAATCCAGAACGAAATTGAGTGCTCAATAAAATATAACATATCTCAATCAAAAAATCTCTATGGTTTTAATTAATCTAACCGTCGTCTAGTGGTTGAAATTCGTCCCTACTTATTGAAATTGTAAGTTGAACATTATTGATATTATTTTGTCTCTACAAGAAAGAGAGTAGAGGCGAAATTATTTTATTACATTTGTAGAAATAATTCACGAAATTATTTTTTCATTATTTATATTACTGTAGGGTTATTTTTACACAATTAAGTCCTATACTTTATCATAATGTAATAATGTATATGCATCATGTTCGATGTAATTATCGCCGGATTTTCATTGTAACATAAAAGTTTCCATCATTTACACAAAAACGATTTCAAAAATAGAGATGACAAACAGCCCAATGAAAACTCTAATCTTTAATGTCATATCTATTGCCCTCTGATTGATGATTTGTTGCACAACAGCTTCAGACTATTGTGAAAATGACTGAATTATAATTAAAACGAAAGTTAGTACTACTTATCCGAACAGTCAATACTGATCTATAATTTACAACACTAAATATTTTCCTATTGAACAACGCCAAACACTGGACAGTAAAAGATGGTCATCACATGGTCTAAAAGAGCGTTACCCCGTCACTGGCGTGTTTATCATTGAGAACCAACCTAGCATTTATTATAACTAGCTGTCGCCCAGTGGTCGAAATTAGACCAATTTTGTCAATATCTCTGGCAGGTTAAGTAACCTGAAAATCTTATCGTGACATTCGATCCTAGGACTTTAGGGAGAACAGCAATTACACGGAACGGATCCAGATTCGGAACCTCTGTGTGATAGTTTCCTCGAAAATCCTAGATGTCGGCCTTACATCTCGCTTCTACAAATAAGTAAACAAATTCAAGTTTTTTTCAGATATAATTCATAGGACTTTATTTGTGTTCAATTTCGTAATTCTTAATTTAATATGAAAACAAAGCAACCGCTAATGGGCTACCCTACATATTTATTTTTTCTAACCTCCCTGTATAACTATAATTGCACTCAATTCTCAAACATTTATTAAAATCCTCATTATAATAATTCCATCTCATTATATATTTCCACCACCCTGTATATGCAACTGCTCATGGACCACGCATAATATTTTTATCATTTTTGAACCACCCGATAAACCATTCTGTATATGTATATATTATGATATTTTTAACTATCTTCTGTAACTATAATTCTACTGTGACCTATATTTCAATCATCATATATATGGAACTCTTCGTGGGCTACTGTATAAATCATTTCCTTTTCTAACATTTTTTATCATCATCCTGTATATCTATAATTCCTCTCACCCTAGATTTCATCTTCTCTATATATACAACTGCTTATGGGTTACGAAATGTTGCATTTCCATTTCCTCCACCCTGTATATGCATCTCTGTATAATATTCTTTGCACCACCCTGTATAACTGTAATTCTACTGCACCTTCTATTCCAAGAACCCTGTAAATTCAACCGCTAATGGGCTTCCCTATATAATTATTTTATTAGTTATAATTGCACTCTGTATTTTAAACAACCTATATATGCAACTGCTTATGTGCCACCCACGAAAAAAACGATTTTGAACATATCTGGAATCGCCCTGTATAATTATAATATACAACGATTACTTTACCACTAAACAATAACAACGCTTGCATGCCACTTCCAGTAGTACATGCTCTAAGTATAAACAGCATTGGTCCCTCTATATATAATTACTCAATGTTTTGAGTCTGGCGGCGTCGGCACGCGGCAAATTCAGTTGTTTGGCGTTGACATTATGACGTAAATAATGAATTTTTATTATATTTTATTTAATGAATGAACCACTATTATAAACTAATATTAGCATTCTGCACTGAAGGTCGTCATTAGCTACTAAACAAAACAAAAATGAAGAAAACGGTTGACAGACAGAGGAGAAAATGGTACCTAATCGTTTTGTCTTTGCCTATTTATATATAGATTACGCAGTGGTCTCTGTTGTCATAATAAAGTGTTTTGAATTATAAATTTTTTGAACATCGTTGGTTGCAAACTTTAAAGCCAGTAATGTAAGATTTGAAACTAAAAATATATTTAGTAAAAATATATTTTACTCTAGGTTATATGTACCCAACTTAACCTAATAAATGGGTAAGTGCATTTTTTATATTCTAACAAATCTTTAAAATGGATATTTTTCTTTTCAGTAAAATTAAGTCACCTGGTTTTAAAAGTCGGAACTTTGGAGCAATGGAACCATGTACAATAAATTAACTATAAGATACCCACATTGTCATTTTCATTGTGATTTTTAATATAAAAAAATTCAAATATCTTCAAAGTCAGTATATTTTCATTAATGTGAATTAAAAGGCACTTACCTTCCTAGTAACCCATGATGATTTCTTTTTAATGTTTAAAATATAAAGAAATACGAACCTCATACTGTTAATTAATATTAGTTAAATATACCAGTTTTTGAAAAAAAATTCAGTGAATTGAAATTGACACCTTGAAAATAATTTGAAAACTTTTCTGACTGAATTGAACATTTTCAACCTAATCGCTACAAAAGTAATGAAATGTCAAAATTTCAATCAAATTTCCTGCAGATAGCCATTAATTCAGTGTTGCCAGCTCTATCTATTTATCATGAATTTGTGCATAATTTTTTACTGGTAATCTAAGTTAAATTATATGGAAGTTATCCGTCAAAAACAAAAGACTAAATTAAAAGTTTAAGGTTAAAATTAATAAGACATCTTTAGAAAAAAATTGATCACGTGCAACATATTTCTGATTTTAGTTGACAAACCATATTTATAATGCAATGAAAGTTGCAAATTGCAAACTTTCGAGCGCCCAATAAACTACGATTATTATGTATTATAATTTTTTTCACATTGGAGTCAACCCACCTTCTGATTTTCTCTCCAAGCAATCTGGCAACACTGTTTGACATTGACAGTATAATTATAAATTAATTTTAGCATTCTGCACTGAAGATTGTCCGTAGCTACTAAAGAAAACAAAAATAAAACAAATCGGTTGAGGGACAGAGGAGAAAATGTTACCGAACCGTTTTGACTTTGCCTATATATAAATATATATATATATATATATATATATATATATATATATATATATATATATCATCATCATCATCTTATGCAGCTATATTCAACCAATTTTTCATGGTGTAGCCTCCCTGGAGAATTGAAAGATTACAGAGGAACTTGAAGAGCTGTGGAAATGGAGAACTTAAGGTCTTGAGAACACAGGAAGAAGAAGAAGAGCTTAAGATCTGTGAGAACGACTGAAGGACTGTATTGAAGATAGGTGAGCAAATGGTCGGTTTTACTAACTGAAATGAAGAAGAAGAAGTGTTGGATTGAAGAATTGAAGAACTGGCTCGAAGGATTGAGAAGATGAACATAATTTTGGCAGTTTTCATCGGGAACTCAAGGCTAGAGGTTGAGGAATTGGCCTTTGTATAACTAGACTCGTAACGGAATGTATTAATGAAGCGAAAGTTGAAGAGCTAATCGGAGACACTTAAGGTCTTGAGGGAACAGATAAAGAGCTTAAGGTCTTTTTGTAAGAAGAATTGTCTCGAAGGATTGAGAAGACGAAGAATATTCTTAGAATTTTACAGGGAATATGAGGCATACCTTACCACGCTGCCTCAGTGCGGGTTGGTAAGGGGCAAATGTCTATTTCCCTGATTTTTGCCATTTACCTCAGAGACGACTGTACCCCCCGGAATTTTGTCACAATTTTTTTATTAATGAAAAAAACCTTGACTTGGCTGGGATTAGATCCCGGGTCCGGTCCGCTATATCAAGCTCCAATTTAGTACAATTGTGTGAGCTGACGGACTTTCCCACTAGGCCACCGGGGGCATATATATATATATATATATATATATATATATATATATATATATATATCACATAATATGATCTGCATCCGACGAATGGTACACATACGAATCTATTATCTGTCTATTACACGATATTGGCATTAGAATCGTGTCTATAGTATTCAAACGTCGCTAATCGCTAGAGAACAACCTCTTACTACTAGTCAAATGCTCTCTTTTCTAACAAAATTCATTAGTACAGCCAGCATACATCCTAAATATTCGGTATAATTTCAATACTTCTCTGATCGCTTGCGAAACGTGTGTATAAACCGATTAACAGAATATAATCTTATCTGCTTATCTCACTCAAAACCATAAGCAAAATAATTTAAATAAAACATTAAATATATATATATATATATATATATATATATATATATATATATATATATATACGACTTCCACCTATAACTAAAAAGTTAAAAATAATTATAACAAAATACAACTGTAGCAAATAAATAACACATTCAATGTTGTTAGGTACCTACCCTGGAAGTAAAAAATGTAAACATTTAAAGGTGTACATTCTGTACAAATTAATTACCTACCAATCTAATATATTTTTGAAGTCGGTGCCAAGCAAATCTAAAATCCTTCATTGCGTACTTATCTACACTTCATCAAACTTGATTGTTGCTTGGCACCGACTTCAAAAATATATTAGATTGGTAGGTAATTAATTTGTATAGAATGAACACCTTTTAATGTTTACATTTTTTACTTCCTGGGTAGGTACCTAACAACATTGAATGTGTTATTTATTTGCTAGAGTTGTATTTTGTTATAATTATTTTTAGCTTTTTAGTTATAGGTGGAAGTCGGTTATATATTTTTTAAAAATGTTTTATTTTCAACTTTTTAGTTTTTCTGAACTCAGGTAGTTTTCTTTATTTTTTATTTTGTATGTATAACCTTAATAGATAGAACCAGGTGACATCGAAATGTTTACCAACAAAATGTACTAGTACGCGTGGACCAAATAAGCCCAAAATATATTTATGCCTTATGGACCAAGCCATGTAACCTTTTTTCAACTTTTTTTGACAACTCTGTACACCTATAGATCATTCCACTTCGCCCTATGTACCAACTATCTTATACATACGACTACCCACGGACAAGCATAAATGTGTTAGCTGCCTTCTGTAAACTATAGGACGAAGTAGAATCCATCCCATATTTATGGAGTCAAATTCGTCATATATTTCAACCATAGTATATATCTCCTTGTGGGCTACCCAATAAATTATTTCATTTTTAACATTTTATATTATCGCCCGGTGTAACATTAATTCCTCTCCACATTTTATGCAACTTCTTATGGGCTAAAACATAAATATTTTTTTAATCACACTGTATAAATATAGTTTAACTCCAGCATGTATTTCCACATTATATAACAGTTTTTTAATTACCCTATACAGTTTTAACTCCACATTTTTTTCAACATATTTATACCACCAAACGTCCACTCCACCATAGAGTCGAACCATTCTCCGTCCTATATTTCAGTCATCATATAAATGCAACTCCTATCACTTTACTTTGTGATTTTGTTTGCTATAACTAAACACCCTGTGTATAAACGCACCAATAGCATGTTAGACTTTGACATGTGTTGTCACTGAATTTTCTATTAGGCTGGCAGAATGTGACAACCAAAAGCACCGTCTTCGCAAAATGGAAAAATTTGCATTTAAATAGGTATTTGTCTGGTATACAAACAAAACGAGCTTGATACCATTGATTTAAGGAACCGAAAATATTTTGCTTTACTACCTATATGCTTGAGATGTACAAAGAAAATTTTCAAATTCGCAATTAAAACTTCTAGTGCCTAAAATTCCCGCACTATTACGTTGGAATTAAAATATTTATGAGGAAATGTCCCTTATGTCATTTCTATGAAATTTTTCATAAGAATTTTGTAATTTTCGGCGATTTTCTGCAAAACTGCAAGTTGCACGTCGCAGAAAAGTATATGAGATCACCTAGGGATCTTCCTTAACAGATTACACGTTAACAAACTATACACATCCATAAGGAGTTTTCGAAAAATCGACCAATATGTTAAGGATATTGGTCGATTTCCATGCACGCATGTGTTCATTCACAAATTTCAGGGCTTTACCAATAGAATTCTTTTCCAAGATTTGTATTTTCACCAATCCGGATATATACTCTATTAAACAAGAGCATATACATTCAAAACAGTTCACCACAGGAGAAGAAATCAGGTAACATACATACAAAAAAAACGCGACGAATTGATAACCTCCTTCTTTTTGGAAGTCGGTTAAAAATGGTACAAAAGAGAGATAATTGAAAACATTTATTTTAAAAAATGCAAGTTTCTTTCAACAAACACCTAGTGGGCCTAAGAGCTTCTCTCTCTCTCTCTTTCTTTCTTTCTCACATTTTGCGAGGTTTTCTGATTCAAAGCATTAGTACTTAGTCCAATTCTGACGAGTTATTCCATTTGTGGGTGAATGTTCGACTCTTCACTGCTTCTGTAGGCTTTAGTTCTTTGTTGCCATCAGGTATCTGCCATTCTAGGTACTTTGAATTCGTTACTGAATGTTTCATTGCATCTGGCAGTTATGCCATGGATGTTATTTCAAATATAAATTCTTGACTTTGCTAATTCTGACAGTTATTGTCAGTTCCTTCGCCATTACCTGATACTGAAATTACACATAAATAATTTGGTCAAGTGCGAGTTGGACTCGCATACTTAGGGTTTCGTACCACCTTCAAGATTCGAATATTCCAGTTTCAGACAAGCAGGGAATGAGTGCATTTTCTTATACTTACCCTTATATATTTTAAAGGAAGCGTTTTAAATTTATAAAAAATATACACTGTGATTTTCCAAAAATAGACTTTTTATTTTATCTGCTTTAGGATTCGCTTGATTTTTATCACAATACATATGTATTAAATTTTCTAATTTGGCTTCCAAAAAGTAACATTAGAGTTTTATTTTACTAATAAACTTTCAGAAATGCCTTTTATGATCTACTGTCTGAGTTTTGAGGCTCTGTAGATTGGAAGAAAAACGGCAAAATAGGTCAAAGTTTAATATATAAATTATTAAATCTGTTATTCAAATTATTTAAAAATATAAATAAAATATATTTTCCAAATTTTAAATAGTGTAGTTTCTAAAGTAAGAATTAAGTCGATGTTTAATATTTTTAATATCTTTTATACAAATGAATTAAAAATATGTTATATTTGTAATTCACATAATGAGCCTTTATCTGATATATTACATGATGCGTTTGAAAATTGAATCTTTATTTTCCATTTAATTGTATAATTTGTCCCTAAAATTACTATGGGGATTTTCTAGTAATTTATTTTCCTTTTAATTCTATTATTTGGAGGCCAAATAATAGAATTAGGGATTTTTTTTCATATTTTTCCTATAAACAAAAAAAATGAGGTCTTAGAGTTTGGAGAATAACGGGGAGAATGGGTAATTCTTTTAAAATGTTTTTTTAATATATTTTAAAATATACATTTTAAAAAAATTAAAAAAATATATTTGTACCTATTCGTCATAATGAGCCCTGGGATTTGATATATTACATGACCCGTTAGAAACAATTATAATTTTTTATTTTCCATTTCATTCTATAATTTGCCCCCCAAAATGAATATTAGGGGTTTCTTCTTATTTTTCCAGTAAAGTTCAGGTGAGGGGCTATACTTCCAGTTTTTCAAAATTTTTCAGCATATGGTTTCGGAGATAGGGGGGGATGGGTAAAATTTTTTATATTTTTGTTAATATCTTTTAATTTATTTATTTTATAAATATGGAAAAAATATATTTGTTTTCTTCATCATGAGCCCTTTTATTTGATAAATAACATGCTGGGTTAAAACAATTTTAATTTTATATTTTCCATTTAATTCTATAATTTGCCCCCCCAAAAAAATATTAGGGGTTTCTCCTTATTTTTCCAGTAAAGTTGAGGTGAGGGGCTATACCTCCATTGTTTTTTCAAAAGTTTCCAGCTTATGGTTTCGGAGATAGGGGGGATGGGTAAATTTTTTTATATTTTTGTTAATATCTTTTAATTTATTTATTTTAAAATTTTGAAAAAAATATATTTGTTTTCGTCGTAATGAGCCCTCTAATTTGATATATAACATGATGGGTTAGAAACAATTTTAATTTTATATTTTCCGTTTAATTCTGTAATTGGCCCCCCAAAATTAAAAGTAGAGGTTTCTCCTTATTTTTCCAGTAAATTTCAGGTCAGAACCTATAAATCCATTTTTTTTAAACTTTACGTTTTATAGTTTCGGAGATAAGGGGGATGGGATGGGTAAATTTTGGTATATTTTCGTTAATATCTTTTTAAATAATTTTTTTTAAATATGAAAAAAATATATTTGTGTTCCTCCAAATGAGACCTTTCATTTGATATATTACATGATGCGTTTGAAAATTTTTTGTGTGTATACATGTACTTGTTAGGGTTCCGTATATACAATATACGGATACCCTTATATATCACTCAGGATTTCTGCCTCTGTCACATCACAGCAATTTTCTCCTAAACTACTGGACAGAAGAGGTTGAAATTTGGTATCAATATATAGTTTGGTGACCTGATCAGCAGTACATATCGTAAATGAAGAAATTTTGATTTTAGGGGTACTTCTGGGGGGAAAAACTAAAAAAATCGACCGTTCCCCCCCTGATCTCCGAAACTACTCACTCTAAAATTTTGAAAAAAATAGGAAATATAGATCGTTGAGCGAACTTTACAGGAAAAATAAGAAGAAACCATTAATATTAATTTTGGGGGGCAAATTATAAAATTAAATGAAAATTTAAAAATAATTTTTTTTTCAAACGCATCATGTAATATGTCAAATGAAAGGTCCCATTCTCAGGAACACAGATATATTTTTTTCATATTTAAGAAAATAATTAAAAAGATATTAACGAAAATATACCAAAATTTACCAATCCCCCCCCTTAACACCGAAACTATAAAATGTAAAGTTTTGAAAAAAATTAGAAGTTTAGGGTCTGACCTGAAGTTTACTGGAAAAATAAAGAGAAACCTCTACTTTTAATTTTGGGGGGCAAATTACAGAATTAAATGGAAAATATAAAATTAAAATGGTTTCTAACCCATCATGTTATATATCAGATGAAAGGGCTCATTACGACGAAAACAAACATATTTGTTTCATATTTTTAAAATAAATAAATTAAAAGATATTAACAAAAATATAAAAAAATTACCCATCCCCCCCTTATCACCAAAACCATAATCTGGAAAATTTTGAAAAAAAATGAAGCTATAGCCCCTCACCTGAACTTTACTGGAAAATTAAGGAGAAACCCCTAATATTTATTTTGGGGGACAAATTATAGAATTAAATAGAAAATATAAAATTAAAATTGTTTCTAACCCATCCTGTTATATATCAAATGAAACGGCTCATTATGACGAAAACAAATATATTTTTTTCATATTTTTAAAATAAATTAATTAAAAGATATTAACAAATATATAAAAAGTTTTACCCATTCCCCCCTCCCCTATCTCCGAAACCATAAGCTGAAAAATTTTGAAAAAATGGAAGTAAAGCCCGTCTCCTGAACTTTAATGGAAAAATAAGGAGAAACCCCTAATATTCATTTTGGGGGGCAAATTATAGAATTAAATGGAAAATAAAAAATTATAATTGTTTCTAACGGGTCGTGTAATATATCAAATCACAGGGCTCATTATGACAAATACAAATATGTTTTTTTTTAAATGAATATTTTAAAATATATTAAAAAAAATATTTTAAAAAAATTACCCATTCCCCCCGTTATTCCCCAAACTATAAGACCTAAATTTTTTGTTTATAGGAAAAATATAAAAAATTCTCTAATTCTATTATTTGGCCCCCAAATAATAGAAATAAACTGAAAATCAGTTATTAGAAAACCCCCATAGTAATTTTAGGGACAAATTATACAATTAAGTGGAAAACAAAGATTCAATTTTCAAACGCATCATGTAATATATCAGATAAAAGGTTCATTATGTGAATCATAAATATATCATATTTTTAAATCAATTGTTTAAAAGATATTAGCAAACATATTAAACATCGACTTAATTCCCACTTTAGAAACTACACTATTTAAATTTTGAAAAATATATTTTATTTGTATTTTTTAATAATTTAAATAACATATTTAATAATTTATAATTTGAAACTTGACCTATTTTGCCCTTACTCTTCCAATCTACAGAGCCCCAAAACTGAGACAGTATATTATAAAAGACTTCTCTGAAAGTTTTTTAGTAAAATAAAACTCTAATGATAATTTTTGGGGGCCAAATTAGAAAATTTAATACGTATGTATTCTGATAAATATCAACCGAATCCTGAAGCAGATAAAATAAAACGTCCATGTGTGGAAAATCAAAGTGTATATTTTTTATAAATTCAAAAAGGCTTCCTTTAAAAGATATTAGGGTAAATATAAGAAAATGCACTCATTCCCTGCTTTTCTGAAACTGGAATATTAGAATCTTGAAGGTGGTACGGAACCCTAAGTATGCGAGTCCAACTCGCACTTGACCAAATTATTTTTAATATTGTATGCATAACTTTAATCTTTTATAGTATTGAATTTTTAGGGTTTTTACGAGTTAAAGATTAAATTTGCTTATCTGCAAAGTCCACACTATGAAAACAGTGGCGTAAGCAGAATTCGCCTTTGAAAAAATTATATTGGCCTTCAGTAACCTTGAATTGGATTCAGGTCATTTTGAGGTTGCACTTAGAACTCTGCAACTTTTGTCTGAGGCTTTCCTTATCTTAAAAAATACATCAAATTTTAAGAAATGGACGAACATGAAACTTTGAAGCTCAATATCTCAGCTGGTATGGAATGTTGGAGGTTAGTACCTGAGTAATTTTGTTCAGAATGTTGAAAACTATCTACCTGCAAAATCTGCTTCAATTTGACCTGAAACCACTTTTACAGAAGCGAATTTGGAAAATTGTAATGGAAATTATGACTCTCAATATCTCAGTGGGTACTGAGTTTCGGGGGTTAGTGACCTTTTGCGCAGTTTCTACCTGCAAAATTTTGAGAATTTGAATAAAACCACATTGATGAAAGCGGACTTACTGTTACATTAAAATGTTTATTCTTGTAGAAGAAAATTGTGAAATGTTATTATTATTTTTGGTTTCCATCATTCAAACAAGGCAAAATATTTGTCAATATAAAGGCACTTTACATGATAAGTTTATTTTTAAATCGATCATTTGTTGATTTTAGTTACATGTTGTGTTCATAATATGTAAGTCCCCTTTTAGATTACACATTTACATCTGATGTTAATTATTTGATTTGCAAATAATTAATTCATGAAAGTCCTAAACTGTATTGTGTGAACAACCTTCAACTTGGTATCAGTTATATGACCTTCATAAACTTATGATTTGGCTGTGGATTCCCCGTCGCTAAACTCAATTCACATTATAATTTAAAATCATTGTAAACAAAGAGTTATCAGAATGAGGACGTTAGTTTTCGCTGTCGTAGTACTGTTCATGGATTTTAGTAAAAATGACGTTTTGGGTAAGTTTCCTTTATATTGAAAAATATGGATACCTACATGTTGACATAATTTTGTAGATTTTTATTAATTGCATTGGAATTTATTTTGTTGTATAATAAATTGTTATGGAAATTTCAAATTATATTTATACCAATATTGCCCTTTTAAAGTGCTCAAGTGTCGTAGGGGTTAATTTTTTTTATATGTAAAGATTTTGACTTGTGTTTTCGAACTTTTTTCAGAATCTTAGTTTTGTCCACAAAAAAATATAACATTGTCAATATTTTCTGAAATTGAGAGGATGAATTTTTGTATCAAAAATGAAACATTTTAAATTACTTTTTGCACGTATTTGATACCAGCACTTTTGGAAAAGATATAGTGGGAGATCATCCAAAAACTTCATACATTTCTGAAATAACCTAACAAGGTCAAATTATCAGGGTTTACAATAAAAGCACTTCAATGTTCACCAAAAGGGAAAAACCTGAGTACCGAATTTTTAATAAAATACAATTTGTTTAAGGAAACTGGTATTTACACTGTCCCAGAAATGGCTATTAAGAATTCTAAATAAACCTTTATTATTATAAAAGTGAGATGAATTAATTCAAATTTAGGTTAGGAGTTCGAACAACGATAATCAGTTTCAATCAATACTTTCGTCTTTGCCAAATGTAACAAATGTTACTGTATATTGTAAGTTTTTTCCGCATTTATGAAAAACGGTTTATGTGATGCCATTAAAAATTGTAAATGGGACCACCTCAGGATCCTCCTTAACCCTATCCAGTTTAAACTATTCACACCAGTTGGACCTGGACCTGGTTTGAAACATATTCGCATTTTGGGTCTCCCTGTCACTTTTTGCCCTCTGTTTGTAAACATGTCCAAAACTAAAACTAAAGTCCTCCAGCATCAGTGGCCTATTCAATAAATTGTTAGTAAATAATTTGTGCCCACATTTTCCAACGCCTAGGATTATTTATAACTTTTTTTAGTCAGATTATTTTTTAACCGACTTCCAAAAAGGAGGAGGTTATCAATTCGTGTGCAACTTATTTTTATGTATGACGAACGATTATTAGAAAACGGCTTGGGCAATTTTGATGATTTAAACTGCATTATATTAAGGATCATTAAAGAAAGGTCTCATATAATTGTTTATAACACGAGATTTACGATTTTCCAGAAAATCAGAAAAAAAAGTAAATAAAGGACTAGATTTCAGTGAATTTCAATGAATCTTTACTGTTTTCTCAAAACCCGCTTAAGAGATTTTAATATTATAAATTTTATTCTACAAAGATATGTTCCAGCTTGATTCCGTATATTTTTCTATAACGTAAAACTTATGATTTTTCTGAAAATCGGAAAAAAAACTATAAACATCATGGTAAATGTCAAATTTTCATCATAAATATCTAGTTTAAACGTCAAGATATGACATGAAAGTATATCGTACATGGTGTTTGTAATGTTTTTCATTTTGATTCGTTTGAAGTACGTTTCTTTTAGAGACGAAGTTAAGTTAGGGGCTTATAGTCGCGTGAACTGGCAGAAAATATTCCGTTAGCTTATCGAAAAGAAAATTTGTTATATCGGCGAACTCTTCTATATGGTATACGATTGTAGGTGTGTGCGTGCGTGCATGTGATACTAGGTGGTACATAAACAGTTGTATACATAGGATGGTTGAAAGTTGGAATTGAATTCGTTATACAGGGTGGTTCTAAAAATATTGTATTGGATGGTACATAAGTAGTTGCGTATAAAAGGTGGTTGAAATAAGAGTGGAGCAAAACTATAGTTATACAGAATAGATCCGTTATAGGACGGAGTATAATTACAGTTAAACAGAAGGCTTCAAAAAATGTTAGAAACAGTTGAATATACAGGATGGTTGAAATATAAGGTGAAGTAGTATTACAGTTATACAGAGCGGTTAGAATAGTTATATAGTTTGGAACATAAGTAGTTCCTTATACAAGGTATTTGAAGTAAGGGTGGGGTAAAATTATTGTTATTCAGGGTGTATCAAAAATTTGTTCCTCGTGATACTTCTCGTATTTGATATATTTCATAGAGATGCGTTTAATTGAAGTATAAAGGATGCGAATTTCTGTAGCTTTCTTGCTACGCATCTGCATAAGCAGCATTTCAAAGTCGATGGCGCTCATGCAAATGTATTTCTTTTGAGTTATGTTAGGATATTTGAATTATAGGACTTAGGACGGGGTATATACATGGGTTCAAAAAATCTTAGAAGCAGTTGCATATACCGGGTGGTTGAAATAAATGGTAGAGTAAAATTATGGTCATAAAATGTGGTTTAAAAAGGTGCATTTTGTTATTTAGGGTAGACCATGTGTAGTTGCATAAATGGAATACTATACATATGGGGAGAAGTAAAATCATTGGTATACAGGAATAATTTAAACGATAGAAAAATAGAAAGAGTCAATAGTATGGAGAGGATTATTGTGAAGAGGATTTGTACCTATACAGGGTGGTTTTAGCGATATCAGGACCGTTGTAATATTGTGTTGAGTTGAATTATAGTTGTACAGGGTGATTCAGAAAATGATAGGCCATTAAGCTATTTAGGGGTGACCAATACACAGAAGCATATGCAGTGTGAATGCAATATAGGGTAAATTATTGTTAAGTATATAGAAAGTGGTCCAAATAAATAAGTTAAAAAATATTTGGAAAATATAGACAAAGAATTCAAATAGAGGGGGCGAAAGAGAGAGGGAGAATGAGAAAAAGTGAGAGAAAGATAAGAATAAGCTAAAATTTTCAATTGAATTGTATCCTAAATCAGATAAAGAAGAAGATATGTCTGAAAATAGTGATTGATTGCACACGGCTTCTAAATGGTTTTTATTTTAATTCAGCAGACAGTTCTTTTTTAAATATAAATTACTATTTTTGTTTATTTATTCCGCTTTTAATCCTCGACGCAAAAATAAATTGGGCTGTGTGTCTGTAGATCTGTGTGTCGCCTGTAGCATCGTAGCCCCTGAACAAATGAACCGTTTTTAAGGCGGTTTTTTGTCTTTGAAAGCTGATGTGACCGAGATGGTTCTTAGCTAAGAAGATTTGTTCAGGCGATTGAAGAATATCACCTCAGATCCTACTTGACAAAACGATCTTATGAACAAATTTTTTGAATTGTTCTTAAACTACTTAACCGATTTTGATGAAATTTTTTGTTTGTGTTTGAGTGGGAGTCTGGATGATCAAATTCACAGGTGGACCGGATAGGTCACGCAGAAACCGGGTTATAGAAAAAAATGTGAACTGCTAAATAGCTAGACCGATTTTGAAGAATTTTTTTGTATGTGTTTGAGTTGGTCTGTGGATGGTTTTAGATCCACCATTGGTAGGTGAGCTACGATCGGATACTATAGAGTTTTGAACATATAAACGCCTGATACAACTGTGGTGAAATTTTTTGAACATGTTTAAGTGGGTGCTTAATAGAAGTGACACCTGCTCCAGTGGAGCTGGTACGCAAATATGAATGTTAGGCTCAAGTATGAAATTCCAAACAAATGAGTTTTTGGTATATTTTAGACGTTTTCTGTGTCGGGAGATTATTTATATTTTTAATTTGATCTTGGATTATTTTGATATATAGGAAAATTTTATTAAATAAGTGAGTCTTCGACAATTATATCTAGTTTGTTATTGGGTTAGCATTCTTGGGTAGGCAGGGTTGGGTAGGAAAGGATTGCTCATAGATAACACGATAACTTAATGTGTTTAAATGAAAACGCTGAAATTTTTAAATGATAACTCTTTGCACCAAAAAGATCGGGATAACCGACTCCAGCAAAATGTAAACTGGAGGAATATTCTTTTAAAATAGTGGTTGGGCAGTTGCCTACCCTTGCCCACCGCGAATTTCACCTTTGTTCATATCAGTTAACAATTTGTTAAAGGTAACATCAATTAAATCTTCTGTTCATTCGACATATTCTGTACCAGCGTCACGTTTTCATGGCCTCCTTGTCGCCTTCTGGTGCTGCAACTGTATGTAAATTTTGACCTACTTTACTATCGTTCTCCATCTAGCTCAAACCTGTGCCTCTAATTCTCAATGTGTTACGCCCATCTTTCTTAGGTCAACTATGATTTCGTCTCTCCATCTTCGTCTTGGTTGGTCCTCTGATGGGGTTTCTTCTGATCTTTTGTAGTATAATATATTTTGTAAGAGTTATAAAAGCAAAAACTGTTTTGCGTTTATAACTCTTACGATGTGTTCTTCTGCGGATAGTTCTGGCCAGTCCTGATTTGGTGTTTTCTCTCAAATACTAGTAATTTATTACTTTCCTGTTCATTAAGCACCCATGCTTCATTTGATGACATATCTATAAGCCATAAGTTATAGAGAAGTAAGTTCTGAAAGAGGATTACCCTGTCTACAATGGCTCCCTAACAGCTTTTTATTGGATTAGGAATACTTAGTTTGTAACTGTTTCCCATAATTTGACGGAATACAAAACTCGTGCATAAAACCAAAACACATACAGTAAATAATCTGTTTTTATTTGTAGCGGAATGTCCAGAAATAATATCGAGAGAAGAATGGAATGCTCTTAATGCAACTGAAGTGAAAACATTGGCAGAAAATCCTCCCCCTTTTGTGGTAGTTCACCATTCAGCTACATCATCATGTGACTCAATAGACGAGTGCACTAAGCTAGTACAAAGTATACAGAGATATCATATGAACGATCAAAAGTATGAAGACATAGGATATAACTTTTTGGTGATTATATTTCTAAAACAAACTACTACTTTATAACAGTTTTTTTTACAAACATACGTTTTTCAGATTGGAGGAAATGGTAATATATTAGAAGGTAGAGGTTGGGGAATACACGGTGCACATGCCCCTGTGATGAATCGTAGAAGCATCGGGATCTGTCTTTTAGGAAATTTCATGAGTAAGCTATATATATGCATTTCATTTTTAATAGTTATCTATTTTCTAGTATCTAGTATTGGGTTTCGTATAAGAGGTTTTGTCCATATAAAACATCCAAGTAATCATCGTAAGAAATTGTATTGCTTGTGTTACGATGACTTTGCCCCTACAATGTAGCCTTTGGAATTACCTAGATGCTTTGATACCAATAAGTTTTTGTTTTTTGTTTCGTATAATTGCAATTAAAGCTAGAGTATCAGCTCAGCTTCCAATGGAGGAGATTTTTACCTTAGAAACTGCGGTCCAGTACTGCGTACAGTGAATACTCAGGACTTTCAACCCCTAAGCGGGGTGAATGTCACTTCTACAAGTTTAAATACAAAGGGGTATCATGTGATACCTCTTTTAAACTTTCACCTTACAATAATTAGAATTACCTTGTACTTAAATTAAATGTTCAAAATGTCTGCCATTGTTGCTAAGATAATGGTAAATTCCTCCCGCACTTTTTGGAGCGTCTCTGGTGTAAGCTGCTTACACTCCTCCACTATTCTACGTCTAAGTTTGATATCGCGAGTTTGAGTTTATACGCTACAGTATTTTGATGTCCCCATAAAAAAAGATAAGGGGCGTTAGGTTGGATGATCTTGCTGGCCATTTTATAGCGCCCCTTCTTCCAATCCATTTATGTGGAAGTCATTAATTCGCAGAATTCTAACATTCTGTCATAATCATCCTCAGCAAGCTATTGTAATTGTATTTTGTAGTGAAATAATTTATTTATGCGTAATGTTTTGTGCACAGACGGAAATATTTGTTAACCTGAAGACTTTTGGTAGCTTCAGTAAAAACTCTACGATTCTTGACAATTTTATTGCACACAGATCCAATTTCTTGTACGAACTAAATCCAACATATACTGAAGTCCTATATTTTTATCGGGATGTCTCTGATTAAAATATTAAAAAGATCACATGATTTAAGCTTTTAGAAGCGATATTCACCCCCGCATAGGGGTTGAAACTGCAGTGTGACCACCTGTAAAATGTGCCCCCTTCCCCGTAAATATAAATAACGTGTTTTTTGTCTTTTTCTAAATTTTAAAATTTATTTTGGGTGTCTAGTTTTGAAATGAAAGCCCTGTATGTATATAATCCACCTGTATGCAACAAAAGTATGGTTTTAGTCGGAATTCTTTCAAGTAACATGTTTTTATGAAAATGTGTAAGTAAGATTATCTTAAGAACCAGGATAAATGTGATATGTTCGATATTTTGAAATTCTTGCTTTGATACAGTTTTTCTTTCGTGACAGCACAGTATGTTCTTGATTGAGGGTTCTTATGCTTAGTACAAGGAAACAATCTCTTGTGACAAAAAGGTGTATTTAAAAATGTAGATCAATATATTTTCATATTCAATAATATACAGTTTATTAAAGAATTTTGAACTTTAACAACAACCACCATGACGAAATCTAAAAAAATAAATTTCAAAATTTTAGATGTGTATGATTATTCCTAAAAGCTCGAAAATTGTAGAGAATAAAAACATAAAAACAGTCAAAAACTTAGATTTCAACCGTAAAAACCATTTTACAACGAATTTCATAAACTAAACTTCATGTAAACTTCAACTCTGCCAGTTAATTTCCAAACTTAGTAAATAAAAAACAATAGATTCGGTTAAAATCAATTTTAAATTCTAAGGTCTATTACTATACTTTTCAAATTATTTTGAACAATAATAAATGTAATTTCAAAAATTTTTGGCCAAACTCATCATTTTGGGTCGGCCTTATTCGAAAGAATTCGGTAGAAAAAATATTAAGGTCTGTAAAGTACTTTTCTACTTTTTTTGATGAGAATGGATTAATTTTTTCCTGGATAATTTTTGCAATATTTTATGTTTTTCATTCGCGTAAAATATCAGAGATAATTCAGTTTTCCTCTCAGTTGTTTTCATCATACTGTCCAGTGCAATGATTAAATCTGTGTTGAAATTTTGTTCTAGCAACTTAGAGACACGATCATTCCATTCATTCAGTTAGCCCAAGGTTTGGTGTTGCTTCTCCATTAATTCTTATTTGATATTTGTATGCCCAATATACCGTGCCGGATTGAGGCTACGTGATACCTTAAGCAATCTACGCCTTTAGCCCCCTATCCACAATTAAACTACTTTTGGTGCTGCTGCTGCTACCCTCAAGCTTTGATGCCCTAAGTAATTGCTTCATTTGCTTATGGGCTAATACGTCATATGTTTTCCCTATCACTAAAAACAATAGATTCCTCTAGTTATAGTTTTATTATAATGCCAATAACAACGAAGTCACCCTAGATCATGAATCATTTGGTTTTTTTAATATATAATTCTTAATTTTAAGTGTGGTGTTATAAAAAAATTCTGGTTATGAACTTTTATGCGTAAATCACAAACGTATATCCTGTGTTCTGTAATCGGATGTTTTCTTAATTTTCAGAAGTTTTACCTCCTGAAGCCCAAATGAATGCATTAAAGGATCTTATTGAATGTGGTGTAAAAAACAACAATATTAAAAGTGATTATAAACTAATTGGTCATCGACAAGTTCGAGCAACATTATGTCCAGGGGATAAGCTATATGAAGTCATTAAGACTTGGGAGCATTACGAGAAAAATCCAAACGTATGATTAAGATGGAAATATGAAATCAAGTGCCAAATTCGAGATTAGGTTACAATATCTTAAAAAAACTAAACACAATTTTTACATGTATTTCCTATTTTATTAATAAATATTAATTGTAGAATTTCTCATTTGTGATTACCAAAATATTTGCCAGTAGCAAAAGCTTGAACTAATTTTACAATACCTTTGTACCTAACTTTGGCACACACGACAATAGGGCAGTAGTCTGCTAATGAAAATCGCTCAAGTGTCAGGTTCCGTCAAAGAAACCCAATGAGAACGGAGTGTGGAGACATGCCAACCACGAACGAAAAAATTATCAATTTGACAAAACTGTAACAGTACTGTGATGCTTTGTGGGACTGTGGTTTAAAACATTATAACAAGAACATAAAAATGGGCGTCCTTTTGGGATCTGTGTTCATTTTTGGACTGAAGAACGAGAAAGTACAAAGAAAAGTGGAGAACCTGGTGTGTCATTTTTTGTGAGAATTGAAAAAAGAGGAACACTTTATTAAGTATGGTGCGGGAATCGAAGTCCTCTAAATATTTTAGACGAAACGGACACCTAAAACAGAAAAACTAATAATAAAATAGAATGACTGGCATTCAAATGACATAAAGTGAATATGGAAACGATAAACTCAATGAAGTATGGTAGAGACAAAGTTACTGAAACTGCTAAACGGAAAAACTAACCCAACATATTGAAAATTAATTAGAGTCAATAAGGCAACTCGTGTGGATTCCAGACAAATGGCAAAGGAGGTTAAAATATTGAAGAAAATACATAAGAAATCAATACGAAAGTGAAATGAATAGAATAATACAGGAAAGCAATTGAATATAATGCCTTAGACTGAATGAAAAGCGAAACTTTACTACATTATAATACAAAAACGTATGGGAGCGAGAGAGATATACGGTTTAAAACAAACGAAAAAACAAAACAAAATTTTAATCAGGCTAAAAAAATATTTAATGTAAATATGAATCTTTGCCAGATAGAACAAACGAATGACTAAGATATGCATTGAGACAAATGAAGAACGTTAGAGCACGAGAAGATGATGAAGTGGTGAGTGAAATGCTAGAGGACACATAAAAAGAAATTTTAACAAAAACGTACGTTGTAAACTATTGACCAATAAAACATTTAATTCAACTGCATAATATTAGATAGGTGGTTTTGAAAGAAACGAGAATACTAATAGAAAAAAATATGGGCTAAACCTAGCAGTTATCAACTTTCAAAAACTTTCCATCGAATAAGGCACTGCATTAAAAACCATAGAATAGATCTGTGATATATAACCTTTCTTGATAATATGTACAACTACATTAAGCTGATTGGTGTAAAATGATGTATAAGACATGAGAAATACTATCTTAGTAGAAACTACACTAGCAAGATAATGAGGGCAACCCAACGGATGAAGCAATGATTATTAACCTCAGATTTGCTGTGATTTTGCCTTAGGTGAAACCCATACCACCGATTCAAGTGTGCTTGGTTTTAATCACTTCATGCTGTATGTGAGACTTTCATTCGCTAAAACACCTGCAAATGCCATCTAGGTAGGCTGGCCCCAAATCAACACTACATTTGTTTTACATAATCTCGTTTCTAGCAATCTCTCCAGTCCCGAATGCTACCTCTTGTATTAAGTATACGTATGTTTCGTGATATCATCTGCCGCGCAGTAGACGCATATTTGGTCCCTTGCCCTGCGATATCTTCGTAAGTATGCTTCTAAAATATTCGTGCCTATTTAGTAACTGAGTTATATTTTAGGTTCTTGTGCCTGTATCTTCCACTCCCTCTGCTACTCACCTACCATTCTCTCCCACTCCTTGAACTTCTTCTTCCTGCCTTTCAACGTACTGCCTTTGTCTTTTATACAACTACAAGACTATAGGCAATTCCCGCAGCAACACATAAAGTGCATCACACTTCTATATAGTCTATTAAAATTGTCCTCATATTATATAATTGACCTTACTACCCCTGCAAGTGTGTCTGCATAAGTCTACCCACTGCCGTCCCGAACATTTTTCTTTTACTTTATTGATTAGCTCTTCTCAGTCAAAACTACCCCCTAATACCCCCCTAATACAGATACTTCATGGGCGTAATGACATCGTTTCCTCATTTAAACTTGATGCTCTACTCCTGACATGGTCCCTTCAGGAAGATTGACATCTTGTTTTCCGTAACCATTCCCAGCCTATTAGCTTCAAATCACTGTCTTATAAACTGTAAGGCTTGATCCAGTTTTTCCTTAAGCTATCCTCTCTTCCTGTTGTCCGTACCACATAGGCGACAATGTTACGCCCTTCTGGTTACCATCACCTAAGAGCTGAGTCCTTCATTATGGAACATAAGCACTGACCCCTGATTGAGTACCACCGTTTTTGTCCTAACCTAGGCCATTCTATGACATAGATAATGTCCTAATATATTTACCAGCACTTAATCACACGCAGCTCTCTTACCTAGGTTACAAGGACATGGATAAGAAACAACAAAAATGGAATATATCACCGAGGCAACTAAGAAGTGAAATAAAACTATGCAGAGCGCGTTACAAAAGTTAAGACTCAAAAGTGCTCACACTGAAATGGAGGCCCTGTTTGGAGAGATGTCATCCAAGTCGATGAATGCATGAACTATATATAGAAGTCCTTTGGACTGATCTAGAAAATCATATATTACGTATTTACTCGATAAATCGTAAAAAAATATCTATTATTATTAATGTATACTGGAGCAACCAAACTCAAATATTCAGGCATATTCATTCTCAAAAACGTTTAAAATTATACAGTCATGGGAAGTTATAAATCCGCCCGAGAAAAGACCCTGTATATTCAAACTAGATGTCATTGTTAGCAAATGGTAACTGATAGTTCGGGAAAATGTACTGGAGCACTCTATAAAATTCGTGGACTTCAAATAGTTTATAAAAAAGATTCCAGGAGATGGTTCAGTTGAGTATCGCATTCCGCTCAATCTTAATTTGACATCAGAAGTCGCACCAGTAGTTCGTAACAATACCATAACTTCTCACTCGAATAATGGCTCACCCTTTATGTTTCAACCAAACACAAATAAAATTAAATTGTAATTAGTTACTTCATTTTTATCTCCACAAGGATTCTGGCTCACTTAAACCCGTACGCTTCATCGAACCCCCGAACGTTTCTAAAATCGAGCCTCTCAATTTGTTCTTAATAACTTCAGCAGGGTTATCAATATTCTCAACCAAAAATGATCACTTCCATACATCATTCTGGCTTGCCTGACTGCCTGGCCTAGCCGAGTCGGTAGGTAGAGGCGCACGCCCCTGCCATCCTGCCAGGGAAAAGGATAACCGACGCTGGAAACGAAAGGATAAACGATGAGAAAAGGAATATGAGGCAACGAGGAGGAGAGCAAAGGGTGGCAGTGGCTCAAGCGACAATAAATCAAGACATGGATTTAATTAAATCTTGCAGTGAAGTTAAGCGGGTGGCCGCTTGCCGCTCTGTGGCTCTCTCGGTGTGCAATAAAGATAGAAAAAGATCTCTCTCGTCTTCTCTCTATAGATATAAAAGTATTTTCGGGCCTCTATTTTTCTTTGGCGATTTACATGTTAATGTCACCAGCGTTGCTTAGAAAGAGTTGATGGTTACATTGCCGAAGGGTTAGATTTTTTATGGCATTAAAATTTTGAATAAGCTGCGTGCACTAAGATGTATATTGTACGCTATAGCAAAAAACTGAAAAAGAGAGAATTTGTGTATATTCACCAGTAACATTTTATAAGGTACAGAGATGGAACAGGCTCCATGTACACAACTCCATTATCATTTAAAAATAAGTATTCGTTTATAAACAAAACTTAAGGTATATAAATACATTAACGGTTCCCAGTTGAACAGCGAAGTTGCGAAGTACAACTTATAAATGTTACTTCCCAAATTATTTTCACCTTAGCTTGGCACTGACTTCAGAAAACGTATTTGTTGCAGTAAAAAATCATTTCATGCTTTTTAGTTAAGTTACTTTTTTGAAATCGGTTTTTATTTTTTTTAAGTATTCATTTTACAATTTTTAGTAATGTAATGGCTTTTTTGGATACAGTTTTCAAACATAATGTTAGTCTGAAGCTGGCAGACAGCATTACTGGTTCCTCGAAATTTCCTTAGACTTCCATCGTCTTCAAATCTACCTAATTAATATTTTCGATATTGCCTAAAATAAGGTATTTTTTATGTTAATTTAAGATTTTCAATCCTCACAATGGTTAAAAAAAAGATAGGTTACTTAGGAGCACTTTGTGGAAACTGCCCGGAATAATAGTTGCCTTGTCTTCTAAACGTTGTTTCTGGCAATAACACCACAATCGATTGTGGTGTTATTGCCCAAAAATGTAATAGTTGGCTTCTTTTAGAAAAAACTCTCTGGCAGGATTAACTGTGAAAAAGTAGTTCTACGCATTTGTCAACCAGTTTTCCTGTATAATATGTTAGGATGTATTTTGTGTTATACTTATCTGTTTGTTGTAACGTTTCGATTCCTTATCAGGAATCGTTGTGGAACAATGTATTTTGAAATGATTTACAACGTTGAGTAACTTTTCCGGTTTTGTTTTTGCCATATTTGATCTTTTTGTATAATTTGTTTTAAAAATCGTTTTTACTTAGTATTTATCGCCAATACATATATTTTTTTGGATAGCCGGAAACATAGGGAATAAACAAAATTGACTGGGATAAGACAAAAATATTACTTAAAAAAGCGCCAAAAAAGAGGAAAATCGGAGAAAGTGTCTGCATGTTATTAAATAATGGAGAAATTGGATATCATGGCAAACGCTCCTGCCAAATGAACAAAAAAAAGATGTCATAATTTTTTATGTTATTATAATATTGCCATTCATTTAATGGTCTCTTTTTCGCGGAATCTTATTATAAATTATTATACAGTTTTATGGTGACAGAGTTTGATAACAGTTTGGCTTATTATTAAAAATAAGGATTCTTCACTTTTAAACAAAAATTATGTACTTTGTCAAACCTAGTATACAAGTCGAAAAAGTGAGATGAATATTTATTATACAAATTTTAGTGAAGTTGCATAATTAGACGCATTTTATAATTCTAACTACTTCTGTTTGATAAGAATTTTAGATATTACCAAAATGTATTTTACTTTTAATCAATATTGCAGTTGAAAAGTGACATGTAATGATTACGGTATACGTTTCTGAGTATGCAAATCTTTTTATGAAGAATAACTGTTTCTCTAAATTATATTCATGAGAACGTTTTCCGTTTGAATCCAACTTATGAATTCACACTGTATACAGAGACCAACTGAGAACCTCCATCTTCAAGTTGAGTAACTAACACTTATTTTTATTTAATTACAATCTATTTTCAATTTATTACAATTTTTACTGATATAGCAAAATTGGATTCAGTTTTAAATTCTAATAAACTTCGTTTGATTACAATTTGAGATATGATAAAAAAATAAAATTACCTCACTTTTAAACAAAATTGGTATTGCAATAAACTCCGTGGGTTCAAATTTAATTAACTTTAAAACCTGATATTCACTTCACTTTCTAGAACTTTATTTACACTTAAAAAATCAAATATTTACAACAGCTGATTCTGAATACAATTTACATTGAAAATAATAACACGACTGTCTAAGCTCTACTAAGTTAGGAATTCTATATTGATTTATATATCCTACATCGAATTTTCAGGTCGTTCTGGATGGGTCGTTCCTATGCCAAAAATTAACAGTTATTAAAAAAATTATATTTCTTTCAACATTGAAGAAACAAAACATCAACATATCAAATTAAATGTTCAAATTGTTGACCATTAAATTAATGTTGACAATACCTAAGACGGTTTTCAAATTCTCGTAACACTTCATTTAGCGTTTGTGGCAGGATTCGTTGTATTTCGGCCCTAATTCCATTCTTTAATTCCTCGATAATTTCCGGCTTATTGAAGTAGACTTTCGATTTCACGTAACCCCAAAGATAAAAATCTAACGGGCTTAGTTAGATCTTGAGACCCAGCTAGACATTCGATATTACCTCTCCTTCCGATCTATTTAACAGTTATTAAAATAATTACATTTTTTTCAACATTGAAGAAAAAAAACATTAACATATCAAATTAAATGTTAAAATTGTTGACCATTAACTTCCCGACAATACCTAAGACGGTTTTCAAATTCTCGTCACTCTTCATTTTAGCGTTTGTGGCAGGATTCGTTGTATTTCGGCTCTAATTCTATTCTTTAATTTCTCGGTATTTTCCGGCTTATTGAAGTAGACTTTCGATTTCACGTAACCCCAAAGATAAAAATCTAACGGGCTTAGTTAGATCTTGAGACCTAGCTTGACATTCGATATTACCGCTCCTTCCGATCTATTTGGGAAAATATTGTCAAGATAATCTCGCACTGCTCGCGAATAGTGCGGGGGCGCTCCATCCTGTTGAAACCATACCGAATCTGCCAGTATATTGGGGTTTTCACCATTCTGGTAAATTTCTGGTAAACAGGGTATTATATCATTTTGTAATAGGTCGAAATACTTTTCCGAGTTAATTGTTCCCTCAATAAAAAAAGACCCACAATTGAAGTACCCACAATTCGGGCCCATACGTTAACATTCTTGGAAAACTGTGTATGACTTTCCAAGATCTAATGTGGGTTTTCTGATGTCCAAGATCGAAAACTTTGCCTGTTTCCTGAATCATTAAAACAAAATGTTGCCTCGTCTGAAAATGCGGGTTGGCATTGCATCTATCCATCATTATTTCGCAAAATTGTACTCTCCGGTTCAAATCATCTTCGGTAAGTTCCTGAATTAAATGAACTGTGTATGGGCGCCATATATTTCTATGCAAATATTTTAGAACAGAAGATTTACTTATTGACTATTCTGCGGCTATTTGTCTACTGGTTTTGTGAGGATTTTCTTGTAAATTGAGTAAAACATTTAATTGTGTATCTTCTGGAAGATGTTTGTTTTTGTAATTGTGTCTTATTGGGTCAATTTCTAGAAACTTTTTTTTTTATTTTACTAACTTCCAATCGTGTAATAGGCCGCTCCGAGTACTTCATTTTAAACAATTTGCAAACTTCAGCTTGTGCTCGAGTTCTGTCACTATCGTCAAAATTTCTATTCGCTGCTAAACGCGCACTACTTTGAAACTTCGCAACTGCATTTGACAATTACTTATTTGAAGTAAAATTACAGTTTCTATAGAAATAAACAAATGTTAAAAACTCCAGCATTAAAAAATAGGAGTTCCATTCATGGTAAAATACCGCCAACAATCATAAAAGCCAGACGTAAATAAATAGGTTCAAACCAACAAACACCTTATTTTTACCGTTGTTTTCTTAACTTTAGAAAGAAATGTAATTTTTTTATTAACTGCTAATTCGGAATAGGTCATTGTACATGAAAAATAAATAAAATAAAAAACAAATGTTTCCATTTGAAAAAATGAATGAATAAATTTATTTCTGGCCCACCCTGTATAAATGAGTTTATCATCACAAAAACCGCAGTCTAAAAAAAACCGACGTGTCCGATCGTTTTTCCAAAAAAAAACACCTGAATTTTAAATAAATTTGTTGAACCCACGCGTTCTCACTGTAAATCAGGTACAACATGATCTAATTTTATGCCACACACCAAAATTTGTAATTGTCCCTGAGCTCATACATTTTTCTGCTCTCGTTTTTTTTGCAGTAATTTTGGAAAGCTAACTTCGTAATAATTGTAAGGATACTGTAGGAATAAGTTTGAGCTTTGTTCACAATTTCACAATGACAATATACGGGTTCAAAAAGATTGGTCTTAATAGTAACAAAAAATGACCCCTAAATGTCTGTTCGCTTTCGAGAAAACTAAAGCAAAACTGATTTTAATTAAATCAAAGGAATGTTTATGAAATATTGCAGGATGCAACCAGTGACGGGTACAAATTCTGACGAAATGCAAAGAAATTTTTGTTTATTTATGTAAAAAAATAAGAGTATGCACAAAAATAATCTGAATTGTAATTAAAATTACGCAATTTAGTATATCGCATACCCAAAGGAAATGAAAATTTAAATTAAATAATGACTAAACCAGTAGGCTAAGTAAAGAAGATTTAAGAAAAGATACAACATTAGTAATTCAGTTATAATTTCAGAGTATGAATGAAAGTGATCAGTAATGTATTGAAATGTTCTAAAAGACCATAGCAATATATTTTTTAGAAAATCTGGAGTTGGTGATGAAATTATGACCCAAAAAACGATTTTCATAACGAAAAATTGGAAAAGATATAAAAGACTACGAAAGCTAAAAAGACCACTTATCTATCAAAGTACATACAAAAAATAATATATATTAATAAGGGAATGGAATGACTGTAGTGACCGAAATCAATTTTCCCTTATTTTTTTAATATCAATCCTCGTACAACCAACTGCCAACACTTCAAGTAATTTCAGAGAAAACTTGTAGCTAGCAGAGTAACATGAGTTTCGAAATATAATAAGGAAGTCCGATATCCGGTCACGTGACCATCTACGGACACTTTTGATTAGCCAAATCGCTGAAATATCACGTATTCATAACGAGAACAGTTTAAGTGCCCAGTCAGCTATATCGGACCTTGTATAACGTTTACCAGTCAAAATACCTTTTAAAATTTTAGGAGAAACTTCCACTGCAACAAAATGTATTTCTACTTTATTGAATAACACTTACATTCTATGAAGTATGAAATTGGTATTTATAAGCTTTTTCTAAGTTCAGATGTTAATCCAATGTCGATGTAAAAAAAATGAAAATTTTCTTCTATTCAATATCTATCATCCAGATTCTTGAAAAATATAAATTTAAATAATATGTTCTAATTGAAATATTGAAATAAATTTTACTCTTGTTGAAAGAACAAAAAAAAAAAACAAATTTTCTAATTTTAAACTAGCTCCATTTTAACTAATTTAATTTTTCTAGTATGTGGAATGAATAAAGTCAAGTTTCCGGTGTTTATTTAAGCTGAATTTTGAATACGCTGCACACAGGTGAAATTTACTCAAAAGCGGGCCAATATTACAATGACTGAGTTTACGCCTGATATTGCTTTAATTAGTATAAAAAGTTAGTTTAAATGTGTATTATGAAAAATAAAGCTTCAATAATCATACTAATCAAACGGTAAAAACTCAAAACACTGAGTAATTATATATGAAGGGAGCGATCGTTAGATATATTCTTAGAGCATGTACTTCTGGAAGTGGCATGCAAGCGTTGTTATTGTGTAGTGGTAAAATAGGCAATGTAGTAGATTAGTATTGATTTTTAGGACGCGTTACAGTAACTTTAATTATTTGATTATTATCTTATTATCACAACCTTCCCGAAGGTGTTGTGTAAAAAAATGTCAGACACGGGACAATAGAGAATGTATTAAATATTTAAGTTCTTCTAGGGTTGTTGGTTCTCTTTTTTCTTTAACATTCCTGAACTTGATTGAAACCGCAAATGACGAAAACTTCCAATTATTATAAAGAATTTTTTGGCAGAAGCGGGTCCAGCCAAAAATTTGAGGGGTCATTCATTTGTCTAAAATATTTCGAATACTGATACCTATTTGATTACATTTTTATTTTCTTTTTATTTCAATATATTTCTAAATATGAGTGAACAATTTTGGTCATTACATCTACTTCTCCGATTTCTCAACTCTGTTTCTTATTACAATTTCATGAAATAGGGTCGAATTTCGACCACTGGGCGACCACTAGTATTTCTTAATTTCTTTATTCTTACTTTCTTGGGCCTCTGCGGATAGAAGGCCTATGGGAACTACTGATTCTGTATTATATGTCCATGAATTAATTTTCTGGGAATGGTAGTCGGCATCTTACACCATGGATACAATTTTAAATAGATGACAGCTGTTTTCAGAGTTTATGTTAAAAATTTTTCATCACGTATTTGTAGTGGCAGTGGTGGCCGTGGAGACCCTAGAGGACCAGGAAGAGGTAGTGGTACAGGACGTAGTCGTAGAAAGGAAGACCAGAAGAAGACATTGCCGTCAACATTATATTGTTGCATCAGAATCCAAACCCTTCATGATATCGGCATATTTGGTATTTGTAAAGAGAATAAATATGAGAACAAAAAACGGACACATATTAAGAAACTAGATACGTCTCAGCATAAAGCTCTGTGAAAAATAGCGGACATACCATGTTACATGAGAAGCAAGCAACTTAAAAAAGACCTAAGAGCATAAAGGGAAAAATAATCAACCGCTATAGAAAAATTAGGATCCATAAGTACCTTCAACTAAGAGAGGCAACACATTAAATATAAAATAAAGAGGCCGAGGGAAGCCTTAATTGAGGACGAAGAGAACATGATATGAAATCAGTTTCGTGAATAAATTTTTTAAGGACATGAAAATCTTAAGGGATTACATATCTTAACTTAGGAAAATATTATTGAAATAGACTAGGGAAAAATGAATGTAACTTTAGGAAACATAATTGCTAATAGGGTGATAGGTCCTTCAAATGATCAACTTTACACCAAATGAGTTTGACATGAAAAAAACTTTATCGAGGTTAAATAGATTAAATTATCGTAATGGCATGCATATTTAATGTTCTAGAAATGCTTTTAATTTAAATGCTTGGTTCTGAAAACTGATACTTTCCTCTAGTTCTTACATTTGAATTTATAAAATTTTCCGACTACCAAATATAAGGGCAACACAAAACTAACTTCCAGTGTAAATCATCTTTTTCCGATACCCAGTCGAAAGTTAACTTTTTAATAACAAGGCGATGTGTTTTCTTTGGAAAACTCTCGTTGCCCTTGCATTGCTTGGCCGCGCGTCTATTTTGCATACGTTATCGTTAAACTACCACAGTGTCTAACCGCCGCTTGCCAGAATTAAAAGTCGACCAACCAAACACACAACAATACCAACAGCCCAACCTTTATAACGTTCAAGTTTAAAACTTGTGTGGTCCAATCGTTTAAACATGGGGTAGTTTTTAATTAAGGCGACAGAATGGGAGCGTCAAGAATTCCTAACATACCAGACCATTTTAATTGTGTTACAATAGAAGTTTCGTCTCTGTCTGGTTCACCGTCAAGATATCGCTGAGAAAAGAGAAGGAAAGAGGAAACATAAAGAAGCGGTAACGAGAAAACCTATAAAATTTAAAGAAATGCAAATATGCTTTTAATTAGTGATATTAAATTATAAATTCGGATTACAGTCTTGGGAGAGATTATGCGAAAAATTCCAAAGAAGAATAAGGAAGAGAAATATATTAAATTGAAAGCCGTTTGACCTCAGTTCAGGGTGTCCAGAAACGGCAGAGAGTGTATATACCAGTAAGCAGAGAATTTTTCATGAAAAAAAATGGATCAAATTGCCTGCACCATGGTAACCATTGGGTGATTAAAATACAAACATTTTAACTGACGTCATGTCAATTTATGAACGGAGTCTGCATCTTTAATTCTACAAAGAATAGTAAAGGGTGGTGACATTACGTAGATGATATTCTTTAGACTACATTAACAGTGAAGAATCCATAATTAAATTTGTTCTTCACTTAGAGAATGAACAGAAACTTCAATTTTTTGGCTTGATTGACCGATTAAACATAATCAAAATCACTCTTTAAAATAAAATTGTCAACACTCTTTTCTCTAAAACCGCTCTAAAAATTTGCATATTATAAATTGTATTCTACAAAGATATGTTTCAGCTTGATTCAGTATATTTTTCTATAACGTCAAAATTACCATTTTTCTGAAAATTGGAAAAATATATGTAAAAAACTATAAACATCATGGTGAATGTCAAATTTTCATAATAAATATCTAGTTTAAATGTCAAGTATATCGTACAGAGTGTTTGTAATGGTTTTCATTTTAATTTGTTTAAAGTAGGTATATCTATATATAACTGAAATTCAATAAAATAGAAATATATATGAAATACTGAACAAAATAAAAAAATAGAAATTTTTAAGCCATTCACATGATCATCGCTAATTGCAGTCCAGTTGGGAAGCTTAGTCTGCTACTAAATTTAGCCCCACAGGAGATTTCGTCTAGTGGATCAATTTGTCCTTTCCTGAATTTTGGTAGATATCGTCAATCAAACTCTCCAGATTCACTAATACCTAAAAATGCAAAAGAGGCCAGCAATAATTGTTCCCTTTTTTCTTTATTTTTTTTCTTTTATCACGTGTGAAATCTCTAGCAACTAACGATGACTTACCCACGCCAACTACGTTGCAGATGCAAAGCAGAAAAAAATTACAAAAAAACTATAATGAACCACGCAGTTAAGCCACAAACTATTTATTGTTGCAAGTAAACGCGGTATATCGATATAAAGATGAATATGAAACCAGATTCACACAAGATTTCTTTCCAAAATTATTAATAGATACGATAAAGTATGAACTATAGCGGATTAAAAAAAACCATATAAAAAAAATCATTCGATAGATCAAACTATAACGATAATATGAATCTGCTTAATTACAATCAAATATACGGTAATAAGGAAAACGATAAATTAAGCAAATTCTAACTGATAATTTTATGGTAAAGATAAAGATTTTTCTAAACTAACTACTGCTTTATCCTTAGAGCTTATACTCTGGAGGTAGCCTGAAATTCACAACTATCATGGCAAGACCAAAAAGAGAGGTCAAAATAGAGAGCAACAGGCTATTTTAATCGACTGGGTGCTGCTACCAAAGAAATATGTCCAGCTTGAAGTTCATTGGCTGCTTCCACCCACCAAATAGGATAAGCACTCTTTAATGCCCTCTCTTTCTAGTCTTGTGCATTTAAGGTTTAAGGAGTATATGCTCTAAAGATTTAACTGTAGAATTTCTATTGCTAATTTGGATGTTATGTTATTACGTTATTGAATAAAGTTTCATTAATAGGAACACCAATGTAATTAAAACTCAAAGTAATTTGTAACAAAATCTTTAGTAATTATCCAAAGAGAGAAAATTTGATTTGGTGCTGGGTTACAAAACATTGTGTGTATTCTTCCTACTTTTTGCTAAGTAAATATTGTATAAAACTTTCGGCCTTAAAATATTAATAAAAATCTGAAATTTTTATATAAGTAAAATAATTCTGTACTAGTATCAGTCAAAATCACGAAACACGTAATGTTTGAAGCCCGTCTGACCGAAAACAGTCCTTAATGAATAATCCTAGAGAAATTAATTATTTATGGAGGCACTCTTGCTCTAAGTATTTCATAAATCCTTACTGTCTATATGAATATCTCATAATAAATATTCAACAGCGTTTCGAGTTGTGTACACCAACCATCTCGAATGCTTCAGCAGCTCTAAAATTATCATCCATCCATCTAGAAGGCTGAGAGGCTGTAAGTTGCATAATAATCCCTGAACACACATCACAGTTGGCCATGCCGCGTCTTAATCTTGAGCGCTTCCATGAATATATAAGCTCTGAAATGCTAGCGCAAGGACTACCAGAACGTGATTGTTCGTGAGGAAAATTAAGTGGAAAATTCATCGTCTGATAATCTTGTTTGGTGTAGAAAAGTCGCATTCAAACTATGCTTTGTAATGAAAACTTTACTTAAAATTTTGACTATTTGATGTCAAATATTCTTGAGTCAATGTGTAATTAATGTCATTTCTAAGAATTTTGTATTAATTAGATTTATACAGAATATTAACCAGCCTAAAGTTGCACATATTGAGTACTTAGTGGTAAAGCAAGGGATTCTTGAAACCATTCGTCAGCTATACCACTCCACGAAGGACGTATGTCGTACAAAAACTGATGTAAATGAAGTTTAAGATACGGGTTAAACTTCATTTATGCCAATGTTATATCACTTACGTCGAAGATCTAGTGGTAGAGCCCTCGAATGGTTTGAAGAATCGGGGCCCTGGTAGGTATATCTAATTATATGTAAAAACAAAATTATATTATCAGCTTAGCTATAGGCTTAAGTGTAAAATGGTTCATTTTGTAGTTTCAGTAGAGAGCGGGAGGTTTCGTTCTAACTAAAAGCTAATATGTAAGAAATATTTAGGGATAGATAGATAACAAGAAACCTATCTTGTCGTATTCAAAATAAAAGTCAATGAGTAAATTTCACAAATAGTATCCTTAATTTTTCAGAAGTGCAGTCAAAAATAATATTTGTTCCAGTGAGGCTTGGGATGACATACAAAAGGTTACAAAGGTTTTTAAGTTTATTATAATCAGATAAATTTTAGAGATCTGTATACATCCAATATACAGAAACCCTTATAAAATCACTCATGATTTCTCCATCTTTCGCATTACAGCATCTCCCCTTTATCACCAAGACTGTAATAACTAAAATTTTGAAAAAATAATTTGGTCAAGTGCGAGTTGGACTCGCATACTTAGAGTTCCGTACCACCTTCAAGATTCGAATATTCCAGTTTCAGACAAGCAGGGAATGAGTGCATTTTCTTATATTTGCCCTAATATCTTTTAAAGGAAGCGTTTTAAATTTATAAAAAATATACACTTTGATTTTCCACACATAGACTTTTTATTTGATCTGCTTTAGTATTCGCTTGATTTTTATCACAATATATATGTATTTAATTTTCTAATTTGGCCCCCAAAAAGTAACATTAGAGTTTTACTTTACTAATAAATTTTCAGAGATGCCTTTTATAATCTACTGTCTGAGTTTTGAGGCTCTGTAGATTGGAAGAAAAAGGGCAAAATAGGTCAAAGTTTAAATTATAAATTATTAAAAAAATATATTTGTATTCGCCCTGTGATTTGATATATTACATGACCCGTTAGAAACAATTATAATTTTTTATTTTCAATTTAATTCTATAAGTTACCCCCCAAAATGAATATTAGGGATTTCTCCTTATTTTTCTAGTAAAGTTCAGGTGAGGGGCTATACTTCCACTTATTCAAAAGTTTTCTGCTTATGGTTTCGGAGATAATAGGGGGAATGGGTAATTTTTTAAATATTTTTCTTAATATCTTTTAATTAATTTATTTTATAAATATGGAAAAAATATATTTCTTTTCTTCATCATGAGCCCTTTTATTTGATATATAACATGCTGGGTTAGAAACAATTTTAATTTTATATTTTCCATTTAATTCTATAATTTGCCCCTCAAAAAAATTAGGGGTTTTTCCTTATTTTTCGAGTAAAGTTCAGGTGAGGAGCTATACCTCCATTGTTTTTTTAAAATTTTCCAGCTTATGGTTTCGGAGATAGGCGGGATGGGTAATTTTTTATATATTTTCGTTAATATCTTTTAATTAATTTATTTTAAAAATATGAAAAAATATATTTATTTTCGTCATAATGAGCCCTTTCATTTGATATATAACATGATGGGTTAGCAACAATTTTAATTTTATATTTTCCATTTAATTCTGTAATTTGCCCCCCAAAATTAAAAGTAGAGGTTTCTCCTTATTTTTCCAGTAAACTTCAGGTCAGAACCTATAAATCTTTTTTTTTTCAAAACTTTACGTTTTATAGTTTTGGAGATAGGGGGGGGATGGGTAAATTTTGGTATATTTTTGTTAATATCTTTTTAAATAATTTTTTTGAAATATGAAAAAAAATATATTTGTGTTCCTCGGAATGAGACCTTTCATTTGACATATTACATGATGCGTTTGCAATTTTTTTTATTTTTAAATTTTTATTTAATTCTATAATTTGCCCCCCAAAATTAATATTAATGGTTTCTCCTTATTTTTCCTGTAAAGTTTGGGCAACGTTCTATATTTTCTATTTTTTTCAAAATTTTGGGCTCAGTATTTTCGGAGATCGAGGGGGGGGGGAACGGTCGATTTTTTTAGTTTTTCTTTTACTATACGTAAGCCTGATTGGATCATAAAACTATACATTTATACCAAATTTCAACCTCTTCCGTCCAGTAGTTTAGGAGAAAATGGCTGTGATGTGACACAGGCAGATATCCGGAGTGATATTATAAGGGTATCCGTATATTGTATATACGGAATCCTAAAAATCATAGATGGGGCCTCATCTGAACTTTACTGGTAACATAAGGAGAAAACCCTAGAATTATTTGGGGGGGGGGGATTATGGAATTAAGTGGAAAATAAAAAATTAAGGCATCATTTACAGTATAAGATTAATTGACAGTAGAACCTATTATTATTAATTGACTTCAAAGAGGTTCTCAATTCGATTGTATTTATTTGAAATTTGTTAGCTCGGATCTCTATCAGTTGGGCAACAATTTGTATAATTCTTTTTTTATTATTTGAAAGACTATACATCCAGATATTAACTATTCGAGATTTTTCAATTGAACGCAAGAACCTTCATCAGTTGCCCTCCCCTCAACTGATTAAATTGTCGAATAATTATTTATGTATATAGTACATATAACTGAATTTAATATTTTATGGCGAAATTGATTTCGACATGCAGGAGTTTCACGGAAATCTAGCTCACAGAGAATCCAAATCGGGAGTCGTACTGTGTGTAACCCTTTTCCTGTGATGAAGGTTCTCGACTAGTAACAATATATTGTCTAGCGTTCAATGGATTGAAACATATCGAAATGATGATATTGCAATTTCGTTGACAGATTTTAGCAAACCTACGAATTTTTTCGTGTGATTTCTATCCTAGGAAACACGGAAATGGCGTTACACACAGTACGACTCCCGATTTGGAGTCTCTGTGAGCTAAATTTTCCTAAAACTCCTGGATATTGGAATTCATTTCGCGATAAAATATTAAATTCATTTTATGTGGTTAGCAACATAAAGAGAGATTTTTCGATGTGCTCACAACGTCACAACCATAGCAAAGAAGAAAATCACTGACGAAATATACTTCCCATGTATTTCATAAGAAGCTTTCGATTTCATCGTTCAGTCCCAAATGACTGCAGGTCTTTTTTGTTAAAAATATTAATCGAGTTATTTTGTACTTTTTTGTGTAGTCTACAATTTAATTGGTAAAGACAAAACGATTCGGTACCATTTTCTTCTCTGTACCTCAACCGTTTTTCTTTATTTTTCTATTGTTTAGTAGCTATTGGCGATCTTTAGTGTAGAATGCCCAAAATTTATTTATAATATTCGTTTGGTATATTACATGATGCGTTTGAATTTTTTTTTGTTTTTAAATTTTTATTTAATTCTATAATTTGCCCCCCAAAATGAACATTAATGGTTTCTCCTTAATTTTCCTGTAAAGTTCGGGTAGCGCTCTATATTTCCTATTTTTTTCAAAATTTTAGGCTCAGTAGTTTTGGAGATCAGGTATATATATTATATATACGGAATCCTAAAAATAAGCTAAAGTATATGAAACACTAACAAATTTTGATCGGTCCCTGAAGTAATTCTACATTATCGAGCTATTGAGATCTCTCCACAAATGAATGATGAAAAAAATTATATGATAATGATCATTATTGAGTACTCGCAACTTTGAAATTTTAATTTCTTTCTAAATATAGTTGCTCAACTAAAATTAGAATTATGTATTGTGAGGCACCTGCTCAATGTATTTTCGATAATATTTTGTTATTTTAATAATATACTTTTAATTTATATTTTTTCTGTTTTAAAGGTTAAAATTTAACTAGGACAAAGCTGATGATATGAATACAAATAATGAGATTTAAGATAACTAGTTAGGTCTGACACCATCGCAGTTATTCTAATGTTCCCGGCCATCGTCATTGTAGCGAACTTTATTTCAATTTGACATTTCATAACATTGTTAGCCGTTAGTTTACAATAAACTTACAAAAATTATCAACAATTAAAGGTATTATTTAACATAAATTAACACTAGGTACATTGAATTTCTTTATATTTTTGATATATTACAAAAATAGTCATCCCTAAAGTTAAATTTAAATTAATAATATTCTTAACATATATTGCAGTTTAAGGTGTACTAACTAATATGTAAGTACTTATGTATTGTAATTATTTATACTGCATCCTCATAGTTACTCATGAGTTGATTTCTTGCATTTCTTCTTAGAAATTGAAATAGTAATTCTAAAATATCTGAATAGCATTTTGGAAAAACTAGTTTCAAAATATTATGTTGAATATTAATTTATCATCTGTATATTGTTAACATTTTTAAATGTTTTGGAAATTTTTATACTGTATACTGTTTTATACTTGTTTAAATATATGTGTAAGCGGAAAATGTATTTTAATTAATTTTAGGTAAGTAATCTGCCAATCGGATACCACTTTCTGTCCTCATATGAGGGCTCCCTTTTACATTTCGGGATTAGAGAACAAAAACAAATATTAATCATCGAAAATCGCTTTATTGTTTTTCAAAATATTCCCCATGAAGTTCTATACACTTTTTCATGCGTTTGAACCAATTTTCGAAGCACTTTTTCCACTCTGATTGAGGTATTTCCAAAACATGCATGCTGAACGCAGCAACCGCTTCTTCAGGTGTCGAAAAACGTTGACCTCTCACTTTGGTTTTTACGTACGGGAATAAAAAGAAGTCATTTGGTGACAAGTCAGGACTATACGGCGGATGACTCATCAAATCGATATTTTGAGTGGTCAAAAATGCAGTTGTTTGAGCCGATGTGTGAGAGCTCGCATTGTCGTGGTGAAGAGTGATCCGTCTTCGGCGGTTGGTTTTCCTCATTTCTTGGAAGACAACTGGCAAACAAATGGTTGTGTACCACTCAGAATTGACTGTTTTGCGTTGTTCTAGTGATACGGTTGCGACATTTCCAGTTTTTCCGAAAAAAAGGCGATCATTTGCTTGGAAGTGCTTCGTGAGCGAACAACTATTGTTGGATTCGGCGCATCTTGAAACACCCATACAGTTGACTGCTGTTTACTTTCGGGGTCATACGCGTAAATCCACGATTCATCACCTGTAACCTGTTTTGAAGCACCGCGATCGTATTTTTTGAGCTTTTCTTTCGACCAATCGAGACGAGCCTTTTTTTGAACGATTGACAAATTGTGTGGGATCCAACGCGAACAATGTTTTTTTGACATTCAAATGTTTATGCAATATTGAATGTATGCTGGTCCCACTAATGTGTAAGGTTGACTCAATCTCACTCATCTTGTAATATCAGTTCGCGCACAGCATCAATGGTTTCCGGAACAACAACTGTTTTTGGACGACCTTCACGAAGTTCGTCTTGGAGTGAACTACGACCTCGATTGAATTCACCATACCATCGATAAACAGTGGTCCTTGATGGAGTTTCATCGCCAAAAATTAAATTAAGTTCATCCATGCACTCTTGCTGACTTAATCCACGTCGAAAGTTGTAAAAAAGAATCGCACGAAAATGTTCACGATTTAATTCTATTTTTTGGCCGAGATGAATCCTTTAAGTTACTGTAAACAACACATAGCGCTCGTATGTCAAAACGTTCTGAGTACGTATAACCTCAAAAATTTCAAACTTTACGATAGAGTTGTCAGTTGTCAGATTGCAACACTAGGGTTGTCCAATCCCGAAATATAAAAGGCAGCCCTCGTATGTTATCTTATAGATATTTTATTTTACATCGCCCCATTGTTGCAAAATCCTGCTTATCAATAGAGGGTGAATGATTTTTACCTAAACTGAACATATTGACATTTTAAAGACCTGCATTTTATTCAAAATCTATATATAAATTCGCAAATGAGTTCGGTATTTTTTTCTATTTGTCAACAGATTTTTTTTTGTTTTTAATTGCGAATTGATGGCTATTAGTGTTGTTAAAAAATCGAACAAACAGTTAAAATTTTCAGTTAATATTAGTTATTGGCACCATCTATTCCAATAGACTGCTAGTTACAGCTATTGTGCCCTAATGATTTCTTTCTAGTGTCTCAAACTGTGCCATACCAAGGTTGTTTAATATGTATGATTTTTATTCGGTTATTTACTAAAAATTTAATTCCACGATGTTGGTAGTTTTGATGTCACTAGCCTTCCGGTTAGATCACTTCAAAATTTGTCTACAATCTGTTGTGCTTTAAAAAATTTTGCATGCACTAATGCTATTTCTTTGAAAGCGTCGTATTAAATTTAGCATGATCCGAGACTTCGGAAAAAAGGAAAACACGAGCATATGAGAAACGCATAAAATAATGCGACAGTGAACTACCGAAACGACAAAGTCGAGAGGAGATAACTTTGAAATTCAGATCTCGAAGTGCTTTTTACCTCCGGACAAGGGAAGTGAATTTAAAATTTGGCCTTTTCGGCGTCTAAAACTCCGCTTACATCATCGCCAGCTGGTCATCCCCAGTGGATTTGTAAGTTGATTCCAGGCGGGCGGCGACGACGCCCGAGTTGCAGAGGACGGTGCCGGGCGTCAGTTCTCGCGTCCCTACATACGAACGACCCACCGTCCCCGAAGGCGCCCCCCGAGCGGCGGCCGCCCGCTGCCCCCTTGGAAACCTCTGATGTTCGAGAAAGACACACCACGGTCAATGTGTGGGAATGCCGCGCCGTGAACGAGTCGATCCACGTCGTATCCTGATTGGGTTGCTTGCGTCTATTTAATAAGTTCATGGACGCTAACGTCGATAAATTACGGGTTACTCACGCTTCATCTTTTTAAGGTCGGAATCTTGTTATATGGAATATGCGGAGTACACCCAATGAGTTCCGGAACTAATTCTAAAAAAAGTTGTGTGAGTTTATGACCGCCCGATAAAAAATACCTTTTAGTTCAAAAAAAGTTTTTCCAAATTTTATACCAAATCTGTATCTATGTTTTTTTTATTCAGCGATTACTCGCAAGCGGCTAAAAGTATTTCGAACGTTTACACTGGATGCTGTTTCGGAGGCTCGCGATGTGGTCGCATATTTTATTCATTAATATAGCTTGTACCAGTTCATAGAAAGTAGGGAAAAAATTTTTTACCGATTTTTATACACTATATATATTTTTATACTATATATATTTGGAACATAGGATAAATTGAAAAGAAACTTCCAGGATATCCCGAAGTGGATAAGTTTTTTTAAGGCTTTCTTATAAAGTAAAATTAGGTGGAGTCGCTGGTATTAAAATTTAACGGTTCGGAACTGAGGGTAAATTGTAAATAAATTGAACTAATCAAAATAAATGTCAGTTAATATGTACTATACCACTCGCGCCTAGCTACTTCCAACAGTGCCCGCCTAGCTGCCTTCGAAGGTGGAGCTCTCTATCGCTGTTACCGCCAGATGCGAAATTCGTGTTTTTGATAGACTTTTTGCCTCATGGAACAAGAGTAAACTCTGACAGTTATTGCGACACACTGGGACGCGCGATCCAGAACCGCTGGAGAGGAAGATTGTCCAGTGGTGTGAGGCTTCTCCGTGACAACGCTCGACCTCATGTCTCACGTCAAACTCAAGAACTGCTGACAAATTTTGGCTGGACTATTGTGACCCATCCCCCCTACAGCCCGGACCTAGCCCCAAGTGATTATCACTTATTCCCAAAATTAAAGGAACACTTGGGTGGCTTACGCTTCAGAACCGATGATGAAGTCAAGGAAGAGGTTATTCGAAAAAGTGTTTAGACAGAAACGACGATTATGTGGCAAAAAGCTTAAGTTTTAAGCTTTAAATTGATACACTAAAAAAAAATTTCTATTTTAAAAAATCATGGGAACCTTATTTTACTAATACTCCTCGTATATGCAGTGTGGATTCATAAATCAAACGATTTCTTTTTATTAATAATTTTAATAGAAAAGGTATTCTTCATAAACAGATTTGCATGGTCTAAAACGTAAACAATAATCATTCCATGTCACTTTTTTAACTGTAGACGAGGTTTGTCATCAAAGAGAAATTTTAATTACAAATTAAAGTATCTTCATTTTTGTTAAGATATAAACTATTTTTAGGGTTCCGTATATACAATATACGGATACCCTTATAATATCACTCCGGATTTCTGCCTGTGTCACATCACAGCAATTTTCTCCTAAACTACTGGACGGAAGAGGTTGAAATTTGGTATCAATATATAGTTTGGTGACCCGATCAGGAGTATATATCGTAAAAGAAAAAAAATTGATTTTAGGGGTACATCTGGGGGGAAATACTAAAAAAATCGACCGTTTCCCCCCCCCTGATCACCGAAACTACTGAGCCTAAAATTTTGAAAAAAATAGGATATATAGAACGTTGCCCGAAATTTACAGGAAAAATAAGGAGAAACCATTAATATTAATTTTGGGGGGCAAATTATAGAATTAAATAAAAACTAAAAATAAAAAAATTCCAAAGGCATCATGTAATATATCAAATGAATGGTCTCATTCTGAGGAATACAAATATATTTTTTCCATATTTTTAAAAAATATATTTAAAAAGATATTAACGAAAATATACCAAAATTTACCCATTCCCGCCCCCCTTATCTCCGAAACTATAAAACCTAAAGTTTTAAAAAAATAGATTTATAGGTTCTGACCTGAAGTTTACTGGAAAAATAAGGAGAAACCTCTACTTTTAATTTTGGGGGGCAAATTACAGAATTAAATGGAAAATATAAAATTAAAATTGTTTCTAAACCATCATGTTATATATCAAATGAAAGGGCTCATTACGACGAAAACAAATAAATTTTTTTCATATTCTTAAAATAAATTAATTAAAAGATATTAACAAAAATATAAAAAAATTACGTTCCCCCCCTTATCTCCGAAATCATAAGCTGGAAAATTTTGAAAAAAAATGGAGGTATAGGCCCTCACCAGAACTTTACTGGAAAAATAAGGAGAAACCCCTAATATTTATTTTGGGGGGCAAATTATAGAATTAAATAGAAAATAAAAAAATATAATTGTTTCTAACGGGTCATGTAATATATCAAATCACAGGGCTCATTATGAAGAATACAAAAAAAATTTTTAAATTTTTTTAAAATGAATATTTTAAAATATATTAAAAAATATTTTTAAAAAAATACCCATTCTCCCCGTTATTCCCCAAACTCTAAGACCTCAATTTTTTTGTTTATAGGAAAAATATGAAAAAATTCCCTAATTCTATTATTTTGCCCCCAAATAATAGAATTAAACGGAAAATAAATTATTAGAAAACCCCCATAGTAATTTTAGGGACAAATTATACAATTAAATAGAAAATAAAGATTCAATTTTCAAACGCATCATGTAATATATCAGATAAAAGGCTCATTATGTGAATTACAAATATATCATATTTTTAAATCATTTGTATAAAAGATATTAACAAAAATATTAAACATCGACTTAATTTCCCAGTTTAGAAACTACACTATTTAAATTTTGAAATATATATTTTATTTATATTTTTAAATAATTTGAATAACAGATTTAATAAGAATTTATAATTTAAACTTTGACCTATTTTGCCCTTTTTCTTTTTTTCTAAAGAGCCTCAAAACTCAGACAGTAGATTATAAAAGGCATCTCTGAAAGTTTATTAGTAAAATAAAACTCTAATGTTACTTTTTGGGGGCCAAATTAGAAAATTAAATACATATGTATTGTGATAAAATTCAAGCGAATCCTAAAGCAGATAAAATAAAAAGTCTATGTGTGGCAAATCAAAGTGTATATTTTTTATAAATTTAAAACGCTTCCTTTAAAAGATATAAGGGTAAATATAAGAAAATGTACTCATTCCCTGCTTGTCTGAAACTGGAATATTCGAATCTTGAAGGTGGTACGGAACCCTAGGTATGCGAGTCCAACTCGCACTTGACCAAATTATTTTAAAATTAATGTGTCAAATTGTAATCAAGCAAATGTATTAGAACTGAAAACCGCATCCAATTGTGCTGTATTATTAAAATTGTAATAAATTGAAAGTTGTTTGGAAAACAATCAAAATAAATGTCAGTTAATCAACTTCAAGGTGGAGGTTCTCAGTTGGTTTCTATATACAGTGTCTCTTCTTAAGATTAATTCAAATGGAAAACGTTCTTATGAATATTATTTAGAGAAAAAGTTATTCTTAATAAAAATATTCACATGGTAGGAACTGTATACTGTAATCATAACATGTCAGTTTTTCAACTGTATACGAGGTTTGTCAACAAATATGAATTATTATTTTTCATAATACATAAAATTCTTATAAAAAAAGGGTAATAAAAATTATAAAATGCACTTTTCCAAATTGTGTACTAGGTTTGATAAATAATATAAATTTTGTTTAAGTTCAGTACCTTTATTTTTAATAATTACTCAATTTGTTATCAAAGTTAATTAGAATTGAAAATTATGTGCTATTATGCTATGTCAATTAAATAACGATTTATTATAAGATTACGATATTAAATGAATGTCAGTATAATTAACAGACCTAAAGAACGATGATACTCAAATCGTTTGCAATATAGTAGATCCGCCTGAGTTAGAATCATCTACAAAATTTTCTTAATACATATACAAATCTAGAAAACAAGTTATTCTATTCAGCAGTAAACGAGGTTGGTCAAGCTAATGAATGAAAGTAAAATACCTTATGTTAGGCAACATCGAAAATGTTAATTAGATTTGAAAACTGCATCCAACTAAGCCATTGCAGCAGTAAACTTGGCGAAATAAATACATTAAAAAACAAAACAAAAACGGCCGTAAAAAAAATTAAATAAAAAGCATGAAATAATTTTTTGCTACAACAATTAAATCCAATATCGTGAGTTTAGAAAGAGAAAATAACAACAAAAAAAGAGTTATATTTATTAAGAATAAATGTACCCCATAAATAGTACTGAATTTATTGACATTTTAGTAGGTACCAAACTTTAAACGTTAATTAATTTAACTATATAGTAGTATCACCTTTGTAGATATAATGGTTTGTATCTACAAAGTAACGAAATTCAATTTATTTTTCATATAGTCCTATTAATTATAGGACTTTATTTATATTATGCAAAGAGACGGTTTATGAGAAATAGACAAAAATTTAATTAGCATGTTATTTTTTTGAAAAGTAAATAAGGTAGCTGTTAAAAACGGAATAATTTAAGTAATAAAAATAAATAATTATAGCTCTCTCATAGCTTCATTGGTAAATTCAAGGTTTCATCAAAAATGTTAATACATTTATCCAAATAATCGGACATTTATCCTATACAATTTTTCACAAGATAAAATGATTCAGTTTAGTTTCAATTCTCAAACATTTATGAAAACACTCTTTATAGAATTTAATTTTATAATATACTTCAACCCCATCTGTATATATATAGACTATCCCATATAATTTTTTTAGTTAAACCGTATAACTATAATTCTACTTATTTTAACTATCCTGTATATGAAACTGCTTATGGATCGCGAACTATAACACTTTTATAACATTTTTTGAACTATCTTGTATAACTATAATTCAATTCCACAATAATGTTTTGGGGTCTAGGTGAGACTCCGTTGTCAATAGGAAAGAAACTACAAAAAAGACACAAATCTAAACCCTAGAATTGAAAAATTCTAAAATTTAGAATTTTGCTTTTTTCAACATATAAAAAAATACTAATCGAATTTAGTCCTTGAAAAGACCCCATACAAGTGTGTGCGAACCGTCGGAAATCTTTGTTAATATGTTAGATAAGATATATAAATAAATTAATTCAAAAAAATGACGCCGTCCAAGTCCGGAAAAAGCAGAACTAGTTATATTAACCATCTCTGAAATACTCAATGTCATTTTACGAAACAAATTACCATAAAAGTACTGTTTCTATCGATAATTTGTAACTACTGAAAATTTTATTTCATTCCATTTGTGAAAACAGACACATATTTACACAGTGTTACTTAATGAAATTCTAGTCCAATTATGGGTTTCAAACCTAACTGTCCGTTAACTCATTTTGAGACATAAAAGCTCTCAACTTGCAAAAATTCTTGTCGTAATTGATCCTCGGCAGCTGTTTTGGTAAAAACCGACTTTGACTATGCAATTTGGACTGAACACAATTTCTAAACATCTCCTTATCACCTTTAAATCTACACAAAATCCCAAAACAGCATTCCCGTTTTTTTCTTTGATGAGGAATGCTTAATGCAGTCAGAATTTAAAAAGTTAAAACTGGCGCATTTATCAAATGATATATTAGCTAACGGGTGTATGCACCAGATGAAAACACTACAGGGAACAGTTAGAAAAAACTGAAATACCGGAAACAGAAAGAATATTGTGATATTTCCTAGAACAGCTAGATGTTTAGTGCTCTCCGTGAGAAGAAGAGCTGGGACTAAATCAGAACCATCAAGTCAATTATCTGGACTTGCAGGACAAGGTCTACTGGGTGAGTTGGTCATTAAAAATACATATTGTTACGAGAATTCATCCGATAGCTGGTGCAATCGGCCATCATCCAATTCGTGGAAGCGACATTCCTCCGATATATCTGCGAAGCCGAAAAATTTTTTGCCTATCGACCCGAGGCCGACCGCTAGCGTTAACAGGAATTCGTAAAATTTTGTCGAAGCTTCGAGAACACATTTTCTAATGGCTCGTTGACTTGCTAGAAAATTCCGAGAGAAATATATAAATACGGACAGCTGACGACGGATTCATTCCGTTATTCGACAACCGTATATTTAAGTAGAGATAAATTGTAAATAGTTCGGTAAATATAAATTGTGTTAAAGTAGTGGAAATAAATTACAGTGAGTTGGACTGTGTTTTTAAATAAATCCAAGAACTGAACCCGAGTGTGAAAATAAAAACATTACAATACGTTTATTGTCTAAATAAGTGTTTTAAACTAATATGTTTTTTTATGAGATTATATTCTTTTACAGAGTCAAATCGTTGATGACAATAAAGTATTTTTTTAAAGCACCAAAATTTCCAAACTTGTGGATACATCATAAACAATATTCATCTGGTATCGCTCACATCGGTTCAGTAATCTTTGTGTTGTTATTGTTTAATAAATAGGCGAAGTCATAGATATGTCGAAATTTTGCTTTAGTTTTTTAAACACAAAAACTTTCAAAAAAAATGTTAAAACGAATATAGAAATTGAAATATGCCGGGCAAAACGTGCAAATGTAGATTATATAAACTCCAGGCTTTCTATTCAGCTCACACCAACGCATGAAATTGTAAACGTTTGTCTGGCTTATAAAGTTGGTGTCCTGTCATCTTCTCATCGTTTCGGAACGTCCGCCCGTCTTATATTCTGGAAACTGGAAACTGACCCTCGAGGTATTTGATTGAGACGATGAGAGGGTCGAGTAGTCCGTACAAAGTTGTGAGGCTGTAAAGGGCCGTGCTGAACCTACTTTGGATAACTACTTCCTTTTCCTTTACAACCGTTCTCCTTTACCCAAAGGACTATTTAATTTAAATCAGTTCACAATGTAATATGGAGATTATTAAACTAATCAGTGGCCCTACGATTTTGTTAGGGTCTTTCTACAACATATTTTGTCAGATTCCAAAATAAAATAGTCGAAATTATAACGTAAAATTGGTAGGTACTTCCATATTAATTTGCAAGAAATAAAAGCATCGCCCCAGATTATACATAACAATTTCATGCCTCCTTAGATTTTTTAATTACAAAAACCACATATTATTTATTTCAATGACTACTTTATTTTGATTGTAACACTTTAAACGAATTTAACGTCAAAAAAAATTATTAGAGTAGTAATGAGTAATTTGAGGCCAGTTTTTGCCAAAGCTATCATCAAATAGCTATCGACAGTTAGACTATTTCGCTGCTTAGGTTTAATTAATACCAGAGCTGAAAAACCTGTCTCACATAAATAAGTTGAAGAAAAAGAAATAAGTATTCGCAAAGCAACAGGGAGGCAACTTTCGAGTTAACCAGGAATCCTTTGATCGAAAATTAGTAGTAGTAGTAGTAGAATCAGCCTTCATTTCTATAAATTTTTCCTGAACTTTTTCTGGTAATTTCGAGACATCGACTGCAAATAGGTTTCTGGTCATGTGTCATATTGGTGACTCTGAATTGATGTGTCGATAGTATTTGTAGTAACTTGTCAATGCCTGTCAAAAACAGTGACTGAGGGCATCAGTTTTAAATTCCTGGTTGGGAAGTCCTGGTCTAGTGGATTGCAAAACTCAAAAAAATATTATCATAATTACTTTAATAGGTTTTGGTTAACCTACGAATTGTTTCGTATGATTTATGTCCTAGATATCACAGGAAGACTCCAGAATTGAGGTATATATGAGCTACTTTTCCCCGAAACTCCTAGATGTCGTTACTCATTCATTAAGTTGAAGGGAACACAACGCTTACAGGCTCCCGACTGGAAACAAGATACTATCTTACTTTGTCAGAAGTCCTTAGTGACCTTAATATAAATGTGATAGAAGAATGGGCGCAATATAACAATAAAATTGGCTATTAAATTCTTGCGACGTTTCGCCTTTATTAATTAAAAGCTTCATCAGGGCTTCCAAATAGTTGTTAGACAAGCAAACAAAAAACAGCAGTTTTGTTTCAGAATATGAAACAGTAAAAAATTTAAATAACGATTTTTTAATAATCAAATTATTTTGTAGCACAAAAATCATCAGTAAATATAATTTAAAACAAAGAATACACTTTTTAATACTTATTAGTTTTGTCATTAATACAAAAAGATCATTTTGAAAATGTTATAATCAGTGAGGTTTTTCTGCCCTTCCCCTTGTCAATTTTCTAATGGAACACGTTAAATTGTTATTAATCAAACTTTTTGATGAGTGGGTACCCTCAACTAAATCGAAAGACTGGTAAGGTGAGACTTTTTTATAGTGGTAAACTGGCATAAATTTCTCTTATTTTTTTTAAGTAGTCTAATAATTCCGCTTTCGAAATATACTTCAAATATCAAAATTGAAAGGCGTAAAATCGAGTGGCCTAAAATCTGGCGAACTAAGTTTGTGTACCCAACCTCGAATTGGTCTAAATGAATGCACCGGCGCTCCATCTTGTTGAAATAAACAATTAAACTCGTCAAGACTGATATTTACGATTTCTTAATATTAAATATTGGCCCATTAATATGGTTTTCCCGTATTCCTGCCTATAAATCAGCATTTGAGGAGTCAAGGTGGCCCTCCAGAAAAAAACTGTGAGCTTATATATAACTAATTCCACATATTCGGTAGTTTTACTGTCCCATTTAAACCAAAAGTACATTCGTTACTAAAACGATCAGGCAAGAATAACATATCCTGTATTAGACGGAGAGTACCTTAGATTTCAAAATTCCATCCTTCCATTAGGGGTACCTACTCTTTGTTTTCATGTATTTCAAGTCAAAGAGCCCATTATGTCGAATACAATTTTTTTTATATATTTTTAAAACAAATTATTTAAAAGATATAAGCAAAAATTTACCCATTCCCCGCATCCTTATCTCCGAAACTATAAGAATTAAAAGTTAAACTTTACAGGAAAAATAAAGAGAAATTCTTAATATTAATTTTGATGGGCAAAATATAAAATTAACTGAAAATAGAAATTGAAACATTTTAAACGCAGCATGCAGTATCTTAAATGAAAGGGCTCGTTATGAGGAATACTAATATATTTTTTTCCATATTTTTAAAATAAATTCTTTAAAAGACATTCCCACCTTATTTTCGAAATTATACGACCTAAAATTTTTAAAAAAGTTAGAGGTATAGGGCTTCACTTGAATTTTATGGGATAAATGAAAGGGCTCATTATGAAAAATATATAAATATATATTTTTTATATATTTTTAAATCATTTGTTTATAAGATATTAACAAAAATATAAAACATCCACATATTACCCTTTTATCTCAGAAACTACACGATCTAAAATATTGAAAAACGTTAAAAATATAGGCTCTCACTTGAACTTTACAGGAAAAATAAGGAGAAAACCCTGATATTAACTTTGGGTTCCAAAGCACAGAATTAAATAAAAAATGATTTTTCAAACGCAACATGTAATATATCAAGTGGAAGAATGAGGAATACAATTTTTTATTCATTTCATTTTCATTTTAAAATAATTTCTTGAAACGTTAATAAAAATATACAAAATTCCACCATTTCGAAAAGTAAAACACAAATTATAACAATCATTTATATTTTTTCGTCTAGTCCATTCGTAACCTGTTTGAATACTTTTTGGTTCCAAACTTCGACACCAAATTGCAACAAACTTCGTGAATTCAAATTAAGTTTTAAAAACTAATGTTCACTTCACTTCCTAGAACTTGATTTACACACCAAAAACAATTTACATCAGAATTATAACACTATCTAAGCGGAACTAACTGGGCAATGTACAGCCGTTCCCTTTAAAATCCACATCCAACTCTCTAGCAAATTTCGACAGTCATCTCCCAGTTGGTATAGCGTTTGCCGTAATGTTATCGAAATTTTCAGTCAGGTTTACCTTGTACATGATCACTTTTTTATACTTCGGTAGGCTCAAATGTTTTACGTTGTTTTAGTCAGTAGCGGCGTAGATAAATTTTATAACAATATTTTTTGCTTTTTAGTTAAATTCCTTTTTTGAAGTCGGTTTTTATTTTATTGCATGCTGTTTCCAATTCTAATTAACATTTTCGGTATTGCCAAGTATGGGGTATTATTACATTGATTTTGACTAATACCGTTTTCTGTTGAATAAAATAGAATAACTTGTTTTATAAATCTTTATATGTATTAAGAATATAGTCATTTCACAAAATTATTTATTATACAATTTGAGATATGAAAAAAATAAAGGTACCTTACTTTTAAGCCAAATTGATATTTTTTGTGAAACCTAATATGTAATTGAAACATACATGAATATTAAGTATACATTTTTTCGGGAGTTGGCATAATCAGACGCAGTTTTTAATTTTAGTTACTTCTGTTTGATAACAATTTTAGATATTAACAAAAATAAAGGTACTTAATTTTTAAAATTCATATTTTATTATTATGGTATACATTTCTGACACTACAAATCTTTTTATGAAGAATAACTTTTTCTCTAAATATTATTCACCAGAAAGTTTTCCGTTTGAATCCAACATATGAAGACACACTGTTCATAGAGACCAATTGAGAACCTCCATATTGAAGTTTATTAACTGGCATATATTTTGATTAAAATCCAATCTATTTTCAATTACAATATGGCACCACTTCGGGATCCTGCTGAACAGAATCCAGTTTAAACGATAAAACTATAGATACAAACGAATCCTTTTGCTAAAAATAAGTTGTGAATTCGGAAAAAAACAAGAGTGATTCTATAAAAGTTGCAGTACATTGAATGTTCGTGCATCAAAAGTGTATGTCTATCAGAAATAAAGTGGAGGAGAAACCAGAGAAGAAGACGTCATGAAATCCCCCCCCCCCCACCGTTCATGTCATATTGACAAATTTATTACAATAAAAAATATATCAAATATAGGTATTCCAAATAATTTTGAAATATGCGTGACCCCTCAGATTTGGCGGGATTGCACTTTGAACCTAAAACTTCTCGTCATTTCCAGTTTCAATCGAGTTCATAAAGTAATATATATATATATATATATATATATATATATATATATATATATATCCAACAACCTTATAAAAACTACAATCTATAATATATTTTTTCTGTTTTCCACTGATTGTCAATTTGTTACACCTTGTTCGGAAGATTGTGAATATAATGTAATAATAAAATAATTAAATTCACAACAAAAAATTTACAGAATAATTAAAAAAAACTTACTGCTAATTGTCCGAAAAATCAATACTGATCTACTACATTGACTGTTTTACTACTGAACAAAAAACAACGATTGGAGCTGAACTATCAAAGATAGTCTGCACATGATTTAACAGTAGGTAACGCCTCTTCCTTATAGAATAGACGTATGTACCTAACTTACCATAACAAATCATTAAATGCATTGAATTTCTTTATATTTTAAATACGTTAAACTGTCAATGACATGTTAGGTAAAAGTCTTGTAATAAAACTGGGATTTTGGAGGAATGAAACCATGTAATAATAACTAAATTGTTTATTGGATAAAATGCATGACACAAAACAGTAACCAGCTGATTCCCTACCTAAAAATAATTTAAAGATTCGGTCTTTAAATATATTCAAATATGTAGTTATAATTTTTAACCTAAAAATATAAATCCCTTTAAAAATATTAACAATATATTAATTAATAAATTAATATTAAATGTAATATTTAAAACATTTTGCAAAAATATGTTCTGATTTGATACTGAAAAACTTCAGTAGTTTTAAAGTAAAAAATAGAACGAAATAATAACCTTCTTTCTGGTATTTCACAGTTAATGGTTTCAGCTCTTAAGCAGAAAATGAAATCAACCAACTCAAAAGTTAGTATGAAGGTGTTATACCTACGATTACATTCCAAATAACTAAAAAAATAAGTACATATTAATAAACCTTCAACCAAAATCTTAAGATTCATTATAATTTCATTAACTTAAATGAAACAAATAGTAAGCAATGACGATTTCTGTTTTGTATGGAAAATATAAAGAAATATAAGCACCTGCTGTTAATTAATGATAAATAAGTAATACCCACATTTGTTAAAAGCTTTTCGCAGTGAATGCAGCTGAAATCTTGAACTTTACACATTGAATTTTACAACTTATCTTTACCATCGTGCTATAATAATCTTACACCAAAAATATTCTGAAATGTCAAAATTCAAATCAAGGTATAACATCAAAGATAGTCTTGAGTTCAGGACTGCCAGGTCTAACTATTTGACCTGAATATTACAATTAGTGCATTAATTCAGATTTGTTGTCATCTTATTCAAATGATATGAAATTTATAAGGTAAAAATTAAAAGAATCTTTAAATTGAAAGTATAACATCAAAATTCATAAAATATTACTGTTACTGTTATCTGCTTGGCATTGACAGTGTGGACGTAAACAGTGTTTTTTTTTATTATATTTTATTTAATGCATGAACCAATATTATAGATAATTTTTAGCATTCTGCACTGAACGTCGTCAATTGTTACTAAATTAAAACAAAAATAAAGAAAACCGGCTGACAGACAGAGGAGAAAATGGGACCTAACCGTTTTGTCTTTGCCTATTTATATATAGATTAAACGATCAACAATTGAACTACCTACAGACTGGAATATTAAGTTTTTCCATATTAAATAAGGATGCAGTGCTTCGTTCATTCTCTGATGTGTTATTCGAATAAAAAAAAACTTAGTACTGGAGAAAACATCTCGAATACTGAATATTCCTCCGACAGAAAAAAGAAAAACTAAATTATTCTGGAAAAGGAGCATCTCATGTTTATTTAAAGGCACTTCTTTTGATTTTGGCTTCACTTACGGACCGGCGGCATCTGATTACATATTCAGCTTGGCTTTCTGGCTAATGTAAAAATGCTTTTTGCTCTTCTTTACTAATAATAAATGAGCAACGGGGAAATGGATTATTTTTAAAGAAGATCCCGCCTCGCCGAAATGATGAAGTTTGATGATGAGAAACGGATCGAGGGCTCGCTGACGAAAACTTAATTTCAATTCTTGGGGTGAGTTTTCCTCTGATGAGTGTGGAGGCAGTTTAACAAATGAATGTGATGAGGATACGCTTTTTTTGAAATAAGCTTTTGAATTCACTTTGTTGCGATATAAAAAGTGGTTGGCAGGTCTTAACATCAACTAATCGCTTGTTTCTTTTGAAGGCGCTTGTTTTCCAGCAAACATTTTGCGTTTTGTGACATGAATATAGTATAGTACAATATAATAATTATGGTAGCTCATTTATTTTCCAATGTTATAATGAATGAATTACCCAACAAAATAAATAAAAATAATAATTGACTTCAACAAAAGACAAATATAATGAATTAAAAGTTTCATCAAGTCTAAAAAACATCAAGTAACATGTGTATAAAGTAATATAAATAAAATTAGATAAAATACTAAAATGTAAAAACTATGTATAAGACATTAATAAGTGAAATAATAAAAATTATGTGTTGATTAATCGGATAATTCATTCATTAAGATACAAGCTAGGTTGGACATGGACATATTTCTTAAGATATTCAACGAATCACAAAACAAAAAATTGTGAACATTAGCTTGCATTTATTCATTGCTTGCAGGGTTGAAAAAATAAAACATTACAGGAGTTTATTAAGACACATAAGCAACACACATATTGAATATATTCAGTGACTAAACTTAATAAAATGCTATAATTTCGTTTTTTTTTTCTGTTTGGAACACGTCCAAATAATGTCAAACCGAACGACGATCTCTAGTTTATTAGAAAATTCAACAGATAAATAAATTGGCCGTCTGTGGTTAATTGATGGTAATGAGTTATTTTTATGAAAGATATTCTGTTATTTATATTTAAACTGTGTATTAGAACTGTTTCGAGTTAATGCCAACAGGGGAGATATCGATCCTACAATATATCATTTTAATTTTATAACTATTTATTTTTTTTTTAAATTTATTATACGATTAAAAAAAACACTAGAAAAGATTACTGCCTTACTGGTATTAAGGACACTAAGGACGTCTGTAAACTAAGCATGTTGGAAATTTGAAAATTTGGATTTGGGGATTTTCGAGTAAGTTCGTTCTAGATAAAATATTTTTTTTCAACTGGTGGTTTCAAACTCAAAAAATGCAGATTAGTTTCATAACCACTATATATATATATATATATATATATATATATATATATATATATATATGTCTCCGACAAATAGTGTCTCCGATAATTTTAAATTGTAGGAAGAGAGATTATAATGCCACCCGCAGTATAAAACGTCTTAATATCCGAACAAAATGAGAAAGAGTTTGCAACATTTTTAACAGTTATACATGAAAATTAATAAGACTCAAACTACATAGTTCCGGAAAATATGACAGTTACACTTTTGTTCCATCATATTCTCCCTTTTTCCTATTTTTTGCTAAATAAGAAAAACGTTGAATTATTTTGAATTTTTATTTAAATATAGGTTAATTTGGCTTAAAATTGATATGCCATTGAGAACTGACATCTTCTGATGTTCAAAAAGATCTAACTAAAAGCAGCTGTATTGATTAATTTTCACAAAAGTAAATTGTCCAAAAAGTCACATTCAGTTTTAAGTATACTTTATAAATTTCTAAATTCAAAATTCTAGCATTAATCATATAAGTAAACCTATCATATTTGAAATTGTTGAAATATGTATTATTTCTGGAACCTCTTGTATAAATTAGCAAGTCAAGTTTGAGGCTCAAGTCAGCTGATCAAATTTTTAGAATCCTTATTTTGTTCGCCGTAAAGATATAAAGTGTTTATGCAACTTAGGTACATTAGTTTATTCAGTTTTATACGAATTCAGCTTAAAAAATAAATTTAAAATAACAAAGTTAGAGACAATTTCCAGTATAAGTGGAAGTGGAAATTGTTGAAAATGTTTTCATGAATAACACAAAAAAATACATGCTTAAAAATATATACGTACTTATCCAGTACCGCCACTACAATTTCTATTAACATACTGTCTATATTTACCGGCTAGGACTGATCTTACTGGGTGCCTGAACCAGGCACCCCCATGGATCACCACTACCGACTATCACATCCTATGATATCCATATGTTTATTAAATACGAATTCTACATATGTACTACTACTTTGTATAAGTACTACCTACTATTTATCACCTAATATCCACATACTTAACCTAATGTGGGGTAGGTACATATAGTGTCAGATATACATACTCGTTTTATATATTTACGTCGCTATTGTATGAAGTTAATAATACATAACAAAGGGTGGACTAAGAAAAGAACCCTTAGCTTCCTCCACACATTGCTGTATTGTAGTTTCTTTACTGATTTATAATTGTTCTCTTTATGAGGCCTATGAGATAATTGTTAACATTCCTTCGTTTAAATTTCCTTAAAACGAATCGCATTACACCTACTAAGTTACTAGGTATATACAAAACAACTCCGAGAAATAATCAATTAGTAATTTGAAAATATTGTTATAAAATTTATCCCACTCCGTCCCTGGCGAAATCAACGTAAAGCATTATTCATTCAAAAAAAGAATAACTAGAAGGTTGGGATATCTGTGAATCTAGACGCTGTATGAACAAAGGTAGAACGACAAGAAAATTCTTCGTGGGATACATAAAGCAATATTAATTTCAGTAGAGTTAGTTAGTTAAGTGCGTTCAGCTTATTTTGTTGTTATGATTTCGATGTTATTATATAGAATCAGCTGTTGAAAATAGTTGATGTTTAACGTGTAAATAAAAGTTCTAGAAAGTGCAGTGAATATTACTTTAAGCTTTAGTTAACTACAATTGCTTTTAGCATCTGCTGAGGCATGTGGGCTACACATATATCATTTTTAAATCACCTTACCTAACTATGATTCTACTCCAGCATATATGCTAACCACCCTGTATATGAATCTGCCAATGGTCACCCAATGTAACATGTTTTGAACCACCCTGTTTAACTGTAATCCCACTCTACCCTATAATCTAACCATCCTGTATTTGTAACTGCTAAGGGGCTACACTATAGGCATAATTTTTATAAACCACCCTGTATAACAATTGTTCTGCTTCGCCCTTTCTTTTAACTACCATATGTACTCAACTGCTTGTGGGTTTCCCCATATATTTTATTTCCTAGCGTTTTTCTAAAACTACACTGTATAACTATAATTCCTCTCCACTACACTCTGTATTCTAACCCCACTGTATATGCAACTGCTTATGGGCCATCTTATATATCATTTAGTTTCTAACATATTTGGAACCATTTTGTTTCATTATAATTCTACAACGCCATATATTTCAATTTACATAAACATACAGTATTCGAGTAACTAGAAGCGAAAGCAGAAGGCTACGAGAATTATGCGAACCGACCTGATGAGGGCAGATGTGACTCTGCCGAAACGTCGTCATTTTACCATCGATCCCGGTAGGGATCAGTTATCAACTACGCGGATGAATTCCCCGAAACCCCCTAAAGCATATATATACGCAAACAAATTGAAAAAAAAAAAAATATATATATATATATATATATATATATATATATATATATATGGAAAGTGGTTCATTAACAAATATTTTGTTGAAATTCCAATGTATTTTCAATTCATTTCAGCCTACATTTCGAAAAAGCTTAATTTAAATACTTTAATACCTCCGCATTCGCCAAATATCAGGATTTTCCGATCTTTTGCTAAATGATCATTGAAATTTAAAAAAATATATATGGGACGAATCTGGAAGCCCATTCTATCACATAAAAAAAGAATGAACGAAATCAGTTCATAGTTGCTGGACTACAGAAGTAACAAAGTCTAAAAAATACAACAGAATTGAGAACCTCCTCCCTGTTTTAAAGATGATTTGTCTTTACAAATTAATTACCTTCCTATTTCGTACATTTTTAAAGATGGTGACAAGCAAACCTAAAAGTGCTTACATATCTTCATTGAACTTGATTTGTTGCTTGGCAATGATTGCACAAATACCAGACAGGTAGGTAATTAACTGATACAGAATGAGCACCTTATATGGTTTACATTCTCTACTTTGTGTGTAGGTAGCTAACAACGATTAATATGCTATTTATTCTCCAGTCTTATGTTTTCTTAGTTACTTTTGACTTTTTAATTTTAATTTGAAATCGTGAAATACTTATTTTTATCATCTTTTCCATTCTTTTTTCTAATTTTTTTACGTTATTTAGATTACAGATTAATTTGTATTAAAAACATATCAGAAAAATTTACTGAATCTTAAGAATCATATTTTTTATAAAAACGCTTATACAAGTAATATTTTATCTTCCAGTATAACGACACATTGGCCTACTTTCGCTATCTCCCAAGGTTAACAACTGCAAATGAATAAAATCGATACCCCAAGGCAAGAACACAACGTTTTCCTTTCATTTGCAACCTTATCAAGAATACGCACCGTCGGTTGGCTTCAGATAAGCATATTTGCAGTGTAAAAGAATCTCAAGCTTCCAATAAAAATGTAATAATCGACTACATGCGTAAACCGCAGAAATAATGGCCAATGGCAAGAAGAAGTCTAACCGCAACCACGCCTATTCTAACCGCAAACCAACCACAATAAGAGGTGACGTAGTAGCGTCGATATTTCGGCGTCTGTAGGCGTCTTGGAACTCCTTTTGATCAACGAAGAGTGGTAGGTGAGAACGAGCTAACGATTCGTTGGAATGGATTTTAAGGAAATTTTAAGTAATAATTAGCTTTTCTGAAAGCAGTTCACTAATTATGTCAACAAATGCCTTATACAGGAATATCTATCAATATACATAAACTATCAACGTATATGAAAAAAAGTTACAAAGGTTAAATCGCGCTCCATTAAAATGAAGAAAATTAAATCACCGAAATTGTTTATATTCGAATAGTTTAATATTCTCAAGTGTTCCGGCAGCGCGCTCTAGGAAAGAAGGGTGAAAGTATGCCTTCTTAAAGATTTTCTAAGACGACGCCCTTAGGCGGAAAAAGAAATGCGTCTTGACGCCCGGCGCCTTTTAAATTTCTTAAGAAACGCGAAGCAGCGGTGCTCGCCGGTTTGAAAATAGAATGCTGCCGCAAGAGGGTGTTCCCAGTCAACTTGCCAACGTATATTAGTTACAAAAGCATATTTAGTGTACATGAATTGACAGGCATAAATAAAATTTGGGTGTGTAGTAACAACTTGCTGTCAAACTGAAATATATTAAAAAACGTATTTGTGTTATGATAATGCAAAAAAATATATTCATTATTTTAATTGAATTTCCCTAAAACTATTTGCTAAAAGAGCATTTAATTGCTGCCTGTCTGTCATTTTATATCTGTAAGGCTCTTCTCAAATTCATGTTATTGACAGATACGCAAACCTATCATTTTTTTCTGAGGCAATCAGTTCGTTTTCTTTTAAAATCTGCATGTTTACAGGTTCCGTGACTTAAATAATGTTTTATGAGAAAACAGCCGCAGTCATTTGAGACTGAACGATGGAAGCGAAAGCTTCTTACGAATTATACTTCCCGTCTCTTGTTATCCCACTGTCTCTGTTTCTTTCCTTGTATTATCATTAGTAATGAATATAATGTATAATTAAATTCTTAATTTAAGTATAACATATGACGTGTAAGTTAATTTCAATTAAATATAGATTTTGTTGAATTATAATAGTTCAAATATACTTCAGCTATTTAGTATTCTGGCAATATACAGGGTGAGTTTTTTTTATAAGTATGGGGATCTCGGAAACTAGCCGAGATAGAGCAATGGTTAAATTGGGAATGATTTACAGTTTTACTGTCCCAATTTAATGAAACTTTGGGATTTTTGTAAAAAGTCATGACTTACTAGATATTTTGAAAAAACGAAATTCTGTCGATTTAGTCAAATCCCTCTAGCTGCTTTGTTTTTGATTTTATAAAAAAAGTGTAAATATCAAAATTGAAGGGAATTGTATCCCGAATATGATTGTCATGTCCTCGTTTGCGATACAGCTCTCGTTTTCGAGATATGACAAAAACTTATCTTTTTTTGAATGGAAGCCATAGTTGGCTATGACCTCAAAAAATCGAACATTTTTAGAGCTTTTCAACGATATAATACACGATATAGTTATTCATAAAAATAACAGAGTTATGGATGCTTTTCTCTCTTATTTTCACTTTTAACGTAGGTAGACATGAAAAAGATTGTTTGCACATTGACGTTTCTTCATTTGAGAGTAATTCCATTAGTAGTGCTGAACTGACAGTCGATATTGACAAGTATGGTGGAATGTTATATCATATGCCATAAAAATTCAGTTCGTGCAGCTGAGGAATACTTTCATAGATATTTTAATCGTCGTCAACCTGCTCTATGTACATTTAAGTGGCTTTACGATAGTTTACGCAGATATGGATCTTTTATTAAACCACCAAAGGAACGAAATCAAATTAACGAAGCAGCACAAATAAATGTTTTGGCAATGGTAAATCAAAATCCATCTACATCAACTCGTGAGATTGCGGCAGAAGCTGGCACATCTCAACGAACTGTAGTTAAGGTGCTGAAAGCGCACAAGTTCCACCCGTACAAACTTTCAGTTTTTCAAACTTTGCATGCTGGTGAAGAACATAGACGCATTTTGTTTTGTACATGGTTTAGAGACATGTGCCTTGACAATCCACAATTTTCAAGACATGTATCATAATTTGAATTTGAGAACTCGTTTAGAAATTGAGTGGTTTTTAACATGATGGAGCACCTGCTCATAACTCGTTATTAGTAAGACAATACTTAGATAATATCTACCCAAACTCTTGGATAGGAAGTAATGGCCCACGCGAATGGCCACCCCGGTCTCCCGATTTGGCAGTTAAAGACTTCTATTTATGGGATGCGCTAAAAAACAAAGTATACAAAAGAAAGTATTAGACAGTTGGTGACCTAAGAGGCGGTATTACATGCAATTGAAGAAATTGATAGGCGGTCTGTGAGGAAAGCGGTAATGTCAATCTTAAAAAGATGCAATTTTTATCTAAATAACAATGGTGGACTTTTCGAACATAAATTGTAACCATTATTATGTACTTTAATTTCTTAAGTTTTTAGTAAGTACCTACTTATTTAGTTTTTTCGTTATATCTGATATAGCTAGTAAAAAAATCGTTAAATGTTTTTTTTGGAATAGTTATTAATAATTCAATCTATTTCAGGGCTACCTACCTTAAAAGTGAAAATAAGAGAGAAAAGCATCCATAACTCCGTTGTTTATATGAATAACTATATCGAGTATTATATCGTTGCAAAGTTCTAAAAATGTCAATGAGATCATAGCCAACTATGGTTTCCATTTAAAAAAAGATAAGTTTGTGTAATATCTCGAAAACGAGAGCTGTCACGCAAACGAGGATATGACAATCATATTCGGGTTACAATTACCTTCAATTTTGATATTTACACTTTTTTTATGAAATCAAAAACAAATGAGCTAGAGGGATTTGACTAAATCAACAGAAGTGTCATTAAATTGGGCCAGTAAAACTGCAAATCTTTCCCAAATTAAAAAACTCACCCTGTATAAGGAGGTCACTTTAATTATAACAGCTTGCCCTGTGAAAAGGTGATCCGTTTGCAATTTTCGGGATTCCCATTATCTCATTTTTTGTGTAGGGTGACAATTTGTGCGTTTTCCCATTGAGATTGTGAATTTCCTTCACGTAGATGTAGGAGTAATGATTTAATCATGTCAGAGCCCTGCTTTTTAGATGCTTTCTACTATTAAAGGCATCTTCGCCATGTGCTTTAGTGTCTTTGATTTTCTTCAGTGCTTTCACAATTTCTTCTTCGTTTATCTTAGGGGCATATTCTGATATTTGGTTTAAGATATTAGTGTAGGGTTAGTAGTTAGATCCTAAGTTCCTGTGTTTACAGAATACTTGAATAGCCACCATCGTCTTCTCATTTCTTTAGATATTTCGTTGTTGGTATTTTGTACGTTACAGTTTTTTGGCCAATCATTTCTCTTCAACTGTCATTGACAATTGACAATACTGTTCATGTATATCATCTATGTTTTTGACCACTTTTTTCTATTGTTTTGGTAACCGTTTTTGTGGTAATCTTATACATTGTGTTTACTGCCATGTTATCCCTTAACCTTGGAAAGTTATTCATTTGTACTTTGTTATCGGATAAATCCACTTTTTGTTGTTTGTTTTTGTGTTTACTTATCATTAGTTTGTGTTTATGTCTTACGATCCGATAGTCACTATCTGTTTAAAGTTTGTTAAGGAGGACTACGTAGTACACAATAGATTTTCTATTTCCAAAGATAATAAAATAAACTGCCGGTCGCCCAGTGGTCGAAATTTGACCAAAATCATTGTTAAAAATTTGTAAATAATATACCTATATGAATTTGCATATTTCCTATCTTTTCCTACTATTATACATTTTTTGTGTACTTATACAATATAGTTCACTACTTTTATAATTAGGTAAAAAATTATTTCGCAGAGGGTAATGATTTCAGTTTTGTTGCCTTACGGCTCTATTTAATATTTTCTTGCCATCATATTATTATTGAATAAATTAATAATTCAAATACATTTTGAGATTTCAAAACGTCAATAAAAATCAAGAATTTATAAAAAGCCTTTCTATAAATTATTAGAAAATATGTGAAATAATATTGTCCTCTAGCGGTGGAAAGTTTAATGGCGCTAGTTCAACTAATATGGAATTGATGGGGCGATAACTCTGCATTTGCGTATTTATTGTTATGGAATTAAAATAGCCATAAATCAAAATGAAATGAAATCTGTCAAATAGATTCAAAAATAGACTTTATACTAAAAATATATTAGAAATGAACATGTTGATTGCCTAACAATCAGTAACATTTAATGAATAAGAAAATTTTTCACTAATAAAGCAATTTTACTTGAAATATATGATAAGGGTTGGAAAGAATCAACTGAGATTCAGGTGTTATGATATAAAAGGCTTAGCAAAACAATTTACTGTATAAAAACCCAGCACAACTTTTAAATTTCAATTTAGATATACAAGCCATTCCAACGAGCCAGTGAAAAGAGCAATAGAGTAAATAAAGCTCTTTGGACTTTGGCAAAGGGAAAATATGTGTAATATGTAGTGTAGTTAAGATAATTTTAATAATAATTAAACTGTAAATACTCACAATTAGTTATAAAAGGTAATTTAAAAATGTTGATTATTCATCTTGTAACGAGTATACATATCTTGTGATATAAATCCATATAAATCATTTTAAATTGCTAGGAAAACATAAAAATCCATACTAGACACCTAAAACAATATTAATTAGTGAATATACATGCAATTGCAACAGTATAAAATACATTAGGAAGCAAAGCATCATGTAAACAACTTTAAAAAATAAAATGTCAATAATTTACAAAGTAATGAATAAAAATAAAAGAAAATTGTTCCATGAACATTAGAGATGATAAGGAAAAGAATTTTATAACTTAAATTTCAATCAATCAAGAATTTGCAGTAAAGTTGTTTAAATCATAATAAAAGTTGAATGACCTTGAAAATGATATGACAAATTATAAATAAACAAACCATTTAAACGAAAATTTACCAGAATAAAAAAGTTCTTAAAATAAAATAAGCTATCAGAAAAATATCATTTAATAAGGGAAAAGAAAATTTTTGTTTCTTATGGGGAAATACATGGGCTAAGAAAATAGAGTGAACTGAAAAGGCAGAATATAACGCACCAAAACAAATGAAAGCTTACGTGTGAAAGGCAGCGTTCTCTTTCGTTCCTGATTTTTGTCGTAAACATGTCAAAGAGCATGTTATGTTTTTCTTTGCAATAACCTTAAATCGTGTTAGTAAAGGTTAAGGATTAAAAGGTGTGGTTATATGAATTGTCAAAACATTTCCAATGACTTATAAATTGGCAGTGGATAAAGATTCATAAGTGCGGAACAGTAAATGTGTAGTGCATATCTGACCGACAGAAAATGACAATTAGGTTGGAATTTCAAATAAAAATTTGAAAAAATCAACAAAGATGGTATTTGTTGATTTATAGTAAACAAGAATTAAATGGTAAATAATAATTAAATTTAATTTGTATGAATAATAAATTAAACAAGATGGTGAACATGGAATAATGGTAAACAAATATGGAATGGGAACGAATAATAAAAATTTATTTATAAAATAGAAGTTCTAATCGACAATGAACAGATTTGGAACTAATGGACTGTAATCACGACAAGGAATAAAAGGTTAGTGAAACAATAGTTGTTTGAAAATGTTGAAAATAAAGTGACAATTGATTTATTTATATGCTAGTTAAGGATAATAGAATGACAAATTTTAATTTTAAAATAATAGTATAAAAAGAGAAATTTGTCATAAATATTTAGTAGTTAGGAATGATTTCGTTTCTTGATTTATTGTTTTAATGTTTCTTATTAATTTATCTTGTTATTTAATAAAGGATGTTATTGAAAGTTGAAATTGAAAGTTGTGTTAATTTATTTAAATGAGCCAAGAATAACATTTGAATACTTAGAGTATCATCTAAATTCTCTTCAAGAAAAATAAAAGTTTCAATTCAGTGAAATTTAAAAGTTAAAGAGGTTTTGACTAAATAAAATGAATAATAGTGTTTAATAAGTGGAATAAAATAGAAGCCGAGAAGTTATAAGGAAGATAAAAATGTAAGTATCAATTTTAAATATTAGAACCTGTTGAACCACATTTGAGGTAGGAGTATGAATGCTATGTACAATTAAAAAACCTGGGAATTTAAATTAATCAAATAAAGTTTGAATAATAAAGTTAATAAAAATATTACTATGCAAACCAAAATAAATTGGCTAGTCAAAGTCGGGCAAAGATAAAATAAAAATATGTGCAATAATAATAATAAATAATTCACAATAATTTGACAACCAACGTAGAGCAAAATAAAAATTCAAAACAAGTTGGCTAGCCCAAAGTGTGACTAAAAAATAAAATAAGAAAAATAAAATAAATATAAATAATCAATTCAATTCGAAATATAATATTTCGAATATAGATATAGATTTTTAATAAAATGTTTAAAATGTCAATAAGTTCATTTTAGGTAAAAGTCATTCACCCTGTATTAAGAGGCAGTTTTGCAGAAATGGTATACCAAATAATAAATTAATATCAAATATAATATTTGAAAACTTTGTTTTTTCCAAAACGCTTTACGGTTATTCAGATATTTCATAATTACGATTTCATTTTCTAAGAATAAAATGCAAGAAACCAACTCACAAGTAACAGTATAAATAACTAAGATACTTACATAGTAGTACACTTTAAACTGCACTGTATGTAGAATCTCAATAATTTCATTAAGCACAAAGTTAGCGATGACTATTTCTGTATTATATCAAAACTATATAAAAAAAATACAATTCACCTGCTGTTGATATACTACTTTTTATGTTGAAAATTTTCGTAAGTATATTGAAATTTAAATTTTTCAAATAATACATTGATAATTTAATGTTCTGATATGTCAAACTGAAATCAAGATAATCAAATTCGCTAAAACGAAGATGACCGGTGATCATTAGAATGATAGCCATCAGATCTATTTATCGTAAAACTCACTAATTGTATTTGTATCATGGGCTTTGTAATCTTAGTTAAATTGTATGAAACTATTGGCTTTTAAAATAGGAGCAATACAAATTAAAAGCTTATTGTTAAAATAATAAAATATTATGGTAAACACATTGATCAGCTTCCACACAATACACAATTCTAATTTTAATTCCCAAACCATATTTAGAAAGATATAAAAGTTTCAAACTTGCCAGTACCAAATAAATAGTTATTATCCTAATTATAATTTTGGAACCGAAGTTTTTCGTTTAATTTAGTTTGTTTTGTTTAGTGGCTATTGACGACCTTCAGTGCAGAATGCTAAAATATATTTATAATATTGATTCATTCATTAAATAAAGTAAAATAAAAAATTCATAATTTACGTCCACAGTGCCGCCAGATTGCGTGGAGAGAAAATCGTAAGACGGATTGACTCGAATGAGAAAAACAAACTAAATTAAACGAAAAACTAACAAATTTTGTTTGGTCCTGAAAGTTATTCTACATTATCATGCTATTGAGAATTCACCCACAAAAATGATAATATATGATAATGACAATTTATTGGGTATTCTAAATATACTTTGTCAATTAAAATTTGTATTGCGTGGTAACTGAACAATGTTTTTCCGGTATTAATTTAGTATTTTAACATTATACTATTAATTTATATTGTTTCTATTTTAAAGGCTAATAGTTTCATACAATTTAACTAAGATTACAAAGCCTATGATATAAATACAAATAGTGAAATTGAAGATAAATAGTTAGATCTACGGTGTTATTACACCGTGGTTAGATCTGACATCATGGCAATGGTTGTAATTTCTCGACCAGTTGACATCAGATTGAATTTGAATTTGACATTTCTTAAAGGTTAACTGCTAGGTTAAGGTACCTTCTCAATGCAATCAGAAAATTATCAACGCATCATTTTCAAAATTTCAATTTCAATGAACTTACAAAAATTGTCAAAAAATAAAGGTATTATTTAACATAAATTAACAGGTGGTGCATTGTATTTCTTAAATGTTTGATATAATCCCGCGATGAAAACTTTTACGTAAGTAAACAACTATTGAGAGATTATAAAGCTAATTGATACATTTGATTTCAGATCCTCTCAAGTTGAATATGTTTTTTTATTGTATGCCATGTGCAAATGAAAATTGAATAAGTATTAGATATTGCTGTTTTATTCGATATAAGGTAACCTTTTCAATTAATTTTAACATGTCGTCTAAAATATTAGCAGTCAGTCAAAAATTGTTAAATATTCTTTTAACGAGATGTGTATGCTGCAAATATATTTTTACTTATTTATATATATAACAATATAATAAATATAATGTTTTGTTTATTTACATATATCTTATTATATGTAATTCTCGCAAACTGCACTAGGACTGTCCAAATTTCATTTCGAGGTTTTGGCTTCTAGAAATCGATTGCTTGGGAAAAATCGTATTACCGAGAAATAACGAAATTGTGACAATAATTATGACAGCTGGGTTTTGAAATTACAAGAGTTTCAATACAGGATGATTTGGTAACATACTTGAGGTTGAAACTTGTCTTGAAAAAAATTTCCAATACAAATTGATGTGTAGAATCTTATAAGAATTTTATGGCTATTTAATATTTTTTAAAAATTGCTGCTTAGGCGATTTTTAGATGGGCAAAAAGTTATGTGTCCTCATGTTCTAAATTGACTGAGATATAAGGCGTTGTATATTATAATTACACAGGGCGATTCTAGATATGTTAGAAATCATTTTTTAAAACTAATAAAATAGATATATAGGAAAGCCCATTAGCGGTTGATTTTACAGGGTTCTTGGAATAGAAGCCGCAATAGAATTACAGTTATACAGGGTGGTGCAAACAATATTATACAGAGATGCATATACAGGGTGGCGGAAATGGAAATGCAACATTTCGTAATCCCTAAGCAGTAGTATATATAGGGTAGATGAAATATATGAATTATAGATATACAGGATGATTATAAAAAATGTCAGAAAAGGAAATGGTTTATAGAGTAGCCCACGATGAGTTCCATATATATGATGATTGAAATATAGATCGGAGTAGAATTATTGTTACAGAAGATAGTTAAAAATGTCATAAACAAAAAGAGTAAATACGGTGGCTTACAGTCAGTCGCATAAACAGAATGGTTTACCTGGTGATTCAAAAATGTTAAAAAATATTATGGGTGGTCCATGAGCAGTTGCTTATACAGGGTGGTGGAAATATATAATGAGATGGAATTTTACATAAATGTTAGAGAATTGAGTGCAATTATAGTTATACAGGGTGGTTAGAAAAAATAATTATGTAGGGTAGCCCATTAGCGGTTGAATTGTTGTCATTATTAATTATATCTGAAAAAGAACTTGAATTTCGATAGTTATTTGTAGAAGCGAGATGTAAGACCGACATCTAGGATTTTCAAAAAAACTATCACACAGAGGTTCCGAATCTGGATGTGTAATTGTTGTTCTCCCTTAAGTCCTAGAATAGAATGGGTACTTCACCTGCCAGAGATATTGACACAATTGGTCGAATTTCGACCACTGGGCGACAGCAAGTTTTATTTAATCAATGATGCAATGTTATATGAAGATGTAAGCATTCTGCACTGAAGCTCTTGAATAGCTACTAGACAAAATAAAAATAAAGACGGGACAGAGGAGAAAATGGTAACGAACCGTTTTGTCTTTTTATATAATAGATAACACTTTACAACATCGTGAGACGATAGTTAGTATCCAAAAAAGGTAAAATCAGCACTTGGTGACGTTTATCCATTCGAGAATTCTTTGAAAATTAGTTAAAAAATTAATGCAGGGAAATACAAATACATATGCAATGAAAAACCCAATTAAGTTGGGGTCCGCTACAGAACAAAGCTTTTTTTGATTGTCCTATGTAATGACACATTGAATGACATTGAACAAAAGAGAAATTCCTAAGTTAATTGTTGATCGGTCTATTGTCGATCCGTACATAATTCGAACATCTAGAATACCGAAAAGTAAACTTTAGAGTTTCGATCTAAAAGTATCCAATTTTAAAGGCAATTTAATAGATGCCATAAGCATATCTTTAAAACGTGCAACGTAGGGACGGAACTTTGGAATTTTCGCGACAGAATGCGCTAACAGTTAGCCCAGCCTTGGCGCAAAAACGATCTAAAACGATGATGACGGAGGAATTTTCTCTATTTTGTGGTTTCTTTGAAATTCCCGGGCGCGTTTGAAGATGTATCGTGTTCTATCTTTGTGCATTCAATGGTCTTTTATATGTTGAGAATTGAGAAAATGTCGATAAAGCTATATTGAAATTTGCTTCTGTGCTCTGGGTGCCGAGTGAGGGAAATTTTCAGTTTAAATCGAGAGAGAAATTAATTTCAAAGGGATCAAATGGAGTAATTATAGTTGGTTTTGAAGGAGCTAAGAGAAATTTTAAACGAAGGCGTAACATCATTATTGAACGCTTTTAATTTTGTTAATATCTATTGCTTACGTTATTCAAGCAATGACGGTTTCACCTTATGACCTCGGATTATATTGTAAACACTATTCATAGAATCTGGTTGTAAAGAAACAAACTAAATTGCTGATCTACTCTTTGTTATAACAGCAGCATACCAGCTGCTTGTTAAGGCTGGCAGGAAAGTATATTTGCTTTTCTCGCAAATTTGTGTGGTATGGGTGATAAAGCGAAGGAGATATAATATAGCAAAACTGGTTGCAGGTTGAGCAAGAAGTTACAGGGAGTCTGAACTCCAACCCTCCTAAAGAACTGATAGGGGACGAATGGGTGCAGATCGAGAAAATTATGGGGAGGGACGCAGATAAAATTCTGGGAAATCCACAAAGAAGCAGAAAAATACGTGGTTTGATGAGGAGTGCAAAATAATATTGGAAAAAAGGAACAAGGAAGAATGTAGTGAAGAGAATAACGCTTTAAAGCACCGCATGAGAAGGGAAGCCAAGTGTTTGTGTAGGATGAAAAAGAAAACTCATTTGGAAGAAAAATTAAAAGCAGTAGAGAAAGCATATACTAATAATGAAACCAGGAATCTTTACCAATAATTAAAGAAGAAAAGTAATGTCAGAAGAAAAACTGAACAAGGAACGTTAGTAGGGGACACCGAAGGAAAACTGAAAAGATTTGCATAATAATTCTCACAGCCGTTAAGTGTGACTGATAAAGTAATAGTTGGATTGAGCAAGATATAGGAGTGGAAAATATAAATGACAGTTCCGTAATAAAGGAACCCACTAAGAAAGAGGTAGAGGATTGTATTAGGCATATAAAAGACAGCAAGAGTGCCGGAGAAAATAACCTAGCAGCAGAAATGCTAAAGTATGGTAGGGATATGTTAATATGTAGGATATGGAAACTAATAGAAAGAATATGGAGAGAAGATAGGATGACGGATAAATGGAATAAAGCGCTGATAATACGCCTCCACAAAAAGGGAGATAAAGAGGAATGGAGTAACTATCGGGGAATAACATTACCGGATGTGACGTGCAAGGTCCCAGCAAAGTTTATAAAAAATCAGTTAGAAAAATACCAAGAAGAGCACGTAGGGGAATACCAGAGTTGGTTCAGGATTGGAAGATCAACCACTGAGCAGACATTTATTGTAAAAAAGATCCAACAAAATGCTTATGAGCAGAATTTAAGTTTACATCTGACAACCATAGACTACAAACAAGCATATGACACTAATAAAAGGAATAAGCTATTTCAAGCAATAGAACAGTTAGGAGTCCCAAAAAGGCTTAGAAAGCTAATAGAGCTGAAGACCAGAAAAACAAAAAAAATATAATTATTATCAATGGGAATTTTCCATACAGAATGAGTTGCGAAAAGGATACCCGCTGTGTACAGTTTTGTTTAACATAGCACAAGAAGTTATTCTTAGGGAAAGGGGTATTAACTCTAATAGGTTGATATATAGCTCCAGGCATGAATGCCTAGCTTATGCTGATGACTTTGTTCTGAAGACGAGATCCAAGGATGAAATTGTAAGGAAGTTCAAACTGTTGGAAACAAAAGCCAGAGAATATGGCCTTGGAGTAAATGAAAATAAATCTAAGTATATGGTCATGAAGGACAGCTCCACAAGTAATCTAATTATTAACGCTGATGGGAAAAGTACATACATATTAGAGAAAGTAGATCATTTTGAATACTAAGGTGTAACAATAACATGTAATGGAAATCAAGGGAGGAAGAAAGGCCGCAGGTACCTTCTGAAAGATTTTAAGAGCTACAAATATATCTCGAGAAACAAAACTAAGGGTGTATCAAACAATAATAAGACCCACAGTCACCTATGCGTGCGAGACTTGGACAATGATGAAGAAAACGGAAAGTAAACTAGAAATTTGGGAAGGTAAAATATTAAGAAAAATCTTTGAAGGAACTAAGTGCCAGGACGAATAAAGGAGAAGAACAAATAAGGAAATTGAAGAGTTGTACAAAAAACCAAGTATTGTTCTGGAAGTGAGAATACAAAGAGCTAGATGATTAGGACACATTGCAAGAATGCCTGCCAAACGATGGGTAAAAAGAATACTGTTTGGAAGTGAGGGAGTAAAAGGAAGGAGAGGAGGACCTAGGAAAAAAGGGCTAGAGGAAGTGGAATCAGGGACTGGAAGAAGCAGGCGTTGGACCGAAATAAGTGAAAAAGAATAGTGAAAGATCTCATAGCCAAAGGCCACTAGGCCTGTTAAGCTGATATATACATATGGGTGACAAATCGCTTACCAAAAGTAATGTCTTAATCAAACAGTAGCTACGGGTATGCCAGTCGATAGTAGATGAGGTGTTTTTGTGTTTAAGTAGGTAACACATTCTTTTCGTAATGATGTTCTAATAGTGATCATATGTTATGAATAAGATTGACAAACCCCTTTATTAGCAAGGGATAAAAGCGGTTCTGAAAGCAATACTCAAGGTTTGTTGTCAGCTTCTAAGATTGGAAGAAATAGAATCCTATCATAAAATTAACGAAAATTGGTAGTAGAATTATTTCATTGGTTATGTAGTACCTCTAAAGCTTCTCCTCAATAAACACGTGTCGTCGTGTAAATTAATTCACCAAATAAAGTTAATCACTAACCTTTTACGTCGAAGCTCCGCAGGTGGTGTTTTCTTGGTTCTTCATTCTTCAGAGGCTAGCCCCGCAGCGGCAGGAACTATCTTTTTAGAGCTTCGTCTGGACAACACGTTACACAAAAAATAGCGACGTAATGTTCATTGATTGAGCAAACAAAAATGCGGGTTTAACAACAAATGATGCGTTTTTGTTAACACAAAAGAAACAAAATAACTCGGGGAATAGTAACACAATAACAACAAAAATCGGCCATCTTAAAACGATATCAAAAGTGTCCGAATAGTTCGGCATACAAAACAGGAATCCCGAATACCGTGTTTATTTTACACGCAAAAAACACTTAAAATTAGCATTAGCGCGACGGAAGGTTTTGGAAAAGGTGCAGAAATTTAAAAATCAATGAAGTAATTCAATCAAATTTAAAACAATACACTAAACAAATTGCGGGAACGCACCAGATGGATAAAACAAGTTTTTTAAAGATTTTCTTGGGAAATGACAGCACATTGAGGTGTATTTTCAAAAAATACAAACATTTCTAACTTTTATTCTGGCTTCTTTATCAATGGCATTATAATGTGAATAAATACACCACTTTATAAAAAATATGAACTTATTTTCGGATAAATAATTCAAGAGCAATTGGCTTATACCATCACGTCAGTAACAGTTTATAGTGGATAATCTATAATAAAAACGCGGATAATGTCGAATAAGTAGTTTTTGAAGAATTTGAATTTCAATAATTTAGGGAAATGTTTTCAACATCTCACTGTATTAACGAGACTAGTCCATTGGTATATACTAAAGTTATTTTGAGAGTTCATAAATTCCACTTCAAATTGCCAACTTTGGATTTTCGCTATAATGCAGGGAAATATGTTTAAAATAATAGTAAATATTGTATTAAAAGTACGAATATGCGATATCCAGCCATGGGTGCACCGAAAATAGCTATTGAGGCTCATGGACGGATCTCGGATTTCCTTGAGATGGGGGCACGAGATGAAAATTATGGAAAATTGTATTATATGTTTTTTCTCAGAAGCTTATTAGGTTTTCATTACATAACTATTACCTGCCAATATTGGTCTATTTTTCGATTGGTTTATAAAGTTAATTGGCTACCTTTATACTATTTATTGTTACTAATTGAATTACTTTTTCCATTGACTGGATCTGCCTCTGTCAAGATATCTGAGAAAAAGTAAGGGTCGGTCGTTTAAGCCAAAATTCACAGGCAGGGTTAATACATTTTACGGAACTATAACAAAAATTCAAGATCTACAAAGTGAACTGCATTTTATGAGTTTTCAAAATATATTTTGCATATCCATATGGACATATCGTAGTTAATACGTTACGTTCTGCAAAATATTTCTACAAATTATTTAATTTGCAATTCTGCAATATATACTAAACGCACAATATCGAGCTTCAGCCTTATTATCTTAAGCTATCTTTTGGGGGCAAATTAAGGTTCCCGCTGTTATTACAACCCAGTTTCAAACACTCACTTTATGTAGGTTTTTACAGCTTTTCTATATGAAAAATGCAGCGATCAAAATTAATAAACACTCATTTTGGTGTTTTTCTCGTTCTCTACAATTTTTATATTTACGGAATTACGAACAGATAAGTACTCTTCACACTATACGCAAAAAGGAAATACCTAATATTTTTTGAGTTTTTTAAGGCTCAGGTAATTTTTTTCTACAAGTTTGCTTTTAAAATCATGTCAGTTATGGCTTATAGACTATTGTTTACGTGATGGCATATGCGGTTTGCTGTTGAATTTTCTCACTTAAAAATCTCTATGGACTGGTGTAAGAATATGAATTAGAAATTCAAAGCTAATGTTTTGAAAATTTTACATGACACAACTAAGAAAAAATTGTTGTTTTTTAGATAAATAGAGTAGCACAAAAATATTCAAAAATATTTAATAGACAAGCTGCTTTCAGGTGTTACATTAAAATCTTATTTCGGATAATACATTTATAGGATCTTCCAATTTTATTTAAAAATCACCTTTCTATAGATATTTATAACATTTATCTATACAAGCGTTTCGTTTTAGGTGGCATTTTCCTCCATTCAAATTATATGTAGAAATACACTCTGTATTTTGAGTACTGGGCAATGACTTTTAAAAATTAAGCCAGTATCTTTTCAATTATGTTGAACATAAGCAAATGACTTGAATTCAACGAAGTCTTGGAAACTTCCAGTTCATATATTAAATAATGGACAGAATAATCTCCGCAATAGAGAATAATAGAGTAATATAGTTGAGAGATGACACTATATTAATCAAGCTCCTTCTAAGTTTCCCTTAGGGACCAACACACGAGCTTATTGTAAAGGCAACTAACCCTATCTCGTTTTCTCTTGAGTATGCTTTATGAAAATGTTTAACAATATTGCTACTAGTTAAGGAGAACTATGAAAGTAATTTATTTATTTTCATAATTCTTCGTAAATGTTCAAGACTGGAAATATTCTATGTTATGTGTAATAAGAAGCAGGATATTTAGCAACTTATATTTCTGTGGCGATTTTTATCTTGTAAGCTTTGAAAATATGTCTGTGCCAAGCTGACGTTTAGTACAATATTTAAGAATAAATGTGTATTTTAAGAAAATAAACTTAATATTCGCGAGTTATAATTAATCTCCATCATGCTGAAACCATATTGTATTGGAAGGTATTTATGAGTTTACTGGATCAGGATATAAGTTTGTCAAAATTGGCACAAAATTATCTTGGAGGAGTTCTAAATTTTTATCTCTATTCAAGTTGCCATCAATGTAAAAGGGACTTACGATATGATTTACAACAATTCCTGCCAAAACGTTATTTTTTTCAGGATAATGAGTATGTTTCTCTATCATCCAGTAAGGATTCTCATTAGACCAATAGCCGCGATTTTGACTATTAATATGACTGTGAAGTGCAAATGTGCTCTCATCAGAAAACTAAACATCTTCTAATTGGATGATATTGTTATCTATCGGAATCGTCTTCCATGAGCTCCAGAGTGAACATCATTTTATAGGGATAGCCTTGGTTTTAGGTGTTATATGTTTACAAATTTCTTTTACCTAAAGGTGAAGAGAGGCCACCGAGTCTAGATATTCTGCACAATGTCAGTCTCTTCAGCACCCTGTGACCCAAACTTGGTATCCTATCCTAAATTGGAAAACTCAAAAATCAACATAAAACCTACCTTGATTTGTTCACATGTGCTAGGCGGCTGCTGTTGATTGGGGAACATATGGGCGTGGGTAAAAGATAATAAAACACAAAATTTAAATTTATTCAGGGCGCCATTTGGTTGAAAACCTTTAAGTGAACATACATTAAAAACCAAAAATAGTGTGCGGTTATGATGTAATTCACACCGGCTAAAGTGATATTGTTATGTTCCTTATGAACAAACTGCTAATAATCTGATTCTGTTAAAAAAATTATGTGTTCAATACTTTCAGTGGTGCTTCCAAAAATTCTTTCACAATCGATAGGTTAGGTATATAAAACATGCAAAATTTAAATACAGAGAGTTTAATAAAAAAAATCAAAAAGATAATTTATAGTACAAAAAATCGGGATAAGAAGTTTGTTTCAAAAATGGATATTCTAATAAATGTAGCTAAAGAGTAAAATCTGCAATTTACATTATGGAATATTTGAAAATTTGACTTAAATATCACAGTGTAAATTTAAATGTTTACAAAAAAAATGTCTGCCTGATCTACAAAAAAATTTACTCAACAATAATAACTTAATCAAAATGATTTGATTAAAAAGAATAATGGTATAATCCGTCGACAAATTAAAACCTTACTTTATTAAACGTTTCTGAAATTTACTATCTCTTATAATATTGACATGATTATCTGTACCTACGGTGTTCTTGATCCTGGACGCTCAAAGCCAAATATCTCCAACTGGACATCAGTTGAATTCCATCTAAACAGTTAAATCGGTTCCATACCAAATAATAACTTCAAAATCCCATCTCGAAAAAGGTAGAAAATTCCAACTTTACAAATCTCTAGTTAGAACATGGCTTCAAACGTAGAACAACCCTCCGTAAAACACATCCACCATAAGTCAAATCCACGGTAACTCAAAATTCACCGTAAGCCAAAATTTAAATATACCGAAGGATAAACCCTCCATAGAAAAATCTTCACTAGGAAAATCCGCCATAGGACCCTAAAATAGAATTTGCACGTGATGAAGGGCTAATCATATCAAAGAAATCTCAACCATCAACGCCTCTTTCTAATGGTATTCTTCACCAAATAATACCAATACCAATCAGCGATTATTTCCTGACGTGGAAAAATCGAACAACTAACTTAAGGGAACGCCATTTAGTAGTAGCTTTTAGAAACCGAACAATGGCAAGGCATGGCTTCACTCTCTTCGGGACGAAAGGGTACTGTCCCCTTCGCTTTCAAACGGTACTCTCCTACCACTCAGTCATGCGTCGAGAGTTAAAATTGAAATGGACAGGTCTGTATTTAGCCCGATCACGAAAGGGATAATGAAACGAAAAATATGAGATAATCTAACAGTGTTTTTTAAAGAGCATTTTATGGATGACATCAAACTTAACAGACATTGTATGATGCTAGCAAGAAAGCACAGCCCCAGGTATCGCCAGCTTAGCGAAAAGTCGAACAGACAACCGACAAGGTACTTGAGGAGGCATCAGAACGCTAAGTAGTTCAGTGAACCTACAAAAAAAAACTCTAGCCACAGCAGCTCCACCATACTAGAGGCACATAAATTCCCTCAACTAACTCGTAAGATTAGTCAAGAAGGCTTCAATTTTTTTTACAACTTAGAACCCATCCATGCTGCATTTTCAATAGATTATTTTAGTACATTTTGTGTTGAAAGAGACGGGTTACTAATTTCTATCACTATGAAAAAAATTTGTTGTATCATAAAAGAACTTTAGTCTGATTTAATATATTTCCTTTAGCAGACAGCTTTTATTGTCGACATATTGCACTCTGTTGTTATGACCGTATCACCGATACATAACGGACGTTATTTACGCTCGCGACATTTGATGATACCAACGATTACAGAGAATATATAATAGGATTGCGAAACCCAGCGCTGCGTTAGAAATGCTTCTCTATACCGACGGAGAGAGAGACAGTAATGTAATTGGGGTGGGAAATTTTACAACCCCTGTTGGTCGCTATACGGTACACCTGCCACCGCTAATTAGTAGGCTATAATGACCATCCAAATGTCGATTAAACCAAATATACTGCCTGCGTGGATGCGACATGTATATGGAGATATATATATGTCGTACCCCACATATGTTCGATGAATAAAACACACAGGAATATTTTATTCAGGCCGTCCGGCGATTTATCTGATCGGGATTCCCGCTACACCAGTGAAAATCTCCATGTAGTTGGTTATGATGAAGCTGTGTGAGAGTAGATTTGAGTTATTGTTAGCTGAAAGGTGGTTATAACTATTTATATTATGTTTCTTCTGTAGAATTAGTTTGTTAACACTCTTTCTTCCTGTTTTTATAAGGCCGAAGACAAAAAACGGTTTCTGGGCAGTTTGAAATACCGAAAAATGTTTACAAGTAATTCATGACCAGCGATTTTAAATTGTGAGTTCTTATGTGTTTGTTTTTGATTCTTAGGTTACATAAAAAAAGTATTTTTAAAAACCTGACTGAGAACAAATAGTGTTTTAAATGGAAAATGTACCTAAATACGAAAATGCATGAAAATGAATTTTAATAAACATTTAAACAAAATCAATAATTTCTGTTTCAAAACGTAGGTAGATCCTAAGTTGAGATCCATGCCCATTGGCCAGTTGTCTTTAAACTTATTCTGTAGAGAATACCACTCGCAGTGACCCTTTCGAGAATGGAAGCAGTAAAGGCCACCCACCGCACAATCTCACAATAATCTGCTTTTAAATTAAAAAGATATTTGTTTGGCATGTTGATTTGAGAACGCTTTCGATAAAATTATTGAAATGTTGAATGAGAGATCCCAGAGACATAGAAATAGTAAAAAAAAATTTAATAGAAAAAAAAACTAGCATTAGAGTTAGAGTAACAAATGTTATCAGAGTTGACAGAGGTGTACGGTAGAGTTGCATATTGTTGCCCTTCTTATTTATTCTGTACTCAGATTGCATGTTTCAGGTTGCCTTTCAAAAGAATACCAAGTAAATGGAATCTCTGTGAATACAATTGGAAAACTTGACGCCACTGTCTTCGTGGCAGGATCTTCAAGAACCCTCCAAGAACTCCTCTCTGCAGTAAACACAACTACTTTAGAATTCAGTCATAATATCAACACCAAAAGAGCGGCAGTCATTTGAGACTGAACGATGGAAGAGAAAGCTTCTTACGAAATATTCTTCACTTTTCTCGTTATCTCACTGACTCCATTTTTCTTTATTTGTGTCACTTTAAGTAATGGATATAAATATCAGGCGAATTAAAATAATTGTCACTATTGTGTTACGAGGTCAAGTATTAATCCTGATTTAATTCTTAAATTAAATATATTTGCAAAGAAAATATAAGTTTAGATATTGAGTAAGTGTTTGTAAATAGTTGTGTTCATCTGTATCTGACGACAAGATGTCAGAGAAAAGTTCGTTCTGTTCTTAGCTAATTATAAATATTTACACAAAAAAATACATATACATTTATAACAAAAAAATTAACTTAATATACCCTAATCTATCAAAACGGTACCAAACAATTAAAAAAAAAAAGTTGACTTATTCTATGTAATATTAGACAAAGTTTTGTTCATTTGTATTGAATTGAATAA